>OY776276.1:87608830-87631330 GCA_963675445.1 Linnaemya vulpina | reverse complement strand
GTATCATCAGCATACAACACTATTTCACATTTCTCTAGTACATTTGGTAAATCATTTATGTATATGATAAATAAAAGAGCTCCCAGGACCGACCCTTGCGGTACTCCATAATCATTGTTTATATTATCTGAAATAATGTTGTTTACTTTAGTTGTCTGTTTTCTATTTGATAAATATGATTTAAACCAATTCAATTCCTTATTTTGTATTCCATATTGATACATTTTACACAGCAATATATCCCTATCAATAGTTTCAAAAGCTCTCTTAAAATCTAGGAAAATCGCCATTATCTTATTATTTCTGTTAACATTTTTCCACCTATTAATAACGTAATTCACAGTAGATTCACACGAATAATTTTTCCGAAAACCCGATTGATATTTCGATAATAAATTGTTTATTTCCATGTATTCTTCAAGTTGTTGCTTAACGATTTTTTCTAGTATCTTTTCACACAGTTTTAAGGTGTTTATTGGACGAAATTCTTCACATTTATTTGTCTTTGCTATTTTTTCAATTGGAGTAATCATCGATACTTTCCAATTTCCTGGAAAAACTCCCGTATTTAAAGATGAATTTATTATTTCCAACATTATATTTCCAAATACTTGCCAGTTATCAAATATTAGACTTATATTTAGGTTATTAAAATCTGGCTTCTTCTTCATGGCTTTACAAATACTTTTAAGTTCTGTAATATTTATTGCACGAAAACTAAATCGACTATTTGTCACATTTATCTTATTAACGTATTGCACATATTCTATATTTTCTCTAATCTCTTTAATACTATTTACAAAATATCTATGAAATTGGTTAGCTATATCGACACTATTATTATATTCTACATTGTTAAATATCACAT
Source organism: Linnaemya vulpina (assembly GCA_963675445.1). Lineage (NCBI taxonomy): Eukaryota > Metazoa > Arthropoda > Insecta > Diptera > Tachinidae > Linnaemya > Linnaemya vulpina. Next base: position 87,630,462 of record OY776276.1, on the reverse strand, counting down.
TTTTATCACATGTTTATTTCTTTTTAGGACTAAAGCTTTTATGTTATTCCACATTTGTTTTTGATCTTCGATGTTGCAAATTGTTTTATTAATATATGTATTCTTTTCATTTTCTAGTTTGATTTTGTAAATATTTCTGACTATTTTATAGTTATTCCAGGCTATATTAGTATTTTCACGTTTTGCTATATTGTATTTTTCAATTTTATCCTTTTTTAGTTTTCGTAATTGCCTGTTAAACCACTTATTTACATAGCATTTTTCTCGAATAGTTTTTCTCACCGTAAGTTTTTTTATTGCATTTTCAATAGATTTATCAAAATTGTTGACATTCTCATTTAATTCCATGTTTTCATCAAATTTCAATACTTCACTAATTTCTCTTCTAAATTTTTGTTTATCATATCTAAAAATTTCTATTTGTTTCTTGTTGTCATGGTCTTTATTCAAACTATTTTTTATACATATTTCTATTATTTCATGATCAGATATTTTGTTTATTCTGCTATTATTTACATTAACATTGAAATTGTTTGTTATAACATAATCAATTATTGTTTTTGAGTCTCGCGTAACTCTTGTGTAATTAGATGTTATTTGCATTAGTCCATTATCATTTATGATCTGTTGTAATTTGTTTTTATAAAAACTTTCTTTTGCCCAATCCACATTAAAATCACCAGCAATAATTATGTCCGTGCTCCTATCACATATTTCTTCTATTGTTTGTTCAAATACTTCATAAAATTCTGAATCCTGACTGCTTGGTGATCGATATACTGCTGCGAATATGATTGACGTATTTTTTACCTTAATGCTATACGCGCTAATCCAATATTTCAAGTTTTGCACCTTTTCACATATAACATTCACCTGCCAATCCTTATTAAAGTATATACTTGTGCCACCCGTTCTTGAAGAATTGGATAATGTTACATATAGATTGTACCCTTCTAGTTGTATTTCCGCTTCATCTACTCTATTAGTTAAATGTGTTTCCGCTAGTATTATGAAGTCCGGCTTTTCGATATCTGCAAGCGCCTCAACTTGGTTAAAATTGTTAATTAGTCCTTGTACATTTGTGTAAACTCCTTGTAAATTCTGTAATTGTTAATCTACCAATCCCATTGTTCTCTTTTTTAACTTCAGTTTATTTTGATAGACTGGACATACTTTACTTGTTGTAGCATGATGCTTTTTGTTTGAATTCATACAGTTAATGCATTTATTTAAATATTCTTTATTACAGTCTTTTTTTGCATGACTTTCATGACATTTTATATATATATATATATGTATGTATATATATATATATATATATATATATATATATGTATATATATATATATATATATATACATATATATATATATATATATATATATATATATATGTATGTATATATATATATATATATATATATATATATATATGTATATATAAATATATATATATATATATATATATACATATATATATATATATATATATATATATATATATATAAATATATATATGTATATATATATATATATATATATATATATATATATATACATATATATATATATACATATATATATATATATACATATATATATATATATATATACACATATATATATATATATATATATATATATATATATATATATATATATGCATATGTACCTATGTATATATTGGCGAAAACCAAACACTGAGTTTGAGTTAAAAAATACTAAAGCTACTGTTAAACAACAACTGGGAGGTTCTGTCATGGTTTGGGGCTGTATGTCAAGCGCAGGAGTAGGTAAGGTCGAATTTATTGATGGAAAAATGGGCGGACTTGTTTACCTAAACATTTTAAAGAAACATGTCAAACAAAGTGCAGAAAAATTACATACAAGCCAATTTTCCTTTCTATCAAGATAATGATCCAAAGATCATCCCTGCCCTAAACTTTTGAAACCACCCCCACAATCGGTGGACCTGAATGTCATCGAACATTTGTGGGATGAATTAGCGCGAAGGTTTTACAAAAACGTGTTTAACAATATTAGTCAATTAAAAATAGCCTTCAAAACAGAGTGGGACAAAATACCTCTAGAAGTGGGTGCAAATTTATGTAAATCTATTCAATTAAGACTTCAAAAACTTATTGAATCTAAAGGCAATGCTACAAAATACTGAAAAATTATTCTTTATAAATTTTTTATTTATTATTCTTCCTTTTTATTTATGTTATTAAAAAATTATTAATTTGTCCGATTTTCCGTTTGAGTTGAAAGTACTGAATTAATTTATTTAATCACTTATATTTCCTACAAAAATTAAAATTTTTCGTTTTTTTTTTCTTATCAAACACTTCGAAATTAACCTTTTTAATAGAAATATATGTATGCTATATTAAAAAAAGAAATTTCATTTTTGTTATAATGCTTCCTAATATAAATATTTTATGTATGTCCGATTTTCCGTTTGACTCACTGTATGTGTATATAATGCATTATAATGATAGACTATGGGAACTCCATAAAACTATCAGCTGAGAAAGTTAATAAATCAGATCTATAGTAATGTCTGAAATTATATACATACAATGTATACTAATTGACGAAGAGAAGACCTTTCTTAAACATTATTTATGTTTACATATGTATGTATATATGTACATACATATTTCTAAACAGTTGTCACTTGAAGTTAATTTTTGACATAGAGACGCTTGGTCTCTGGCTGACAGCATGGTATATACGCAACGTGTGTTTGTGTAAGCATGTACATATGGCCATATCTTAGGAAAAGAACAGACAGAAATACTACTTCAAAACAAAACCGAGAAATTACAAAATGTAAACAAATACCAGTAAAAACAATAATGTAGGCTCATATGTTTTAGCGGTTTCTGGTTATTTACTTATTTCTCAGTTGTTGGTTTTCCAAAGCTTCTTTTTTCTGCTTTGCACACAGTTCATTCATTTTCGCTTTTGTATCGACTGTACTTTTTTACTCGTATGTGTGTTGAAACGAGCGGCATAATACTCCTCTCTAAATTCTTAGTTTGTTGTTCGTTGAGTTTAGTGCACACAACAATCCAACAAAAACAATATAACTATAGACGAAATCAAAAACATCTGTACGTGTACGTTCGATATTCGCCGCGTGCACTTTGAGCAACAACATTGTATGTTACTTTTCTCATTCCATTCATAACAAAACAATACACCTTGGATTTATATGTCGAATACAAATAGCCAGAGAGAAAGAGAAGAAACGAACGAAATGAAACGAATTTTAACCAAATCAACAGCGTTGTCAACTTTTAAATTTCCAGAAGCACTAAAACGCAAATAATAAACGCACAATCTTCACAATATAAGCTTAATTAATGTCTAGTTTTATTTAAGAAATGTATGTATATAATATACATACATACATACATGGATAATATATATTTTATATAACAAAATACATCAACTTTGAAATACTGAAGAATATACATATAACAGAATAATTGCAGATATGAGAATATAAATTAACTGGGTAGCATTAATCGCTCTGAAGACGCCATATTCATATGTATGTATATTCTTGGCCACCTGTTTATTATGAATTGACAAATATTTTACAAGAAAATTGAAAGGAGTGGGTTGGATCTGCGTATGCGATAACGGTTCTTTGTAATGATTTTTTAAATTTAACTTTGCTGCTAGATATCGTCATGTTCAAAATAGCACCAACTTAAAAGTTTTCGCATCGCAAACCAATATTGCCACAGAATAAGAAAGTTTACATAATCACCGCAAGGGTGCAAACAATTTAATTAAAATGTCTTACAAGTATTAAAAAAATTAATTTCAATGTAATTGTAATTTTTGAAGGATATGAATGTTTTGTCAAAAAGTAACTATCGACATATTTATGTACATATGTATTTGGTTTATTTTACCAATAAATAATTAAACCTTGTATTTTATTTAGGCACTTCAGCCTTTATTTGCTAAAGGTTTACTTAAATCTACTTATGGGAATTAATTTTATAATTCGGCAAACGCGTCTGTATTGGCGGAAAGAAAAATTTATAGAGAGTGTTTTGCAGTGATGCAAAAAATCATGAAATATTTTTTGAAGTGAGTATTTGATTAAAATAATTAGTAACTAGTTGGCTACTCTAACATAGGGTGCCCCATGTATGTATATACACATCGTTGGTCTCAAATAGAAAGGTAATAACTCACATACATACATAATTGTATCTTTACAAAGGATAAAAACGCAGCAAATATTTACCTGAACATAACACAAGAAGTTAATTTGCAATTGTTTGTGAAATCGTTGTGTTTGAGTGCATTTTTTTATCCGAGATGTAATTGTGTAAAATTGTAATGGAGTACCCGAAAAAAAAGAATTTCGTAAAAAATACATACTACCTATGTATGTATAATATTTTTACTTAAGCTGGATTCACCCATGGTTTCAGAACGAATTTCATGTTCTGAAACAGTTTTTTTATATGTATTTTGACGTTTCTGTTTTAGAGAGTGAGAGAGAGAGAGAGCGAAAGAGAGTAACGTGGTTCGGAACCTGAATTGGTTTAATTTTAATTCACGTTCCGAAACATTGCAACTGTGCTGCCAGAAAGTTTAATTTCTTAAGTGAAGTAGAACTGAGATGCCACAGGATATTATATGTACATATGTATAGTAAAATACAGAACTTGTTTTATACTTTTGTATGAGTAACAACACACTTGTTTCATATCGTTTGTGTATAAAATAAAATATGGAGCACTTGTTTTGTATTATTTGGCATTAAAAATAAATAACTGGTGAATATTCTTATAAATAAAATTGAATAAATAGTGGTATTGCCCAATTTAAAACTCACACACATAGTTTACAAAATTATTTGATATGGTAGCCATGATGTTCCAGAACAAATGCGCGAAGTGGGTGAATCGCTTCAGAGCATATTCTCAAAAAACTAGAAATGTTGTGGACACTATGTATATTGTAGTCAGATGTTTCCTAAATATTGTAGTTTTTGCAATTTATTTGTTCAAATATTTTTCTCGTCAACAGCTCTTTTTTATTAGTAAATTTTCGTAGTATTTACTTACGAAAAGTACACAAACATACTTATTTTTGTTGGGAATATTTCAATTTATGTCAAAGCCAGCTGATTCAAACACAACACACAGTTCTTAATACGAATACGAAATTCAAATACATACATGTGTATGTATGTAAACGTAATATAATATAAATACATGAATTTATTTTAAGAACGAATAGCTATCGCAGTTGCAGTTATAATTTAGCATCTAGCAACTAAAGAGGATGGAGAAACAATTGTACTATAATAACTATCCTATTACTTTCCGAGAGCAATGAAAACATTATATATTGTACATATGTAAAATATTGATACACGACTTTTTGTTATATTTTTATAAAAAACCAAAGTAAAAACACAAAGTTTTAAGCGTCACTTGCCCTTGATACTGGTTATTTATAGATTCAATATACATACAGTGGCTCATATTGAAAGTCGGACAAGCTGTTTGTAAAATATTAAACTCTGTGTAAAAGAAGAATGCTTGGGATTTTTCAAATGATCTTTAAAAACTAAATAAATTATTGATTACTAAACACAAACACAAATAAATATGGTATTCTTTATATAACAGAAACAGAAACATTCAAAAAAACCTTAAAAGTAGATCACATTGAAAGTCGGGCAATTCAATTATTTATAAGATATTTATGCCCAATAAATCAGTGGCTATTTAAATGTCATTTAACTTTAAATGCCATTTAAATGCAAAATTTCGTTTTTCACAGCAAACTTAAATAAGATTTAAATGCCCCTCCAAGGCCATTTAAATCGAGCACAGAAAACATATGACTTTGACTTTTTTCTTTTAGCAAAAAGAAAACATTGTGATGTTGTGAAAAATTTGCTAAAAAAAATTTTTCAAAAGTTGCGTAATTAAAGTTAATTATCAATAGAATAAAGTCGAAAATCAATAAAACAATATTTATTGTACAAATGGACTCTTAACACAATTGAAAAAATTAAAATAATTTCATGCATAACACTTGAAATACTTTGAATCAAAAGCAAAACACATGTTTTCTGAACAATGGCGACTTTTGTTTACATATTTCATGATGCTACCACACTTTTCGCATAAGTTAAGTGAAGTATTTAAGTCTGACTGTAAAACTGGAAGCGTATTTAAATAGACTTTAAATATTCATCAAAATTAACTAAATCGACATTTAAATAGCCACTGATTTATTGGGCATTAGTCTTTTGTTGCATATCCTTTTTGATTTTCGACAGCTTGGAGTCTTTTTAGAATTGCAAGAACCAGCTCTTCGCTATCAGTGATGTGCTTCGGGTCATTGTCCTGGTAATATTTAAAGTTATCGACAATCCCCAATTTATGAGCACTTAGTTTAACATTTGCCTTTAAAATATCAAGATGCAAGTTTTTATCCATTGTACCTTCTATAATATGAAGATTTCCGACACTAGAAGCAACGATGTAACCCTACACCATCACTGACAAGCCGCCGTGCTTTATCGTCTTCTTAGTATTTCTGGGACGAAATTCCTCATCAGGTCTGCGGCACACATAACGCCGGCCATCAGACCCTAATAGATTGAATTTGCTTTCATCGTTTCACGGACGAAAGCAAATTCAAGCTATTTAAGTCCGATCAAAAGTAAATGTTAAACTAAGCAAATGGTGTTCTTTTTCTTCGCAATCACAAATAATGTGAAGATATTGACCTTCCATCAATGTTTGAAATAATTATAAAATAAATAAATTCATGGCAAGCTTCCCACTAAAAGAACATAAAATCTTAATAAACAAGATAACATTATCTTTCATCTTACAATTCATCATGCAAATAAAAAAATCATTGGTAAGTAAACTCTTTTGTGAGTGAGCACCTTACTTGCATATTGGCATTTTGCACCTGCATCTGTAAACACAATGTTTGATTTTTTATATAATGAAAAATATCGTTAAATTTTTAAAATACAGTGAACTCGGGAAAACGTCAACATTCCAAAACGTCCCTTGTTTTTTAACATTGTCTACCATAAAACGTCAACCAAACCACAAAGCTCTAAAACTTCAACTTTAAATAAAACACAATTTTAAATTTAGCAACAGTTAAAATACACAGTTTTTTGCACACATTTATTTTATGAATGCATGTGAAATTAAAAATATTATTTCATTTAAAATGTGTTCTTTTAGTTTTGGTTAGGCTGAAAGCCTTTTTTGTTCCTTTTTTGGATTTGTTTATGTTTGGTTATAGTTTATAGTCAATGGAAACGTTTTAAAGCACACTATCAATGTTTTTTATACAAATTTTTACATTCATAAACGTCAACAATTTGTTAAACGTCAACACCAGCGGTTTTAATTAGTTGACGTTTTCCCTAGTGCACTGCAAATCAAAGCTCCTAATAAAATGTATAAACAAAATTTATTCAAAGGAATTCAGTAGTAATGCGTATTCAACTACTCTTCCCATTTGTCCCACGATGTCACTTGATATCGTTCTGTCTGCCGACGAATCGAGTCATGCTAATGAAATCGAGGCATGTTAAAATACTTAGTCTGCTACAAACAAAGCATGTTAATAAATAAACTTAGACTATATTAGAAATAGATTACACTAAATTTGTTTGTAGATCTATTGAAAATACTTACAAATATGAAAAGAGAAGAGACGAATAAACAAAAATCATATATATGACGATGGTTAAAGTTTTGGCACAGATATTCTGGTTATTTAAAAAATAACCAATTATATAAATAATAAGGATAATAAAAAGAAAAAGTTATCTCAAATTGCAGTAAACAATATCACTAAATCTTACCCAAACTAAGTCATTGCCACATTATACGAATCTCTTTGCCATAAGTAATATACCACATATTATGAGTACAATTTATATCGAGAATATTGAGAACTTTATTTCATATATTATAGTTTATTTTTTCAAATTTAAAAGAAAATCTCCAAAGGAAAAGATATTCAAAAATGTCAACCTTTTTTGTAAAATTTATATTTATTGAGTAATGAAACATTCAAGTTAGTGGACGTCCCTCAATTTACCCCCATATTTACATATTTAAATTAGTTTTAGTAGTTTTTTACCAATTAGCACCGGTTTGAGGGCGAGACATGGAGAAATTAAAATTATAATTTTAAGGATCGCCCTAATTTATATATGTACGTACATTTATTTTGGGTACGTGCTATGAGCAGCATCGAATTCACAAACTACATCTACAAGCAAGCATGAATGAAAGTAATTAACAATTTTATATGTACATACATATGTGGTCTATTTTCAAATTAGAATTTATTTATTTTTTCATCGGTGCGGACAAAAATAAATGTTTTTATTTAAACAGCTGTATTTTTTATACACATTTTAAAATATGTGAAAAAGAAACAAACAAAGTATACCTATCAAGTATATGCAAGAGGTCAGCTGGCTTAATTTTTTAATTTCATAGACTTTAAGTTTGATCCTGTACAAGTGAGCGAGATTTGAAAGAACAACATCCTTTTTCTTCTTGCACGAAACAGCCCGCAAAATTTCTTCAGGCAGATTGGGAAAACAGTAAAACGATCAACTGTTGTAAACAAATAAACAATTAAAAACTGCAAAAAGCTATTATTAAAAGATTTTAAATAAAACTCTTTTCTATCAACAATTGTTAACAATTTTTAGTAAATGAACAGAGCTACATAAGAAAAAATATTCCAATATTTACTTCAAGCCTATTTTTCTGTCCATAGGTACACATACAAAATATACACATACAATATATTTGTGCTATTTCGGTATATGACAAAAAAATATTCAGGGAATATTTCCGACAGCAGCTGCTTTTATTTACATATAGGTTTATTTCGAAAATCTACCTTTTCAAAAGGCAAATATATTGTTAAGTTGTTAGGTTTTACATACATATGTATGTACATACATACATTATTTTTTATCAGCTGACCAAACGATATTTGAAATAGTACGCTATATTACGCAGAGGTGTTCACACCAGTCATATTTTTATGTGCTTTTATTTTAACTTATGATTTTAAAAGTATAGTGCGAGTAATCACCAATTTTTTTTTAAATACTGTAAGTTGACAAAAAAGTTTAACTTTGTGTAAAGTGCAATAAAAAGAAGAAATATCGCTACATATTTAAGTGATTATCAGCTAGTTGAATTCAGAACGTACGAAGTAAATGTTTGTATAGATGTGAAATATGACACAACTGCATTAAAAATCACCACAACTTATGTTTTTGTACGAAATATGTATTTTTAGATATAATATATATTTAGTTTTTTTTATATGTAGCTTATTTTTCACCACTCTAACCTATGTTAGTTAATACTTTTAATGATGTTGTAGACGGTTAGTAAATTTAGTTTATGCTCGAAGGGTCCAATGCTACAAGGACTGGTTTATGATAACTGCTTTATTTATCTGCGGTTGTTATTTATATGGCAGTTTATATGCAATAATGATTGTAGTGCAAAAATAGTATGAACAACTTTCCATATTTCTTTTTCACTCACCCACTGCGTTTGTGCTCTCCCTTTAACTATTACATCTCCCAAAGGTATGGTCAGATATAGAAATTCCTATTTTTCTTAAAATGTTTATTCAATCTTATACGAGTACATATGCCATATTCAGTATAAAAGTTCTGATATTAAATATTTCAACACAGTACTGTATTTACAAAGTGAACAATATTGTAAACATAAATTAAATTACATTAAAATATGTACACAAATATACTGAGATGTCTTTTAAATGTATTTATAGATGGAATCCGAATATCGATTGGATTGCCAATGATGAAAATGCTAATTCAAATTTCAATTAAAGCTACATCAATTATAATTTAGTGCCCTCAAGCAACTAAAAGGATTTTTTCCATTAGGTTAATTAATATTAAACCCCTAACACACGCTGGAAGGATGCCTATTCACGAAATGCATTACGATGGAACTATGAAGAAGTATATTCTATGTTGAGGAAGGAGATGAGAAGAGGAAGAATTTGTAGCACTCCTTTTTTGTATCTTATTAATTTACATCATTTTAGAATTTTCATTGCTATACCGACAATTGAGCCTGCTATTTTAGTATGTACAGGATTGTGTCAATTTCTGTTAGTACTCAATTATCGGTACTTTGACTTCGTTATTTAAATAGGCCAACAACAGATTTAACAGAATTGCTTCCTAAATATAAGATCCAGCAATATTTAGATATAACTACCAAACATCCATCAATTATTTGAGTCAATTCGATTAAATAAAAACAGGTTATCTACTATTTCGGCTATACAAATATTAGAAATCGAAAGTTATTAATTAAAACTTTTACAATGACTATCGGCATGTCAACACTTTGGCATTTGCAAAATATTTTATTCAGATCATTTTTCTTTTTATACAAATTTTTAATTGAAAATTTATTTAAAAAAATAATATTCAAACTAAATAATTAGAAAATGTGCTACTATATGTATGCATATGTTTGTGCATACATTATACATACATACAAATATACATACATACATGAATATTTTGTTAAATGTGACAGCTGTACTACAACTCACAGCGCATGTCGAAAAGCTACGGGGAAAACGGGCGTATGATATGTACAGATTACAAATTTGGGGTTATTGTGCGAACTTTAATAACCGGGACATTTACTATGTACTTAACATTTAAAATGGAAACCAATACAAATGCAAGTTATAAATGAGAAGAGAAAGGAAAATATAGAAAAAAAAAACAAACTTACAAAGACAATGAATTTCAAAACCAGCGAAAGCTCCTTCCACCTATCAGGAGTAACAAAATGAAAATGTAATAAAAATATTTATAGTAAATCCTACTATATCCACAGTATAAAATACTATAAGCAAATTAGAGGAAGCTTTGAATGTTCAGCACAGTAGATGATAGTTTTTAATAATTCATAGTTTTTGCAACACTGATTTTCTCATTTTAGGTTTTTACACCTCTTCCACAACAGGAGTTGTCTGACAAATTTGTGGTTTACATCCACTGCAATTTTGTAAGATTTTTGTCACAAAGAGATAATATTTGCTTGAGCTCAAGTAAGTTCTTACCAGCATATGAAGAATGGGAAATCGCAAAGCACAAAAGGTTAATCGAATGTAATTTATGCATTTGCAATTGATTAATTTTTTATATGAAATATTTAGTATTGAATTTTGGATTTAGTGCTATCATAAAAAACAAATAAAAACGTAAAGAAAAAACTGTATTCATTTCAAAAAGCCACAGAACATTGAAATTCAAAATTGTTCGCTTTGAAAAGATGAAATCTGTAAACATTATAATTTGCTACAATTTTTAATATTAATGTTTACAGGATCAATTTCCTAAGAAGAGTGATTTCCCGTGATGAAAATCTCGATACAATAGTACTTTTTTAGTACATTTTCGTTGGTACCGTAGTGCTAGTGTGACTTACTTGATACAATCCAAAATTCTCAACGATTCACTACACATATAGGTGGTCTCAAGTAAAAAGACCCTAATCGTATTTGTTACGTAATAGATTTTTTTCATTTATTTAATTTTAAATTTAGCGCAATAGTTTCATATATAAATGATTTTACAAGCAGTTGTGAACTAATTTTGATTAATACATTTTCTGTAGTATCTTACCTCCTGTAGTTACAATTATGTAAGTTATGGCCTTTTTGAGACCAACGATATACATACATATGTAAACGTATTAAAATGTCTAACAATATTCTATGTCCAAAAACACAGACAATAAAAAGCAATTTAATTTAATATATTGCAAAGCAGTGGAACTTATGTGTAGAAATTGATAGCAAGGGCGGTAAATTTAGTTAGAACAAAATATCTTTATTCTAGAGGTAGTTTTATTGTTCCATGAGTTTTTTGCATCTTGTTTTTGCTCGTTTTCTCTTATTTTGTGTTACAATTGATCTTTGAAGAAGCTCTTATTTGCATATTGTTATTTAAGTGATATCAATTTTAATACATGGAACACAAAGGTAAAGAAATTAGTGTATCAGAGAGAAAAATCATTATTAATGGCCAATAAATCAGTGGCTATTCAAATGTACTCTATATTTAAATGCCATTTGAATACCAAATTTACTTTTTCCCCGCAAACTTAAATAAGACTTAAATGCCCCTCATTGCTCATTTAAATATAATTTCAAATCGTGTACAGAAACATATGACTTTGACTTTTGTTTTTTTTTTTTACAAAAAGAAAACATTGTGATGTTGGGAAATTTTTTTAAAGTTGCGTAAAAAAAGTTAATTATCAATAGAATAAAGTCGGAAATCAATAAAACAATATTTATTGTACAAATGGACTCTTAACGCAATTGAAAAACTTAAAATAATTTCATACACAACACTTGAAATACTTTGAATAATACGCAAAACGCCTGTTTTTTGAACAATGGCGATTTTTGTTTACACATTTCATGGTGATACATTTTTCGCATAAATTAATTGAACTATTTCAGTTTGACTATACAACTGAAAGCGTATTTAAATAGTTTAAATTTTCATCAAAATTAACTAAAACTACATTTAAATATCCCCTGATTTATTGGCCATAAATTGTAGAAAGGAAAAAGCTTCCAAAAAGTGGTCAAATTATTGGAACATGTTCGTCTGTGCAGCGCGAAATACGAGAAGAGCGCAAAACAATTAATATGGTGAAGGCCAATCCCAGAGCTACATCTTCGAAAATTGTAGAAAATGTATACCAGTCATTCCAAAAGAGTATTTGCTCCGAAACTGCTAGAAAAATTCTACGAAAATCTGTATACCATGGTAGAGTTGCACGATGAATGTTAGCAACTTTCATATCTGTTGTTAACAGACGTAAGCGCATTGAATTTGCCCACAATTACATACATAAATAAGCCACCAGAATTTTTGACACAAGTTTTATTTTCAGACGAAAATAACTTCTGCGTCTTCCGTATTAGAAGTCGTCAGTTTGTGTGGTCGAAAGTCAGGAACCGCGCTCGACAAGCAAAATCTTGTTGGTACAGTAAAACACGGTGGTGATGGAATTATGGTAGGGGGATGCATTGCAGATTCGGGTGTGGGTCAAATTGAATTTATTGAATCAACAATGGATAAATATGGATATTAGAACATTTTAAAAAATAATCTGAAACTTCTCAAATACGTTTTGGTTCCAACAAGATAGCGACCGAAAGCACACCGCGGAGGTCATTCGACTTTGGCTCTTGTATAATGCTCCAAAACAGCTTAAGACACCCCCAATCTCCAGATCTGAGTCCTGTGGAACATCTTTACGTTTTATTAGAACAAAGAATTCGCCAGCACGTAATTACAAGTAAATGGGACCTTGCGAAGTAATATACGGGAGAAAATAAGTGCAGAGGAAATAGAAAAGTTGGTGAATTCAATGGCAAATAGGATGAGCGAAGTTTTGAAACAACGTGGCTATCAACAAGATAATAATTTTAACGTTTAACTATATTTATTAAACTTTTCTTTATTTTTTTTACACTGAACGCAGACTTTTTGGTTCTTATATTTTCCAAGTGCGACATTTATGATCCTCTAGTTTGAAAATTAATTATTTTTTTGCTTTACGTTTGTTAGTTATTTTTAGAAAATAGTGTAATAAAAACCTGTGAACTTAAATTCAAATATTTAATGTGTTTTTTTATATATTCTAAAAATGAATTAGGTGAACGCAGACTTTATTGGCTAAGTGTATATCTAGAAGTAGGCACACACGTGCATATACGCTATGGTATAAACACAATTGCGACGAAAGGCGAATTTCGCATAACACGACGAATTTGTTGCTTAAATTCGTCGAATAAGACACAATTAGAGAGCAATTTCATTTAAAATTATTTGTTTTTAGAAATGTATGTATATAAAGAAATAAAATATTGGAAAAACATAAAAAATTGTGGCCATATTTCAACACAAAAAATAAATAAAAAAAAAAAACATTAATATGAGAAGATGAAATAATGACAAACACGAATTAAAACAATATTTTATGTTATTGAATTTACGTGCTGTAAATAAAATATAAAGAAATTCTTAAGGCAAAAATTTACTTTATTTGCTATATAGTAAAAAATTAAAAAAAAAACTGCTAGTTTGCACCAATTTATTCGTCATCCATCGGCGTAAAAAATAGAAATAAACTTATACCGAAGTACGTTGTGCCCGACGTATTTCGTTCAACGTGGTTTATTTCCAACGACGAATATTCGTTACGAAAAATTCTTCGTTCGTCCCAGTTGTGTTTATTGCATTATATTGCAATATTGCAATAAATCTCGTTTTTCTTTATGTATACAAAACCATGATGACCGTTCTTTTATGAATTCCATAAAAACATCAAATGAGAAAGTTCGCAAATTTTGCACCATTTTGCAAAAAAAAAAAAAAAAAAAATTATAAGTAAAAATTACCAACTTTTGCAACCCTGACAGTAAATTCTTACAATATTGTGCACGTACATACATACATACATATATATATATATATATATATATATATATATATATAATATATATATATATATATATATATATATATATATATATATATAGTTAGACGTTTTATATACATAGACGATTTACTAATATTTTTATAAACATCCACAAATATTTTAGTGGGGAAATAAGTTCTAAGCTTATATATGAGTATGTATCTTCAATAGTGGCCGACCGAAAGTATACATTCAGGTAGAAGCCGAAACCGGACCTCCACATCAATCAAATTTTTATCTTTTTAAATGGTGCTTTAATTGATTGATTTATTTAAAAGTAAATACCATTTAATGAATTAAGATAAACACTTAAATAGGGTTTATGCATTTTATAACAACTTCTGAAATTGTATCGAAAATTGTACACATTTAGAAATTTTATTTTATCATCGTTGTAGAATATCACACTAATTAAATATTGTGTTACTATTATTTTGATATGCACACAAACAAAAAGTTCTGAACATGTTATATATATACATATAATAAGAGAACTTCTGTCATCAATTCAAAACTATTTTAGGAACTGATTCGATATAATCTGCTCAATTATGATTACCAACTCCCCGGTAATTTTTAACCTATTCCCTTATTCTAAATAAACTTTCCCCAGGAGATTTCTCCCTTTTTCCATATTATAAACAAACTCCGAAAATGAGAAACTTTTCCCCGGGGAAAAAGAAGATATTATGAATGTCAATAAAAGAGAGAATGTGATAAAGAATTTTCCGCAAAAAAATTTCAAGAAAGTTGTGCTAAAAAATTTAATTATTATAATTTTTATTTATTAAAAACACAAATATAGTATACATAATACATTATAAATTATATCCAATATTGTTCCTAATATTTTGGGCTGCAGACGTCAGTTTCTTGTATCGAAAAATTTTCCGCATTTTCGATATCATTTGCATTTAAAGTAAATGCATATGTTATATAATGCACAACAAACATTTATTATTTTCGCCGCTTTTTTTTTGGAGCACAATGATGCTCTCTAGCACCAAGAATGCACCGCCATCTATTTTTCATGACACCATTAGTTCGCTAAATTACGTTGCGATACTTAGAATGGATCTTTTAAATTTCATTTCTATCGCCCTTCTTCTGGGGTTAATTAAACAAATATATGTAATTAATTAATATTTGTTATTTAAACTCTTACGAAGGAGCCAGTAATCGTTGCAGCCTGTTCAAGATACGGTCACAATTCGATGGTATTCCAGATAAACGCGTCGTGACACGCACCAGGATGAGATTCGTCAACCTATCGGGGCAAATGTTAAAAGATTTTATATATACATAAATATACATCAATATCTTTCTGAAAATACTTACTGGCATTACATTTAAGCTGTAACTCTTCGGATTAAATTTGCATTATTAAATGATCAAATATAATAGTATCACTATATACTTACAATATTTGAGGTAGCTCATGTAATTCTTTGCACATTTGTGGAATGTTGTCCTTCCTCTGCTTCTGCTAGCATTTGAAACGCTATACTAAACATTTTCTTTTATGTATTATTTTATTTCTTTATTATTATTTAATTATTATCTTTCTTTAAATATTATCTTTCTTATTATTTTAATTCTTTTATAATTATTTCTTTTATAAGTTTTCAAAAAAATTATTTTTTCACTTTTCAAGACAACAAACACATCACAGCTTTAAGAAAAACATAACTGCGAAAATTCGAAATTTTCTTTCCCACTACACTATTCTCTCCGTCTGTTTAGAATAAAGCGTAACGATATCAGCAACTGCTGTTGCATCGTAAGAGAATGACTCATATTTGTCTCCCTCTCCAGTATTGGTGACAACCAATTTATCAGCAACAGAAATTTGTCCCCTTTTAGCCTGAAACGGTCATTGTACTCGAACGTGGATTCCAGGAATTCGTATTCCAGACGTGGTCTAAGTATTCTTCTTCTTTGTGTTTATTTGAACAAAGCATTATTACAAAATAGTTAAAAATCAAATTTTAATTCAATTTATCATGCACTTGTAACTTGCAAATTTTTTTTGAGAGTCTTCGTCGACCCTAGGCTTTTATTCTACAATTCTACAAGTGTACAAATGAAAATTTTGTTTAGTGAAACAAAACCACTTGTGAACTTGTAAATTGTAAAAATCACTTGTAGCCACAAACTTGTAATTGTAGTTTTTTGTTTTAGGCAAAAACACTTTTAATTGTAAACTTGTAGCTTAGTGAAATAGGGCCCTGGTGTTGATATACACGGGGATTATTCGCTTCGAAAAATTCGCCGTTCATCTCAATTGTCCTACCAACATTAAGCAAATAAAGATTTTTAAATAATTTTTTCAATAATGTCAAAAAATTCGAATGAAAATTTAATATAAATATTTGTATATCAGCTGCATGTTCCACAATATCGGTAAATTGTACTGTTTCAAATGTAGTTATACGAAAATAAGCTTCGCAATCCATTCAATTAACATTTTGTTAAATTGATATTTAATTCAATATCTAACGACTATAAGAAGTACATGTATGCATGTATGAATATATCTAAATCGCCCAAAAGAACTAACAGGCAAACTAGCGGATAAATAAAATTCGTTTCGGAGGTGTCAATTATACTTCATGTTAAGAACTTGCTATAACAACATTAAAAATTCTTTTGATAACTTACCTTACTCAATTTTTCTCCTTCATGACGTGGTAGCAGTAACCGCAAATTTTGAAAACCAGCGTTTATGCTCTGCATTCGACGCCGTTCGTTACTATTAGCAATTTCACGTCTCATACGTTTTTCATTTTCAAGTGTAGCTTTGTTAATAGGTGGTGGTGGTGGAAGTGTACCACATGCTAGCTTCGTACCACCGCCACAACCTCCTTGTGTTGATGACATTGAATTGCTGTTATGACGTTGACGAGATTTTGGGGACTGATCGTATGTTTGACTGTCTCCTGGTATTATATATGATTCTCCTCCAGAGTCATCTAGCTGTAATCTGAAATTTTAATCGTATAGTGTATTACAAACTTAGTTTTTGATTGTAGATGATATGTTTAGTTCATGTATATACATATCTCTCATTATAACTAAAAAAATTACTGATTGATGCAGAATTAAACTTCATATCTTTATCAATATTCTAAAGATATTTCAATTGTTGGCAGAATAACAAATCTTTCTTTATTCATAGAATTGTGTGTAAATTGAGAACTCCATGTTCTCTTTGAGTTATGACGTTGTTTTTTTGCATATTGGTAAAGTTACAGCGGCGAATCGGGTTAAGGCTTTCTTAATATTATTAATTTTTTATTATTATTATGATTATTACTTGTAATAAAGTATATATATTTCTTATATTATATATTTTATGAGACATTAAATATTAAATAACATAAAAAGAAAATACGATTCAAGTTAAAAATTATTATAGTTAAAAAAAACTTAAAATACGATTTTAAGAAAATCGAACTAAAAAGTTAAGGATAAATTTTAAAATTTGCTTAAAACAATAATGAACGAATATAAAAGTATTATTGTAAAAAAGCGTAGGACGCTCAACATACGTAAAATAGGACACAAAGCACATTGACTTCTTTCACTATAATACTTGTATTTTGGTTCATTTTTGTTTTAAGTTTATTTTAAAATTTATACTTAAAATTTATGCAATTTTCAAGTTGGACTTTCTTAAAAAGCGCGTTTTGAGTTTTTTAAACTTTACTAATTTTAAATTTTAATGTTTCCTTTCTTTCTTAATATACCAGTTTTTACTTCTTTTTTTAACTATGTATATATTTATCAGTTTAATGTGCTTCGAAAGCGTGTAAAAATGCTTACACATTATGACAAGCTAAGAACATGAAGGACACCAACAACCTTGTATGGAAACAATTTGACGTATACGTAACATCAATAGTAATAATAAGTATACGCGTACAAGAGGGGAGTTAAATACGAAAAAACAAACACGCAAGTGAAGCTAAAAGAACAAAGAATATCAAATTAAAATATTTTTCTAAATGTTCTACGATATCTTTAACTCTGAAATTATTTCAACAAAAATATATTTATATATATTTATATCTTGTCGATATATGCCAAAATATATAACAATTTTCATACCCACCAAGAAGTTAAACCTAAATGGGTCCTCACTCAATCATCCTCAAGCAGATCTTCGAAAGTACAACATAAAAATCGACATACTTGTATTTTCTGCTGTTTTATAGTCAATCACCATTAAAAATAAAACACTGACAAACAAATTCTGCCAGCGAGTAAAACCAATAATTATTCAACCAACCAGTCAACCAGCTTTTAAAACATAAGCAGCTGACATATAACAGGAGTTTGTATGAATGATAAGTGTGCAAGCTATATATTTATGAATGTGTTCGTGAATATGCGTATGCATAAAAATGCTAACAATACAACAAGACAGTAATATGAATATGCGTTTGTATTGTGTGCGCAACATATTAAAAGGTGAATGAAACTGCATTCCATTCCAATGAAAATTCCATAGCATTCTAGCACAAATATTTTTCTGTTTATCTTTTATTTATTTTATGTTTATACAAGCACACATACTTACATACATATGAGTCTATGTAGGATGCATGTGTCTACATAGCTTCATACTTTGTATGGAAGCGTATTTTTATGATTATTTCCCAACTTTAGTAAGGTGGTAGGCAAATAAAACATAACATCCAGAGAGGAATTGTTGTTTGTGTTAAGTCAGGGTGTAAGTAAAAAACAACTAACTTGCACAAATGCTCAGCAACATTAACAACGCTCACTATTCAAGCAAAACGAAAACTTGTTGTACACAAAAAATTGACATCAAAGCAAGATTTTATTGGTTAAATAGACTTAATCCAAGCCAATTAAATATATATAAATAAATTTGTACATTTATAGCGTTGGCAATCTTAAATATTGAACATATAAGCTAAAGTATTTTAATATTAATAATAATAAAAACAATATTAAAAACATAATAATAGTAGGAATGGATGCTCATTAACATCAAATTGGTTAAAAGCAAAATTTCCTGAAAAATCAATCGCATCCAAGCATTATTTACTAAAAAAAAATGCAACTGAGTATCAGCTTAGAAACAGTTGCAACCGTCCATCTATTAATGAATTCTCCCTCCCTCAGAGTAAAATTATAATTAATAGTCAGAGCGGGAACTAATGATTTTATAGGATTTAAGAGAGTTTTTATGTTATTTAATGATTTAAATACATCGTGTCAAATGTCCTCCTAGCGTTGAAACAATTTATACATATCTAGAGGGTTCAATATTAGATTTCAAATAGGAATCAAATAAATAAACAGCATCATCAGAAAATTTAATGCAGACGCTTGTCGCAGAAGTTTGGCAGCTAAATACAAATAATCAGAAGACTTCAACCACTGTTTTTAGAAGTTTCAAACCTCTCATCTTATGAAAAAACTTTTATATGAGAACTAAGAAGTCATTTTAAAAAATTACATTATAATAAATGTAGTAGGCTATGAAACTTATACAAACCAAAACCCAACAAAGAACTTTTTTTCGATATGAATCTATTTTATTTTTCTACATCTTCATGCAATTAGAAATCCTTTGGATATCAATAACAATATTTATAATGCAAATGAAAAATATTGGCTACATTTCCCATTAGTCCACAATGACCACTAATCTTCCAAAGCACACTTTCTACAAGCAATTTAAAAAATCTGATATTATTCGAGTTCCAATATTACTCAATATGACCACACACCATGTCATTTAAGGGTGTCATTGGCAGAAGTAGTGAACACAAGACTATGATGCCGTAAACCTGACCTGGATTCGACTCAGCACTTAGGCATGACTATAGTTCAGAATTTAAATGATCTGCATTATTCATGATTTTGTTAATTGTTATCGACCTGTATAAATAACGAAGGCACAACACCGCTTGCTGAGCATTACCCACATCGAATTGACACCGCCTCCTTCGTCGCTAGCTGTATCACAAATTATCTATCTTTCACTTAGGGGTACTTTAGTTTTATCCGTCTTATTTCCTACATTCATGCAGTAAATTATTTAGTTTAGAACAATGCAAACCACTTTTTTACAAATATGAAATAATTGTAATATAAAAGGAAATGGAAGGATATAATAGAGCCGAAAATGTTTGTTTACATGAAAATACTGTGATATGAAAGCATTGCATTAAGGGAATGCCTTAGTTATGACCAATACTGTATGTGTATACGAATATATGTATTTGTGTAGACCTATACATAAAAGTGCATACTAGAAGAACTGTATGAAATTTATCGACAAACGCAATTTTGTTTCTATTACAGAAAAAATATTAAAATAGGTCAAGAAACCCAGGGTAAAATCAATACAGATGACGTCAGCTATGACCTAAAAGATGATATAGAATGATGCATATAATTATAAAACTGCCAACACCAATAAAACATTGAATATTATGCATTGACGAATGGCTTCTTTTAAATTAAATCCAAATTAAACTAACTACAGAAATTTTAAGGAAAACAAAGCATAGAAAAATTAAGTCTGCGATTTATGGAACTAATATATATTGAATATATCCTGTTATTTATAAATACATAAATTTTGTGCCTTTTAGATTGTATCAAGTTAAAGAATATGACTCTTATTCATTATAAATTTGGTATTCTATGAAAGCTCTTTTAGACTGATCCTTCGGAAATTAATTTTTTAAGTTTACTTCTGTTAAATGCGTTCAGTTTGCTAAATATGGTGCATACCAACTGATATCAATATTTTGGAAACTGTAATTACTTATGTAAATAACATGCCATAAAAGTTCATGATTCACTACCCGATTCATTCACAGGAAAATCTTGCAGAAACCTGACCAACTTAAAGATTCGCTTCGAAATGGTGTTGTTACTTACGCATTATTATACAAAAAAGTTGCTCGTCGATTATTGCAACATGTAAAATGTTTATATTGTTGACTCAAAAAAAAAAAAA
>OY776276.1:87588830-87603830 GCA_963675445.1 Linnaemya vulpina | reverse complement strand
GCCACTTTTTAGAAAAGAAGTGAAAAAATGTTGCATGTGTTTCAGAAAAAAAAACACTATTAGAGTACTCTATAAAATATTTTAAAAACAATGTAAACATATATTTTTTAATAAAATTGTTTGTATGACAAAAAAGTAACTATATTTGCGTGAAATATTTATATCAAAATGTCCAGCTTTTTTTTAATAATCCCGCTTTTTTTAATTCGAATGTCCCGCTTTTCGTTACTATCAATCTGGCAAGCCCAACATATATACATATGTATACATATAAACAATCTTTTGGTATTTTGGCGATATTCAACCAAATATTTGGCGTGTAGCAATGAAAAATCCGATGATACTAATAATATAATTTTACACATAGCCATAAGCAAATTCATATCCAATAGCATATGTGTATATGTGTGTGACTCTATTTTATACAGTGTGAATGTATACATACCGCATGGAAAAACAAGGCTAGCTGGTTAGTTGCCAAATCAAACGACTGGCGGGTGTTTTCGCTTTTAAATTTTAGCCGGTACAGCTGTTTCTTTAAACGAATATTAAAAACAATAGCTTATACAAATGCATAAGTCATCTGTATATAAATACAACAAATAAAATCATACGCTAATAAAAAAACTTATAGAAAAATAAAATGGAAAAAGTACAGCAAGCAGCTGATTTGCCAACACTTGAAATTGCTCTAAGCATATGAACTCATTTTTATAAGGAAAATATACATATCAATTTATATATATATATATATATATATATATATATATATATTGTAATACACATTTTTTTGAAAGCCAAACATGTCAGTTTTTTTTTCTCTTTCGTAGGAATGTCTAAGAAATGAAACAAAACCGACAGAAACAAAATGTATTCGATGTTGATACCTATGCATGTTCCCCGTTTGTATTTTACATATGTATGCAGCAACTATTTTCAGCGAATAGATGTATCTACATATCTGGTTAAACTCTAAACATATGTTTTACATTCATACATATGCATATTACATATGGATGTATATATGTATGTATATACATCTTTTATTGCACGAAAACATATGAAACAAAAATCAATATAATAATCGCTCCTTGCAAGAACATATGGGATTGTAAAAACACAAACCACAAAATAAACAATATTTTCATTAAAATAATATGTATGCGTCAAGAATTTATATAATAGCTTTTACTTAAAAAGGCGATATATTGCGTATTAGAATATCATTTTACTCACTGTAATTCCTCTTCCAATTCTTCTGTGCTTTGATATTCAACATTTTCCAAAATCACTTCCTCTGTTTTAATGGGATCGTTTGTAGACATTTTAAAAAAATTGCTTTTTTGTATGTATAAAGCAGTTTCAAATATATTAAGATTACGAAAAAACACGTGTTTTATCTATGCAAGTTGTTATACTGATAAATTTATGTATGTTATTCGTTTGTAATTTTTCAATGCTCTTCTTTAAAAGATTTAAGCCAGTTCTGATTTCTTTATTCACTTATTTGTTTTTAACAAATAAAATAATATATAAATTTTATAATCGAAATTATTTGTTTTGATTTTCACTTTTCCATATGACTTTTTCGTGCAACGAAGCCAAAATGACGTTTTTCCCGTTTTTTAATCGTTTACTTACACTCCCAAGCAATTTAAAACCGACGCTCACTTACACACTCTCATTTCTTTTACGAATATAGTACCTCTGTTTTGATCAATTATTTCTTCCAAAATTTAACCCCTTGTTTTCTAGTTCGTTTTTACCATTTCTCTTATTTAACAGCTGGGTTATTCATTCGCTGTCTTCTTTTATACACGAATGAAACACATACGTATGAATCTATAGCCATTTGTGTGTATACATAATATATGAATATTTTTCAGCTGTTTTTTCTTATACAATATAAGCGGCATTTTTTTTATAATTTCATTATAAATTTTTGCATTTATGTTGGTAAATTTTTTTCCAGCACTTTTAAATATAACACAGTCCGTACAAAAGATTGTATATTTATTGCATTTTTTCACTTTTCTTGGATATTATATCTTGATTCTCATCCGCACTTACCACCGCGTCATTCGAAACTTATGAACGTAATGAAATTGGAATTTCTCTTTGCATAATATCAAGGCGAATTTGTATGGTGTGGAGCATTTTTTATTTCGTTCTCGCAGGTCTGTCACACCTTTTTTACCAACTTCGCCAAATACTGTGCAATGTTCTCTAATAATATTACCATTTACCTATTATAAGCGCTACATGCTACAATAGTTATTTATAATTATTCATAATATATGTATATGATTGATGTGTATACTAACCATTCTATAATATATAATTTTGAAAATTAACCTTGCAGTAAAATAGTGTTACATATCATGATTGCAAAATATTTTATTACAATTTTCCATATATTTTTCAAGAAAATCATTTTTATTTTGTTGTTTTAAAACGGTCGTTCGAAATCTGGTATAACCCATTAAAATTTAATGATTAAATGTCCTGTCTTTTATCTGTCTGTAGTTAATGATTTTTATTACAAAATATCCACTACGTCGTCATGTAAAACGGTCGTTCGTAATCTGGTAGAACCCATTAAAATCTAATGATTAAATGTCCCGTCTTTTATCTCTGTCTGTAGTTAACGATTTTTATTACAAAATATCCATTACGTCGTCATGTAATTCTTCTGTTGCATATACATATATATCTCTTCTTCGTGTAAATAAAACTTCGTTTATTTTTGGATGCGTAGCTAATGAATGAATCACGCCTCCTGTTGTACCTGCATATTAATATGTTTGTTAAAATTTTAGTTTATATCACGAGTATGACTTTACTTACTAACTTCTATGTTTTGTAATATTTTTCCCTCTAATAAATCCCAAACAATAACGTCACCTTTACTATTACCCGATAATATGTGTGCATCATTAGCCATAATACCACATTCTATATGATAATCGTCGGCTTTACAACCCTTATATTCGGATAATAAACCTCCAGAATCGCAATCTATTAAACGCACAACGCCATCTTGACATGCCGCCACTAGGCACTGTTCGTCCCGAGTCATTGCAAGATATGTGATAGGCACGCCCACTTTGTCGCAAGTCATTTCTCCCACACGAATATCATAATACCGAATACATCCATCTAAGGAAGCTGTAATAATTTTACTTTCGTTACTTAATACAGACGTTATACAATCCTTGGCTTCTCTCATAATTTGAACGGGTTCCAAACGTCTTGTTCGTATATCCCAACAAAAAACGGCATTATCACGTCCACCTGATATAGCTATAGAAGAATCCTCGTTAAAGCACACACACTTAACGCCACCGGCATGACCACGCAGCCGCCGTACAGGCGCGCCAGTACTAACATCCCAATAAATTATACTCTTGTCCAAGCTAGCAGTAACAATGTTACTGCTTTCACAACTGCTAGCTGCATCTGTAACCTCATCGGCATGGCCACCGTACGTTTTTAAAAGAAGACCAGTCCTATGATTCCATAATTTTAGTTTTTTATCTGAGCCACAGGTTAAACAATATGAACCATCGACTGTAACCATAAGTACACATTTATATATGTATATACATACATATGTATATTTATTTCATGCATTCCTAAAGGCCCTTACCATTGTATCGCACCGCTCTGACTGCTCCTTGTTTACAATCTATTACACGCATGCATTTAAACTCACTATATGTCATATTTTTGATAAGTCAATTTATAAAATGCAAGGTAAAAACTTTCTTTAATGAACATTTCGTAAACCAATTTAGGTCCTAAAATAAACGTCAAACTTAGTGAATGTTGAAATAATCATATGGTAGCCAATGAACAAAGTCTACATACATACGTATGTTTGATGACACATACTAGATCTGTTCGGGTACATTAGCTGCAAAAACTTTTTTCTGTGGCAAAAACCAATAACTTTGTAAACACAGTTTATATTATAATAAATAATTCTGCTGCTGCAACATTACTTTGAGTTTTTAACTACTACGGATATGTAAGTATTGTTATATTACATACTTATGTATAAATAAATATATATATATATATATATATATATATATATCTACGTACGTACAACTTTATTATGTTTGTAGGGTACAGCCGACAGATTTGGAAAAACCCAAAACTGATGATGAAGACATTGCAGTTGATTTGGCTTCTAAGAATCTCACTATTGGTGATCAAATCCAGGAATTAAGTAAACGTCTAAATAATATTAACGAAGAGCTACAACAGCAAGTGCGAGATAAACACGGTGCCTTGCTGCAGCAAGCAACTCATGCCGGCCGTTTTGAAGCGGCCTTAAGCTCTTTGGCAGACGATGTTGAACGCATACGAGACTCCGGTTATTGCCTTAAAAATCAAATAGACCATCAGTATCAAGTTATTGAAAACCAGTCAAAGGTTTTAGCACGTCTGCACGAGTTGTCGCACCTATTAAGATCTTCAAAGACAATGCTTACATTAACCTCTAAACTAAGGAGCACTAAAGATACACTTAAACAAGCCGAGTTGCATTATGAGTTAAGCGAACTGACTGAAGATTCGGACTTAAAACAAGTTGAAATCGTTCAATCGGCTAGAAATTATGTAATAAATTCTAGGCAGAAAATACGCAATTTGACACAAATGCAATTGGTAACGGGATTACAAGAAAGAAATGAGAAACATATTTCCAATGCACTTAAGGTATGTGTAATCTTATTGAAAGTCATAAAAATGCATTGTTGTAATAATATATATTTTTAGATATTTATAAATTTCAATACGTTACAAGTCTGTTTAGAAAATCTAGTAAAAACCTTTATATCCGATTTGGAACAATCTCTTAAGGAATGTTTTGCTGGAAACGACATTTCATTGCTAAATAAAACGGATAAAACAATAGCAACATCTTCCAAATCTGTTCCAATACATAGAGGTCCAGGAAAAACACCCCAATTAACGACGACGCAAAACTTTCGTGCTAAATTTTGGAAGTCATTGCATTGGTTACTTTATGATGAACTTTATGAGAGCTGCACGCAAATGCAAGTACTTGAAAATGCTTTGGCGGAAGTCCTGCAGTTTAGTTCTCCAGCCTCTAACGTTGAGCAAGCAGTAACTAAACAGTTTTGGCAAGCTGTGCAAGAGCTATTACGAAAAGCATTTAGTGAATGTCCAGCACATATTACACAAACTTTACAAGAAGGTTTATCAAAATTACTTAGCTCCGTTCGGGGGTTAGAGCAAAGGTTAAACAATACATTTTTGTTTCATGACGATTTGTTCACTCATTTGGAGGTTGGCTATATAAGTAAATGCGGCTCTAATATGAAAGCCTGTATGGCTGGAGTAGATTTACCCAACAACGAAACCGTTGATAACTTCATAAGGGTGGCGTCTTCCGAATTAAGCGCTGCTTTGGTGGACGCACGTCTCAGTAATGCTGTAGCTGCTGTTTTTATATCGTGCAGCAAAGAGTTTTGCGCAAAATTGGAATCTCAAATAAAAATGGGTCCTGATTCTGTGCAAGTAGTTGATTTACCAAACACTCAACAAACTCAAAATACATTCTTAGCAAATATACTATTTTATTTCAAAGACTCTACTAAACGAATGTTACAAGATTTAGGGCAACAACTAGATAAGTCGCAATCCACAGCTAAAGAAGAAATCACAAAGTCGATGAAGCAACCAGATTTGTTAATAAGCACTATATTGCAACAAATTATGGATTCGATAATGTCTACTATCAATATTATCATTTTGAGTATACACAGAGAGCCCGGCTTGAATTCAGAAAAAATTTCTACTGGTGGACCCTCAATGTATATGAAGGAATTGCAGGAATTTATAAATCGCTCTTGGAATTGTCATATTTTACCCTATGATGATAAAGATATATTACAGAGATGTGGTAAAGAAGTGGCCAAACGGTGTATAGATTACTTTGTACATAATCTTAGTATATTAAGGCCTTTGAGTCAAGCTGGTAGACTAAGATTAAAAAATGATTGTATGCATATGGAAAACACTCTTAAGCCGTTGTGCAGTAACCTGTATGAGTTGGGCTATTCCGCCCGAATACTACGAGCTATGTCATTTCTTATTGTTCAGAAACCATCAGAATTGATTAAACAAACGATTGGTCCAGATTCTTTAGTGCCCTCGTATATAATTTTACTTTTGTTATTCGGTCATGCCGGACTTGAGCTACAGTCCCCACACACCACTCTAAATTGGTCGAACGAACGTTTGATTGAATGGCTGGAAGGCCATACAAGTGAACGCGAGAAGCTGGAATTAATTTCCGGGGCTTTACAGCGTTATAGAGATGGAGTAAGACGTAAAAAAAGTGAGCAATATGATGAAGTGTATCCACTGATGATGGAATATTTCGAAAGTGCTTCAAAAGTTTTGAAATAAAGATACTAGGTACAAACATATGTATGTATGTTTGTACATATGTATGTATATAAAAATGAATGTTTATGAAATAATATAATTTCAATTTAGTCAACAACAAATACATAGGCTTGTTGTTCGCAGCTGGGGTAGACTTTTGTATACATAGGCTCTAATTAAGCTAATATTTTACCAAGAATGATAGAAAACAGATTACGACATCACGCACACAAAATTTTATTCTTCTGCGCATTTAGGTGAAGTAATGTCACGACTCTCAATAAATGTGTAAGAGTAACAGTGGGGAAAATTATTATTTTTGTAAAAAAGGAAACTATTGTTTTTACTTATACTACGTTTTTGTTTTTTTTATTTACGCTTATTCATATTTTGGGATATTTCTGCATTAAGAGACCTTATTCTAAAACACATTCTTCATCATTCTCATTTAGTCTTACAAAAACGTCATCATAAGATTTTAACGTTTTCATTGAAGTTTTTGATGAAATATTTAACCCACCTAAGTCATGAGTGTGTCGAGCCCTCCAGAGGCAAGACTGGAGTCTTCCATTTTAATTTGTGGCAAATATAGCAAACCATCATAATTCAGATTCTCCAGTCCTTTCTCATAATTTTATTTCGGCAAAACGTCTTACTCTATGCTGGGATTAATACCTTAAGAGGTCAAACGAAACTTTAAAAACGGTATGAATTCAAATTGATTTAGGCGATTCAGTAAGACGTATTCTATATTATAACGATTCTGTAGTTCGTCGTGTAGCATCCTCAATGCGTTATTTGATTGAATAATGTCTGTGAAATAAGTTTTTTTCATTGAAAAAATTAATTTTTCTAAGTTTAAATTAAATTTATACCTTTTTAAAATAGTGAGTGTAGTTCTGCCAATCGCACGAATATCTAACTTCATTTGCGACAGATTACTTAAAGTCTCATTTTCTATTTGAAGTCAAAAACCGAATGCGTGTAATCGCTCTCCTGCATCCTGTCTTGGTACTCTTATTTTTTTTTAATAATATATGTTATTACCAATTTGAAGAACGGACTACATTCACCCCAGTTTTTGTCACTTAAATATCCTAAACTGGTTGCTCGTATAATTGATTGAGCAACTGTATGTGAGAAACGCTTTGTAGCCAATTTAACTTTCTGTCTTTCAGCTCCAGCAAAGCTTAAATTATGTGCTCATATTATGTGTGATTTCTAAGGCACTAGATTGAAAAGGTAAAAGATTTCTAATAATAATAATATCCTTCTTAACTTCATTATGAACCCGTCGTCAATAAAATGGTTTCTTAACAGTTTGATCACATGTGGAGCTTCACTAAACACGAATATTTCTGTGTCGTCATACAAAAACCTTTAAATTTAAAATTATTTTAACTAACAAACAATACATATTTACTACAGGGCTTATTAAAATCAATTTCAACCTCATTGAAAAGTTTTCGGTTCCCAGCGCCCAAATCACAAGCAATCGCTAAAATTACAAAGGTACATTGCCTCATTGTCTTCACTATATATTTTTGTCAGTTGGCAATTAGTTATAGAATATTGGTTGATTCCATTTTGTCATCAAACCTGCTAAAATAGAAAAACATTAAAAAAGCTCTTGAAATTGATATAGATTAATCACTTCTCAACATAACACCTTGAATATATGTAATAAGCCGGTTCTCACAAAGAGTCGGTTTTTTTTGCCTTCATTTAATCAAAGCTTTCTGTTTTGGACACATCTAATTTTTGTGACCACCTCTGTAAATGAAAAAATTTTTTCTCATCAGCAATCTGTAAGCCTTGGCACTTGTGGAATAGAGCGCGATTGACTGTATCTGCTTCAGTAAAGTTTTGTCGTTTGCCACCGTTTATAATTTTTTTTGTTTGGCCTTCGGTGAAAAGACGTCTCAGTGCCTTCTGCATATATATCTTTGTAAAATTAAACTTCTGAACTTTTTGAGACAAATTTTTAATAGTGATCTCATCTTGGCTTTTCTGCACTTTTAGCATATCATTTTCTTGACGCAATGCATCCCTAGAAACGATTATGTATTATGTATAAGTTCTTGTCAATTATTTAAAAATGTATGTAAGTACGTAGATACATACATTTTTACTTCCAAATTTCTTGTGTAGATCTGTAAACTGTCTTGGTTAGTGCTAGTCTTCACTATTTTTGGTTCCTCTGGGAGTTTTGTTGTGTCCTCTACGAATATTTTTGTTTCCTCTACTGATGTTGTTGATTCCTCTACGAATTTGGTTGCCTCCTCTTCCGCTTCACTCGCGTCTATAGTTGGGAATGCTCCCTTTTTCAACTTCTGAGTGGCTCGATTACTGAATCCTATGTGTAGTTCCTAACTAAAGAACTGTGCAAACGAAAATAATTGTAACTTACCCATTTCAAATTTTAGATTTCTTTCAAAATCTTCCTGTTTAAAATGTAGAGAACAAATTCTTTCCCTGTGCGTCTTTATTGTATTCTGCCGATTGCAAAACTTTATCCAAAGCATTTTTAGCCCTTTATCGTTCTTTGGAAAGCTATAAAAAGATACATCTAAATTTAAATGAATTAAAACTATGTACGAAATTAATTGTTCACACAGTTGCTAACATGATTTTTGACTATCATTTTGCCTGCATCTGCCCACTGCACACTTCATGTTTAACTTTTGCTTAATATTTTTGGCGAAGATTTTGTGCACTTTTTTTATTTTAAAGACTTTATAAACGGTTTTTATAATAAAGTTTGTTTTTTTTTATAATTTGAAACTAAAGTTAATTAAAAATCTCGATTTTTATCCAAAAAATATATATATTATTTTCGACAAATCAGTTGATTTTAATTCTGGGGCTGCCAAGTCTCACATAAGACTTACAAAGTTTCGGGCAAAATTATATATTTGTGTATATATACTAATATCTTAACATAATTATCCACCAACAGAGTTGATCGAAATATTGGAATATAAGAAAAGTTTTATTATTATTAAAAAGACCTCAATCCGAAAAGCAAATAAACAAATATATTTAAAAATGTTTACAACAAAACATATTCACAACATAAAAACTCAAAACGATTTCATATACTTGAAATACTTTGAATAATAAGCAAAACACCTGTTTTATCAACAATGGCGATTTTTGTGTACACATTTCATGATGCTACCACATTTTTCGCATATATTAATTCAAGTAAATAAGTTTTCATTCCTCAAATATATATTTTCAAACTTTTTGTCGACGCTGTTTAGTTAAAACGACAAAGATTTTTTGAAAAAAAGAAAAATATATGTATATATATATATTTTTTTGTTTTCAAAATGTTTACCCTCTCTTTACCAATTTTTAGTGGTCAGCGCTTTTGACTATCTAAAGCTGGCATCACTGATTTTGATTTGCTTGAAAGCGAATGCTAATATTTCGCCTTAGTATTTCTTTTCTTCTTCCTTATCACCAAACAAAAGCAATTTCGAACATACACTCATATGTGGCGTTGAGTTAATTCAAAACAAAATGCATCAGAAATAAACTAATACAGACAGATTCTTAAAAAAGTTTAAACATAGTGAAAGTATAGAAACTGAAATATAAGTATAAAGGTATGTCTTTCCTCAGAGGTTCACTAAATTACGTTTGGTGTACCACCAGTGTGTTGGGAAAAGGTGCCACTGGTTCTGTTTTCCAGGTAATGTTTAAAATTAAATGCATATGTTTTTATGTACATAATTATACACATATGCTTGTATATTGTTTCTGTAGTATAAGCTACACTTGTGTGGCTAAGTGCTACCCTAATACATTTATAATGTAACGAGTATCACCGGTACTCGTTATTGTGCCAAGCTAATGTCATGGCTTTTTTTCCTTCTATTCATTCTTCTTTATCTTGTGCCCAACACGTTCAGTCGCAATAAAACTTAATTATAATTTAATATTAAAACAACGTTTTTTTATTTAAAAGAATACTTGACCCTCCTGGTCAACACTACATGGTGGCAGCGGTAAACATTTAATTAAAGTGAAGAAGCTTTTACAATTGTGAAAGAACTAAGTTTTTTCATCACGTTTTTTGTAAAAAAAAAAATTTTTTGAGGTTAGGTGAAAATAAATTAATTTACATCAATCTATGCCTCAAAAAGCAGACAAAACTGATAAAATGGAGAACATTTTTGTGGCAAACATCGCTCCTCCTGAACCATTTAATTTTTCGCACCCAGATGATTGGGCCAAATGGCGGAAAAGGTTTGAGCGGTATATGAACGTGTCAGGGCAATCAACTAAAACAGAAAGGGAGCAGATTGATTTGTTATTTTACATAATGGGGGAGAAAAGTGAGGAAGTCTCATTACAATTTGGATCCGCACCAACGAACGTGGCGGATGCCTTAAACAAATTTGACAACTACTTCAACCCAAGAAAAAACATCATATTTGAACGCTTCAAATTCAACTCAAGGGTTCAAAAGCAAGGCGAATCTGTGGATGATTTCATTACTGACCTACATGCCCTTGCCGAAAAGGGTGCGTACGGAAATCTGAAGGAAGAGTTAATCCGAGACAGAATCGTGGTGGGTATGCTCAACACAAAAGTTAGTGAACAGATGCAGCTGAAACCGGATCTAACGTTAAAGGTAGCAATAGATACAGCTCGACAAGCTGAAATTCAAATTAAACAAACAAAAGTCATCAAAGACGACAAAAACGTGTGTAACGTTCAAAAGGCAAGTGGCGGCATGCACGTACGTAACCAAGGTGGAAAAAAATTTTCAAATTTAAATGGTAATGGTAATTATGATAAGAATAAATGTAATTATTGTGGATTTAAACCACACAATAGAAAAGAGTGCCCTGCCAGGGAAAAAAATTGCAACATTTGCAACTTACGTGGACACTTTGCGAGTGTATGTAAAAAGAAAAATGAAATTAAAGCAAAACCAAGTAAAAAGGTAAATTCGGTTGAATCCGCAAATTTAAAATCAAATTCTGAAGATCGGGAAAATTTTGACTATATGATCGGCACGGTGAATAAATTTTTCACGGGAAATAATCGTAAATGTGTAGATTCGTGGTACATTCAGTGCAAAGTAGCCGAATTGAAAAATAGTTTAAACTTTCTTATAGATACTGGGGCAGACTGTGTCTGCATCCCAAAAGATTCGATTTCGAACCATCATAATCTAACCATCATAAATACAGATACAGGCTTAAAGGGACCGGATGGTAATTCGTTGAACGTTCTAGGAATTGCTAAAGCAACTTTAGCTTATCGTGGGAAACAATGTAAAGTAGACGTTTACATTGTTGAGGGGCTTAGTACTCCTATTTTAGGGCGAAATGCTATCGTAAAATTGAATATTCTTCAGCCTCCGGCTCTCGAAAATTTTTTAGTTTCAAAAAGTGAAAGTGAGAATATGTCATTTAAGTTAGTGGAAAATTTTCCCAGACTTTTTCGTGAAATCGGGGAGTTTAAAGGTGAAATTAACATAAGATTAAAAAATAATGTTACTCCTTTTGTACAAACAGTACCAAGAAAGGTTCCAATCCCTTTATTACCAAAATTGAAATCGGAAATTGATAGATTAATAGATCTGGACATAATTGAACGTATGGACGATGTTACTGAGTGGGTCAGTCCCATAGTAGTTGTTCCGAAACCAAACAATGAAATAAGACTGTGTGTTGACTACACCCAGCTTAATAAAGCGGTTATTAGGCCATATTATCCTATGCCGAAAATTGAGCTCTCCTTAGCTAACATTAAGGAAGCTAAAATTTTTTCGAAAATCGACACGAACAAAGGATTTTATCAAATAAAATTATGTCGTGAAAGTCAATTACTGACTTGTTTTATATGTCCATTCGGACGGTTTATTTTTAAAAGATTACCTTTTGGCATTTCTTGCGCGCCAGAATATTTTGTCTCAAAGTTTAATAAAGTCCTAGAAGGAATAAATAACTGCATTTCGCATGTTGATGATATTCTAATTTTTGGGAAAAATCGTAATGAACATGATGCCGCTCTCGAAAAAGTTTTAGCTCGCCTTGACAAAGAAGGTATAACTATTAACAAAGAGAAGTCATGTTTTGGTGTAGACCAAGTTACTTACTTAGGTTATGTTCTTTCAGCAAATGGTGTTTCTATTGATCCAGAAAGAATCAAGGCAATTGTTGACTTTCCCAAACCAGAAAATAAAACAGAAGTCCAACGTTTCCTCGGTATGGTGAATTTTGTTGCAAAGTTTATCCCCAATCGGTCTAAAATATTAGTACCTATCAATGTCTTAACGGGAAAGGTAGATTTTGTTTGGGATAAGGTACAGGAAAAAGCTTTTTTGGAAATTAAAAACAGTTTGACACAAACTCCAACTTTAGCCTTTTATGACCCTTCTAAACAAATTATCATTAGCTCAGACGCATCCTGTTATGGTATTGGTGCCTGTCTTTTTCAAGTGGACGGTGACGGTAAGAGGGAAGTGGTTTCATATATATCCAGAACGATGACCGATACTGAAAAACATTACGCTCAGATTGAACGTGAAGCCCTAGGCATAACTTGGGCAGCAGAAAAGTTAGCCGAGTATATAACAGGTGTGGAAGTAGTATTTGAAACAGACCACAAGCCTTTAGTGCAAATTTTACAGTCAAAAAATTTAGATACCTTGACCCCAAGACTACAACGTTTTAGAATGCGCCTTATGAGGTACGACTACTCTATAGTCTACGTACCAGGCAAAGACTTGAAAGTAGCCGACGCTTTATCTCGTAGTCCAGTTCCTTGTAAAAAGGACGAGCCTCAAGAACTCGGGATAGAAACTGAAGCTTTTGTACGTTTTATCGTAAAACATCTTCCAGTAAAAGATTATTATGTAGAAAAAATAATAAAAGCTCAAAAAGAGGACCCAATATGCAAACTACTTGTTCAGTATTCGGCAGATGGTTGGCCAACTCGTGATAAATTACCAGATTTAATGGTACCCTATTATCAATATCGTTACGATATTTCTTTTTCACAAAATTTAGTATTAAAGGATACACGAATAATTATCCCTCCAGGTTTACAAAGAGAAGTAATCAACTTCATTCATTCAGGCCATCAAGGAATTGCCAAGTGTCGTAGATTAGCTCAAACTTCGGTTTGGTGGTTAGGTCTTAGTTCACAGTTGGAAGATTTAGTAAAAAACTGTCCTAACTGCATTGAGGAACGATGTAACAACAGGGAAACATTCAAGTATGAAAATCCACCAACTCGACCGATGGAGAAAATTGGTTTAGACCTTTTCAAATGGAACACGTGGAATCTTATAATAACTGATTATTACTCGCGATATTTCGAATTTTTTCCACTAACCTCTATGACTGAAGAGGCCATAATCGACAAAGTCAAAGAATTTTTTTCACGCTTTGGTATTTGTTCCATATGCAGGAGTGACAATGGTCCACAATTTCAGTCAAAATTTAAACAATTTGCTTTTGATTACAATTTTACACACGTGACAAGTAGCCCTTATTATAGCCAATCTAATGGTGCTGCGGAAGCAGCGGTGAAAGTTGCAAAAAAATTGATAAAAAAATGTGAAAATGTTCACGAAGGTCTTCTTAACTACCGTTCAACCCCTTTAGCAAACGGATTTTCGCCCGCGGAATTAATGATGGGTCGCAAAATCAAATCTTTGGTTCCAATGTTGCCAAGTCTGTTAGAACCAGAGAATAATCAGAAAGTATTAGACAAGGAACGTCAAATTAAAGAAAAACAGATTCAAAATTATAATACAAGACACAGAACTAGAGATCTTCCGGAATTAAAAAAAGGGGATGGGGTGTGGATAGTCGATTTACAAAAATATGGTAGGGTTTTAAAAAAACTAGACGAACCACGGTCATATCTGGTTAAGGCGGATAGAGAGACGTACAGGCGAAACAGATGGCATCTAATCTCAGTGCCAAATTTCGGTACTGGTAATTCCGACAATTCAGACGAATTTTATAATCCAAATGAAAATTGTATAGTTGAAAACAATTTCGACAACAATGCTAGCGAGGATCAACCCGATTTGCCTTATACTCCAAAGGAACTACCTTCTGAAGAAACTCCAGAAGTTGGTCCCTCAACAAGAGTTGGTAGACATAGAACTACACCAACTTGGTTTAAAGATTATGTAGTTTAAGAGATTGATTTAGAAAATTAAAATACAATTTTAGAAAAAAAGTTTATTATATTTGTTACCTATAAAAACACATTCATTTAAAATAAAATAATAATGAAAATACAAAACAAATAAAATTGTACAAACATCTTTATTTAAAATCAAAAATATCAAAACAATTGTAAAACTGAAAAAATAATATTGTAAAAATACTTTAATTTAGTTATCAAAATTATAAAAAAAAAAAAAAAAAATGTTAAATGAATTTAAAAAAAAAAAAAAAAAAAAAAAAAAAAAAAAAAAAAAAATAAGTATAATAATTATTACTTATTATATTTAAAAAAGGGGATGTAGTATAAGCTACACTTGTGTGGCTAAGTGCTACCCTAATACATTTATAATGTAACGAGTATCACCGG
>OY776276.1:87561330-87583830 GCA_963675445.1 Linnaemya vulpina | reverse complement strand
TTTCGATTAATAATTTTTGGCCATCGTTATATCATGTTATATTATGTATTAACGTCAGAAATTTTCTGCCCGCGAGGTTTTAAGTTGTATTAAAAAAAAAGTTTTTTATATAATTAATCTTTTATTTTACTTTATATATTAAAGCCAATAGTTTTCCAAAAACATCTACGGAAAATCCTATATTTTTGTACAGCAATGATGATAATAATGTGCAATTACCACAACAACTAGATTTGCCTAAATTTCCGGTGTTTCCAAGTAATGTATCGGTGGAGAATGATGCTAGTTTAGCAAAGGTAAGAATTTCTTATAACGTTCTAATATCTTCGATCTTCTTGTTGTACTTTAATTTTCTACAAAAATTACATAGCTTATTTTTTTATAGAAACTTTTTTGTTTTTCTCCAATATTTCCCTATCAACAATATGTAGCTTCTTCAGTGAAATTTTCAAAAACAATGTTTATAAAAATTACTTTTGAAAATTAATTTGAAGTTGTTAAGTCAAAAAAACAACAAAAATTATCTGAATAATACACGTTTTAAATGACTCCAATGAAAATTATTATTCCTTGTCTGTACTTAAAGTAAATTAACATAACATAGATACTTATACAATATATAAAACTATGTTAAGTATTGATTTTTATTAACTAAATATTTATAATTCTGTGCTACATTTGCTGTATCAAGATTATAATTAATTCGTAATGTAGTTGGTACTTGGTTGGTTATATTTAACATTTCTAGTATTAATCTTCGTTTATAATTATTTTCTGTACGCAAAACTGAAATGTTACTAAAATCTGGACAATGATTAGATATATTACAAGTGATAAAGATGTTGTTTTGTGTTGATGGTGTATTTCTGTATATATAATCAGCAGGGACAGGGATTTCATGCACTAAAAAATTGTGTTTTAGGCAACTAAAATATGCAACAAAAAAAAACCCGAAATATGCACTAAAAACAACAAAATATGCACTTATTTTTTAATTTTTATCGAAACAAAAACAATTTTAATTTAGTCTCATTAGATATATGTATGTATATATATATATATATATATATATATATATATACATATATATATATATATTTATGTGATATATATATATATATATATATATATATATATTAAAAAAAAAAAATATATATATATATATATATATATATATATATATATGTATATATATATATATATATATATATATATATATATATATATTAACGGCAAATATTATATTCACAAATTTTACAAAAAAATAGAACCTAACAAAAAAAAAAAAAAAAAAATCAGTACAATAGGTAACGACAAATATTATTTTTTCAAATTAAAAAAATGAAATATTTTCTCCTTTTTACTTGACACATGGTACAATAATCAGGTAACACCACTGGTACAACAAATAACAACACCAAAAAACACACGTATTTTGTTGGTAGAATAGTACAAAAGGTTGTCAAAACATTTGGTTGTGTTGAAAATTAATTTAAGTAAAATTTATTGTATTTTTCACTAAGAAAATGTATACACAACACAAATATACTGCCGATCACTTGAATAGGTTCACTAATTTATACACACTTATATATTAATTTTCTTTTAATATAAACTTTAAGACAACACAAAATGCAGTAAAAACACGTGTAAATTTTATGCCACTTGAATAGGTTCACTTAGAATAAAATTAGTTTGTGTTTGACCTTGGACGGTGTAATCCTAAATTTAAACGTTCGTGAGTTACTGTAATACTTATTTAAAAATTTTATTGAAAATGGGGCGCAGCAAGCAATTATCTGAAGAAGCTAAAATTAAAGCATAGAATGTTCTAAGCAATTTTTTAAGAAATATGTCCAATTATGGAAATAACATGAAAGGACGTACGAAAACAGTTACAACACAAGCGGACAGTATTCGTAAAGCGAAATGGCTGCAGTTTGCACGGGAACATATGAGCGATAAAAATGATTGGCATCGTGTTGTTTTCTCAGACAAAAAAAGTTTAATTTGAAAGGTCCAGATGGATATAACTATTATTTTCTTAGCCTACGTAAGGAAGAACGTTACCTAAGTCGTGAGGGAAGTGTAATAGTGTGAGGAGCAATTTTAAAAAAATCTATAACTCGCTTCCAAGTCGTATCGTATATTTGAAGTTATATCGAATAAAGGTGGATGTACGTACCCATTATTAAATTATTACCAAAACATAAATATCTCGAAAAATAAAAAAAAGTTTAACATAAAGAACATTTTTTTGCTGAGTTTTTAAATTGAAGATGAACCTGTTCAAGTTGCACAAAAAAATTATGTTTATTAGTTCTGCAAAAAAAAAAAAAAAATTATTAAAATTCAGTTATTAATTATAGCAACAATTTCTTCCATGTTAATGACACACAATCCATTACCTTACCATTTCAAAATGATATATAATTAAACACTTAATTAATATTGGAAAAAAATAATTTGAATGCAATGAATATAGTGAACCTATTCAAGTGGTCGGCAGTGCACATATATGAACTTTCAAAACAAAATTTGACAATTTTACGTTAAAAAACATGAAGCAGCTGAACTACTGGTGTTACCTGATTATTGTACCATGCTTGACACTTATCGTTATATTTTGGACAATTTACACAACATCTTTATAAATTATAGCCTATGTGTTATTCTGTTGTATAAGCTAAATGATTGTAAAGTGTCATTAAAATCCATTCATTTTGCTTTATAATATTAGTAGGATAATATAAATAGAAATTAAAAATTAGTCATATTTATTTACATTTGAAAATAACGTTTGCTTTATATTTTCAAATGTAAAGTACAATCTATTTGGTCGCAGAAAGCTTTTGTGCATTGAAAAAGACCTTTCAACATCTACGGATCTGATCGGCGCATATATAACTGATTCATCACAAGGTATTGAAGCAAAAACGCCAGCTACTAGTCTTATTTTTTGAAATCCAATATATATGTAGCTTAATAACGGCATACGACTATAGTTTTCCCCGAATTTTTTCATTAATCATTCCCTCAAGCGCATTAATTTTATTTATAGCTTCGTCGATTATTGTATATATTTGGTTGAATCGTTGACCTCTTGTATTATAATAATATTCATATTTGTATCGTTCGGCTATAGGTCATGTTTTGAAAAAATCAATAAACAATAAATATTTTTAATTATTTAATCTTTATTTAATCTTATCTTCTCAATATTTCGAATAGCTTCGCTATTCATCTTCAGAGGAACACTGTTGGGTACAAAACAATATATAATAAACATTAAAATGAAAATTGCATACATGTAAATTAAAAATTAACAATAGATTATTTATTGTGTTATAATTAAATTAACTTATTTTCAATATGTCGATCGTCTTTAGTCCTTACCTGCGAAAACTGATTTGTTTATGTTGTTTCTTATGTTTGTTTATCACACTTCTGTAAATTTGAGCCCATTTTTCTGTGTCTTGTTTGTAGTTGTCTTTTCTCTGCAGTATCTGTAACATCTCTAAAGTAAATCTACTGGAATAATGGTTTTCTTGTTGTAATATTTTCCCATTATCAAAATTTGGCACGATTTTCCTTTGCACAGTGGGCCGCAAGTGCAATTTTTTGG
Source organism: Linnaemya vulpina (assembly GCA_963675445.1). NCBI lineage: Eukaryota > Metazoa > Arthropoda > Insecta > Diptera > Tachinidae > Linnaemya > Linnaemya vulpina. The sequence continues at coordinate 87,580,205 of OY776276.1, read as the reverse complement.
TCCATGGGTTTATTCTTCATTCTTATGTCTGACTTATGAGATGTTAGTGTGGTCTTTAGTTTCATCTTAGTGGTTCCTATATATCTTTTATTGCATGTGCCTGAGCCGTCACCGTTGCAGTTAATGCTATATATAACATTGAATTTTTCCTCTTTCTTTCATTTTGTCTTTGTATTGCTATATAGGCTCTGCATTGTATTATTTGTTTTAAATGCAAGTTGAAAATTTTCGATGTCATACAGATCGGAGTTTTTCGACCTCTCAGAAAAAACCTTTTATATATGTTAGTCCTTTATAATACTGTGGACTAGTCTCTCTTACTATTATTATTGTTTATAACTGTTTTTGGAAAATTGTTCATGTCTAAGATTTCTTTTATTTTTCGTAAATTTTCTTCATGATATCTATCGCCACTAATGGTGGGAAGATAAGATTAAATAATGAAAAATATTTAATGTTTATTGATTTTTTCAAAACATGGCCTATAGCCGAACGATACAAATACGAATATTCGTCAATTGTTTTGATTTGGTTGGGCAATGAACTAAATTGTTGAAGCTTATCAATTGTATTAATGAGAAACGGATAATTTGTATTAACAAACACCAATTGATCTTTAATTGAACGTAAATTTAAAGCTTTTTAATTTTCTTTATTGCTATAGCGTCTTCCTTATTTAAAGCTTCCACAACATATTTATATTGATCAAAGTAGTTTGCGTAATAAGCCACAGGAAGATTTACATCAGGATACTTTTCTTTAAAAAGTGATACCCGCGTAATAATTTCTAATAAAAAAATAATTCTGTTGTTTGAAGTTTGTACTTTTAACAATATATGACACAATAATATGCATTTACAACAAAAATATGTATTTTCATCAAACCGTGCCAAAATATGCACTAACAAATCGATGTCATTTTTAAACAAATTCATTAATTTGTAAAGATATTTTAGTTTTGCCTTAAGGGAAAAAACATGCATTTTAATGAAACCCCTGTCCCTGATAATCAGATAAATGTCCTGCAAGCCTACTCTAGTTTATTTTATGCCTACGTATATCTTTTACAATTTTCGATATCATTACCATCACATGGTATTTTGTACAATAAAATAATTTATCTATTTTGTCTTTTGTTTATGAGCCAGTACATATTTGTTATCATAAATTTTCGAGTTATCTAATCTTGCAGATAAAAGAGGTACATAAGTCAAAGATTTGTAAATCTTAGCTTCAGTAATTGCTCTTATATTAAATTGGTAGGGAAATGTTTGAGAAAAATAAAAGTGTTGTTATAAGTTTTTTCTAAAAACAAAATAAAGTGGATGTTTTGTTAAAAAAAATATTAGAAAATTGAAGGGTAATCCTTTTAGCATTCGACTTAAGGTCAACCTTAGTATATACAAATTAAAAAATTTGAAAATTTTTCTGTGTCGTTTAATCGTTTTGTTCGAGGGACATCAATTATATGGAGCATCTCTAAAAATATCTCTTTTTATAATTTTTCTCTTCTTGTAATATGCTTGGTTGTTCGAAGGCCAGTAAGTGTGCAGTCGTTGTAGAGTGGTTTGCTAGTGAGGTTTTTGTTTTATTGGTTTATTCTTGAGTCCGATCTGTGCAAGGCAAGGCGTGTTTTTGATTTTGTAGTGCCGAAATAAACTCCATTGCATCTAATTTCGTAACTCAGGTTCGATTTTTCTTTTTCTATATTTGATTTTGTCTTACTAAATAGCTTTTCAACTTTATTGCTTGTTCTAAAAGCAATTTGTCGTGGTTGTGTATATTTGATTGCGTAAGTCTTTCTGATAAGCCTCGTATATATATCGTTGATTTGTAGCATTTCTCTGTACAATCTTCTGTCACAACTTTTCGTATAATGTATAAGTTCTTTTATTGTTTTCGTTGGAAACTCATTCTTCGTCAGTATCTTTTTTATCCGTTCTATGTTTTCTTTATAAAAATCTTTATGGCTAATATTTAAAATTCTATTGATGAAGTTAGTGCCGTGTTCATAATTATTCGTCTTGGTTGTTTTGAATGGAAGTTTATTAGTTTGCCTGATGAGTACACAATCCAAATAAGGTAGTTTTTGATTTTCTTCCAGTTCCTTTGTAAACTTTATATGATTACTATAAGAATTAAACAATTTTAATGTATCTTTCACGATGTCCTTTTTTTACAATGGCGAATATATCGTCTACATATTTGGTTACTATTTTAGGTTTATTGGTAATTAATTTTATGCTTTCATCTGCAATTACGGGTGATGCTGGAGATCCCATCGGTAGGCCTTTGCGTTGTTCGTAAAAATATTCATCATATTTGAAATATTTTGTATCTGTGATACAAAATTTTAAAATATCTATAAATAATTTCTTCTGTATGTTGGGGCATTTTCCGTTGTCACTTAATTTTTCTTCAATGATTTTTATTGCTAAATTGATTGGGATGCTGGGGAATAATGACACTACATCAAAGGACATCAATATCTCATCATTTTCTGAGTTTATGTATATGCTGCGGAATTGATGGAGGAGCAAATCGGTTTTAACGGGGTATTGTATTTATATTTCTCATTTCTTCTTCATAATCTGTTTTCTCCAATGCCGCAGTCTTATTGCCTTTATCTTGAACTTAGAATTAAAATGTTTTTATTTTGATCTAAAAATTTTTCTGTTTGTTCACTGTGCACAAAACGAATTTTTCTGGAATGATGTTTTCAGTTTCTGTTTACAAACCAATCAACGTTTATCTTTATGTTGTTAGTTTTGATTTGCTTTTCTTTTAATTTTTGGAACTTATTGATAAGATTAGATTTGTTTTTGTGTTCAAGGCCATTGCATATTGCTTTTTCACTTTCTAGAAGTAATGTAAAATCATCATCATCATCTTTATATATATATATATATATATATATATATATATATATATTATATATATATATATATATATATATATATATATATATATATAAATAAGTTGCATTGTGTTAGTAATTGATGTTGTCCGGAATGCGTGAACCGATTTTGTTTCTGTTTTGTTTTTATGTAAATACAGTTTCTGTATATGTATTGGTTTATGAGTTATAGCCATTTTAGTGAACACTGCAATCATTTCGAAATATTTGAGTTAATATTTTGAAAAACTGAAATACAATTCGTTTTTAAGTTCATTACAATTAAATTTTGGTCAAACCATTAATTTAATTTATATACTTAGCTTTTCTAAATCACAACTTCGGAGATCTATGAAATAAATTACATATAAATACAACACTAAAATCATAAATATTTAAACACATTATGCACAGCCCACGTCATATGCATGAGTACGCGCCAGGATGCAATCACTTATGTGCGTCATTACGGTCGACCAGATTTATTTATAACATTTACGTGTAATCCGCAATGGAGTGACATTAAAGATAATTTATTCGCTGGCCAAAGTCCTACCGACCGCCATGATATCACTTCCCATGTTTTTAAGCAGAAATTGAAAGAGCTTATGAGTTTTAGCGTGAAATCTAAAGTGTTTGGTGAAGTGAAGTTCTGGATGTATTCTATGGAGTGGCAAAAGGGTGGTTTGCCACAGGCTCACATTTCAATATGGTTGGTGAATAAAATCACATCGCATGAAGCTGACAATGTTATATGTTCTGAAATTCCAGATCAAATAAGTGATCCTGAATTATATGATGTTGTTGTGCAAAATATGATATACGGTCCATGCACAGCCCACGTCATATGCTTGAGTACGCGAATAAGAAATCTGTTGAAGCTTTGGAAAGAACAATGGTAGATCTCCGTGATAACTCTGAGTTGTTTGGTGGTGCGTTGATTTTATTGCCAGGCGATTTCAGGCAAACATTGCCCATCATTCCTAGATCGGCAACTGCCGATGAAATGAACGCTTGCTTAAAGTCTTCATATTTATGGAGATTTGTTAAAATATCGAAACTCACTATCAACGTTCGTGTTCAGTTGCAGAATGATCCATCTGCTGATAAGTTGTCTATGCAATTGCCGAAAATTGGGATCGGTGCAATGTCTATTGATAACACTGGATTGATAACATTGCCAAAGGATTTTTGCCGTTTCGTACAATCAAAAGAGGAATTTATTGAATGTGTTTTCACTCACACAACACAAAGATGTTACTGAATTAAACATGGCTATACAATCAAAGATTCCTGGCGAAGTGGTGCTGTACAAGTCTGTCGATACTGTTACCAATGAAGAAGATGTTTTGAATTATCAAACAGAATTTTAGAATTCGTTGGACTACCAGGATTGCCTCCGCATAATCTCCGAAAGAAAGCCACTATTACTATGCTTCGTAATATCAATCAACCCTGTTTGTGTAATGGTACAAGACTAGCTATTAAAAGGTTGATGGCTTATGCAATTGAAGCTACTATTTTAACCGGAAAATTAAAAGGAGAAGATGTATTCATTCCACGTATCCCAATGATTCCGTCTGATATGCCATTTGAATTTAAACGACTTCAGTTTCCTGTTCGCCTTGCGTTTGCGAATACCATTAATAAGGCGCAAGGCCAATATTTAGAAATTTGTCGACTGAATTTAGTGTATCCAGTTTTCTCACATGGACAGTTCTATGTAACCTGTTCGCGCATTGGCAAACCATCGGTTTTGTATATTTACACCGAAAATGTTGTTTACCACAGAGCATTTCAATAAAAGCAGTTTATCACTGATTTAAATGAATTCGAATTAATTTTTTTATTTTCTTTTTTGCACTACGAAGTGTGCAGGGGGTTCGCTAGTATATACATATATAAATGAATGTTTGTGTGTCCTTCATAGAATACATTTGATCATGTTATTATGATCTTTAGCAAAGTTGCTGTGCTTGAGCCGACGAAGATTTCTAAGTTGGTGCGACTAATTTTCGCCAGATGCCACCACTGGAAAAAAATCTAAATGTGTGTTGATCGGACAAATAGCTTTAGGATTCATCATATATAATATTAATAACATTTGGTATAACTCATTTCCATAAAATGTCAATCACGAATTTGAAACCTTTTAATTCTACAAAATTTTAAAAAATGCTGTTGTTTGTATCTTTTTTGATTTTTAAAAATGCTGTTGTATATATACGGTCTAAAATCAAATCGAAATATCTCAAGAGACAGGACATAGATTTCATTTTCCTTCTTTTAATATAGATATAAGTTTACGTTGTGTGGATGAGCTATAAGGCATATATGTAGGTAACACAAAAATATATGCTTAAATTTCTTCTACGAAATTTTTAATATCGATTTTAATAATTCTGCTACTTTTTGCCACTTTTTATTTCGCTTAGCGAATTGTTAAATTGGATTAGGTACATTGTGAGATTCTAATATATTTAAAACCATTTTTGGCGTGGTTTCCCTACAATCATGACAAAGAGAAAAGCAATTGGTCGATATACACCTCAAGTACGGGAGGAAATAACAGCGACGGGCGCAGGTTACAGCTAGTTTTAAATATTTCTCATCACACCCATAAAAATTAAATAATTTTTTTAAGTTCCTTAGAATTTGTTCTTGTTTAAAATATTATTTTTGCAGACGAACGGCAGCTTGAGAGATCGGAGAGCAATTTACTTTGCATTTTTAGAACATTTTGTAATTTCGATAATTTTCAATATGTTGCAGTCATTTCATAAAAAATGTTGAGTTTAAAATATATTTAATTTTTTAAATTATAGGCAGCTTGCAGTGTTGGCCATGAATGTAAACGCCGTGTTGATACCTTTACCAATATTGACATCTTAATTAAAAAGGCTGTGGAAGAGTTTATAGAGACTTTGACAACTACAATAACGCTGCTAGTGAGGTATGAAAACCGTTTCTTGAAAAATAAATTAAAAATTAATTAATACATGCATTCATTTGCAGAAAAACTAAACATTTTGACAAGCTTTTATCGACTGAAATAGATTATGCTGATGCTGTACATAGTATGTCGAAAGTGGTAAGAACAACAAATATTTTCTAATGAATTAATATTTAAGTTAATGAACATTAAATGTCATCATATTACATCATATAAACAGACAAAAGGAGATCATGAATTGAAACACATTTTACAAAAACTGGAAAATCTGAAAACTGATTTTGATGGTGCTGCCGATGTTATAATGCAACTACATGCAAATTTCGTTGTGGAAGATCAATTAAAGTTTGTAAAAAATATTAATTAAATGCACTAAACCTCTTTATAAAATATATTTTGTTAATTTTAGTGAACAATGGTCATCGTCTATGCATGGCAAGAAATGCCCTTGTCGTACTAGGGCGAGTGCTCAGGCTAAATACTTAGTAGAACGTTTACGCGATTCCTGGCAACATTTGTTAAGAGATCGTGCAACACGCACACTAACATACAACGATGAACAGTTTCATGCTCTAGAAAAAATCAAGGTAAGTTTACTGCAACTAAAAATATATTTTTACGCCACTTTTATAATATACTGGCGGAAGCCGGCGTGCTTCACTACGCTTCCCGCCGCTCATAAGCCCCTACTTTTTTTTTTGTTTTTTTATATGGAAAAAATCACATGTTGTCATGAAGTTATAACTCACGAACGCGTCGATCGATTTAGATATAAACAAACCCTAAAAATTTAATGGAATTCGGTTTGACCGTTCGTGAGTTATAAAGCCACAACACGTGACATTTTTTATATATACAGTCTGTCAATAATGAGTTTGCACATTGAAAAAATAAACTGAATTTATTGACAGTGTAAAATAAAGTAAAGATTAGTTTTTGTTATATATGTTTTTTGCTTTGAATTTATAAATTTTTTTCGACATGATCTCTATTAATACATATAAATATATGAAATACATTCATAAAAAATTTTATTGTAGAATAAAAACTTGATGAATTTACTAATAACTTTAAATAAACAGTGTATGTTTTCAATGTGCAAACTCATTATTGACACACTGTATATAGATGACTCAGCCGAAAGTTAAGACAAAACGAATTTACAGTTTACAGCAACAGTTCTCCAAGTTGATTAAATACAATTGCAGCCATAATGACTTTTGATCTGCTGCTGCTAGCCAATGTACACTGCTTATATTTGTTATTTATAAAATTTCCTTGGTATATGTGCATATACCTTTTTGGACAGTTAATTATACATTCAGGAGAAGATTCCAGTCCCGCTATACGTCTGAGAATCATTCGATATACTCTTCACACTTCGAATCATACAAATTGTGATATTTAGTACGATGTGGTTGGTACCTTGTGATAAGCTTTGCCGCTTGTTAGTATATCTTAAGGTCATTATTTATCTAAAAAATGATTTGTGGGCAAAATGCCCACTAATTTTTTTAAAATATCTTTGAAAATGACAACAATGTGTTAAATAACAGTTGGATTTGGATTTTATTTTTCATTTTGCCTTATAAATACTTTTAGTGTTATCCAGATGATTTCTAATTGTATAAAGGTGTGGAAAAATAATATAGAGTCATATCGAAAAGAAGTTGTTTGTTGGGTTTTGGTTTGTATAAGTTTTATAGCCTACTGCATTTATTATAGTGTGATTTTTTAAAAATCTTTTGTGAGTTTTCATTTAAATTCTCAAATGAGAGAACTGTGCTTGAAGTCTACTGATGATTTGGTATACGAGTAAAGCGCCAATGAAATGCTTAACCACTGAAAAAATATATTTCATATTAGCTCTGTTCATTTACTTTTCTATCACTTTCCATCAACTGGAGAGTAAGAAGAAATTTTGGGAAATTTCTCTCAATAATAACAAAATGTAAATGAACATAGTGATGAGTCAAGTAGGTATACTCGCGTACTCAGTATTTACTTCAATATTTGGGTAAATTTCACCTAATGTGATTTTAATTATAATTCTTATCATAAAAACATATCTAAAGCATACGCACTGCTTTATTTTCTGGAAATTCGAACTAATGCAGTGAAAGAAATATTCTATACGAATATTTCTCGATCTTTACCGATTATCTTATCTTGTTATTGATTTCACTATAATTAAAAAAAAATATACATATATACTTAAAATAATTAAAATAATTTTCATGCTAATATATAAAATTTTCCCAAATATTTGAGTAAATAATGAGTACTTGCATATACCTACAGAACACATCACAATTTTAAGTTGAAAATTTTGGATGGAAAAGTGTTCATTTACTTTTTATTACCATTGAGAGATGCGATGCGATTTTTTGAGTCCGAAAGAATTTTAATATCTCATCAATATTTACTTTCAGAATTCATACCATTTTTAATTTTATTGCATTAAATTTTAGGTCGATCGTAATGGGAAACGAATTAAATCATTATTGATGGATGATGTTAAGCCATCAGTTGCTCAAATGGCCGAGTGTTTAGCTGACTGGTACAAATTGGCTCAAACTGTCTACTTGAAGAGTGAAATTTTAGAGAAAGATGTAAGAGAATGTGAACGAAGCTTAAATGCTATACGTGATGACTTGTATCGTTTGAAAACCGACTTTCAAAAGGATATGGATACCAAATTAATCAATAACAGTAATCAATTTTCAAAATTGGAACAAAAAAGTCGCTTACTTGTAAGTTTGTTTTTTTAGTTTTTTTATTTTGAATCAATTATGTAAAAACTTTTACCTAACTTTCAGTTCATGCAGCAACAACAACAAGAAATTTTAGGTGTTATGAAACAAAATCGGCAATTGATATCCATGTTGCAGGAATTAGGAATACGTTTGCCAGCTGCCTCAAATCCTTTGGAATATTAAAGCTTTAATTTTGACTGGAGAAGATAATTTTTTGTATCGTATACCTATTGGGTTTAGGTCGAGTATGAATTTATTTTATTAATATTAAGTTTCCTAATAAGTATTAAAAATACTTTTGCATATACATAAATAAACACGAATCAAGTAACAAGTAATATATGTTATATATAACAAAACTTGATGTATATTTCCTAAATTTGTTAATTTGTTAGTTACCTCTCATATTGTAAATATATGCATGCATACATATCCGCATACTAGTAGATACATAAATATATACATAATAAACTTTGAAGTTAAATGATTTTATTTGCATACATATGTATATACATAAAAATAATAGGCACACAAAATTATTAATATGTGTTATAACCGAAAATAACTATTATGCTGATTATTCTCTTACTTGAAATAAAAGTATAGTTTCCACAAAAAAATTATACCTACTATGTAGTTGATCATGAATATTTTCGAGAAGTTTATTTCCCACAGTAAAAAATTTCTCCAATTATAAATTCCTGGGGAAAGAAAAATTAATAACAGTGAGAAAAATAGGTCAGAAAGGTGTTTTGCTGATTGAAATTGGATTTTCGAGTTTAAGAACGTTTGAAAAACAAACACTTCTTTATGCTATATATAATTGAATATATAAATGAATGTGCAAACATTGATATGATGTACCTATACTTAATTGACGATTGATTATTTAAAGTGTTTTTAATCAGTTCCGATGCGCACTTTGCCGAATTGTGTTATTTTATAAATAAAAATGTAAAGTATTAAGATATTAAAAGTATATTCAATATTGGCAACGACAAGCAACTGTTTTTTCTGTTAATTTTCCGAGCTGCAATTAATTAAAAGAAATTTATTAGGCTATTCCGAGCCTGGTCATACACAACGAATGCCGAAGGTAAAGATCCTGAAGAAACGCATTTTGCATATTGGATACTTAGGCGCGGTAGGGACGAAATGTATACAATATTAAAATCTTCAAATAATTTATCGACACTCTCTAAAATTTTGATTCATTGCTAAACTTCGCTGTACACAAATTCAATAATATTGCAACGAAAAGAGTTTCTTCATATCTGTGCCAAGTTTTTTTTTTATTTTTAGTGAAAAAACTTGCTAAAATTGTTTTGTCTACTCATGAGACCTACTTTTTTAATTTCTATTTTTTGTCTTCCTAAAATAAAAAAAGTTATGTGATGACAGGAATAAAGGAAAAAAATAAAAAAAAACTCACACGGAATTTCTGTCTATGGTTTTCTGATTAGAAATCAAAGTGCCATAATATAATTTTTTCATAAAGACAATATCATTAAAATTCTCAATATGTATGTACTTCCTTTTTCAAGTAGAAATCTCATAACAAGTTTTTTTTTTTGAAAAACAGGTTGTTCAATGTCATTAAAAACACTATATATCATTATATTCTAGCGATCTGTGGTATTTTATAATTATATAAGATTCATAGCAAATAGAATTTGTTTTTGAAAAACTTTAAAACCACTTGTGTAATCCTTAGATTTTGGAATTAGGTTGTAGTCTATTAATGATTTGGTGCAAGCCTTTGAAATTCATAAGTAAAGTTATATGTCTCAACTCCTGAAAGCGTATTCTAAGCAAAATACTAATTTACTAATTTAAACGTAAATATAATAAAAACATAATCAGTCCAATCGTAAACAAAATTTCGATGAGTTTTTTTTTCGTTTTATCTTTTTTTCTCTTATCATTAATAAATGTTTCCCCTTTTTTTAATTTGGAAAGAGAAAAATAGAAATAATAAGCAAGGCCCCCAATATACCGAAAAAAAATTTCTCTTGTGCAATTTACAACAAAAACTATTTTAACAATTTTATTCTTGTATTGTAGATAAGTTGTACAATAGAAATTTTCTTTGGACAAGTGGACCAGTCATATAAAGGTAGGTATAATGAATGGAAAAAAGTTGATTTTTTACTTGAGATTTTAAAGAGTGCTTGCGCAGAAATAAGTATTTTTCTTTAAAGCTAAATTGAAAATATGTTGATGTAGTTCGTAAGTCAAAACATACCAGTATCAGTACATTAGTTAAACAATGTCTATATGCATTTCATTGGCGCTTTATAGAAAATTTTCAGTAGTAGACTTCAACCACAGTTTCGAAAAGTTTCAAACTTCTCAACTTATCAAGACTTTTATAAACCACTTAAGAATTTAAATGAAAACTCACAAATGATTTAAAAAAATCTTATATATAAATTGTAGTGCTATTGTATATATATGTATATATATATATATATATATATATATATATATATATATATATATATATATATACGCAAATCTATTATTCAATGAAGGATGATTTTTTGGACGTTTCAATTAAAATGCAAAATCTGTTTAAGCACAAAATAAATCGTATTAAATTTTCGTTATGACATTTTTATTTTACATAAGATTTTACTTCATTAAATTAAATTATAACTTATATATATGTATTCATATAATTAAAAAAACAAATTAGGAAACATGTGTGTGTATTATTTGGTGGACAGATAACCACTGCACACAAAACTGTTTCATTTACATATTTGTAATTGATTGGTCGATGAGTATCAAAATTTATATATACATCTACGTTGAGATTAGTGAATAAACCATGCTATAATTACAGAAGAAAACATATCCGATAAAGTTAAGAAATCGATATATAGAATTATAAAACATAAAATGATATATCTTACCCATAGATGTAGTAGAAGAATGATATTAAATAAATAGCCAATTTAATCCATCCCTCACGCATATTTTTGGTTAAATTATCCGACGATAACACAGTTGTGGGATCATATAATCCAGGACCCGACATAACTGGACGATTTTTGTAACTTAAATTCATATAAGAAATTAATGTAATATCTTTTATTGGATATAGAAAAGTTTCATCTTACCGCCATATGTGATAAGCTATAAGTGGTATATTAATGCATAGTGAAAACCATTCGCCACACATCAAAAATAATAAATTAAGGAATATATGTAGTAAATACTCAGGCAGTACCAGCTGCAATTTAAATGAGACACAATAAATCAAAACCAATTATGTCCTTTATATTATTTAAAAAACTTACAGGATTTAGACTATTACATTGATCTATGGGGTTCTTATAATCTGTTTTTAATTCATCAAAAGCAATAACATGAAATATTGCGAAGAATATTAAAAAAGCATCTCCTATAAGTGCAATTATATAGGTAAAAGCCGTAAAATTAAAAGCCATTGTTCCCAAATTTTGTAGATTGTAACTCTTAGAGGCGGGTTTTATACTATATTGATTTAAGAATATAATATTAATGTTCTACACTTCCTTCGAAATAAAAACTTACGATCGTTGGCGAAAATCAAGATTTTATTATTTATTGTCCCCTTTTTTTCTCCAAGGTGTACCTTGTCGTCATGACAGTTGAGCAATTTAAGAACACTGTTGCCACACTTTATTATTGCAAGCCATTTTAGTGCTGATTTAATATTTGGTAATGTATATCATTATAACCTTTGATGTATATCATTATATCCCACCGCCATATCATATGTAAATGGAGAGAGTATTGGATGTTACCATAATTTTTTATTTGCAGTGTGAACTATTGAAGCCGAAATTATATCATGAACATTGTTGTAATCATTGGATTCATAGAAACTGCTTATTCCACATCATATATCGCCAGTGCTGCTCAAAATAAAATTCTGTTACCGTGCGGAATTAGTAATTAGATATAGCAGAAGACAATTATATAGATCGCAGAATCATATTGACCAAAAACATATAACAAGGCTTAAACAATGTTAAGTATTATTAGAGCATATAAATGAATTACTAGATGTGTAAGTACCTACGACTGTCAAACTCCACATTACTGAGAGGTCACCTTTTATTGCATGCCTTGCTATATCAGTATTGCCACCACAATAATTCAATCCATTTTATATTCACTGAATATACCCGCGTATATCTATGCTCATTAAACATACCTTACAAATACGTTCAACTTTTTACTAGAAACGCCGGTTGTTAGCAAAAATTTTCTTTATCTGTAAAGAAATTTACAAAACACTAAGGAAACCATAGAGAAAACCACGTCAGTGCGTAACTTTCTTTGAAGCCCACCTTCATTAAAGTCGTTTTTAAGATGATACCTAGTAAAAGACGGTCACAATACATATGTACTTTTCTGTTCACCTTAGCAATTTTGTGGACGGTGTCATGGGCTGACGTACCACGTCCCCGTGGCGTGTCGTTATCGAATGCACCATTGTACAAACCTCGCGATGATAAATCTTGGCAATGTTTGGACAACAGTAAAAAAATAAAGTTTGTTCAAATTAATGATGATTATTGTGATTGTAATGATGGTAGTGATGAACCAGGAACATCAGCTTGTGCTGAAGGCTTATTCCATTGTGTAAACAAAGGACATCGTCAGCAAGACATTCCATCCTCCAGAGTTAACGATGGCATATGTGATTGTTGTGATGGTAGTGACGAGTATATAATCGAAGGTATGTGTGAAAATAATTGTGTACAACTGGGTAAAGTTGAGCAGGAACAACGTAAGTCGGAAGCCGAAATATATAAAAAAGGATCTGCTAAGCGTTTGGAAATGGTAGCACAAGCTAAACAACTTAGAGCTGATAGGGAGAAACGGCGCTCGGAACTACAAACCCGTCGTCAAGAGCAAGAAGCCTTAAAGCTTGAAAAAGAGGAAATTAAGAAACAAGCTGAAACCGCTGAATCGGAAGCTATAGAATTCTTTAAGCAGCAGCAAAAAGAAAATGAAGAAGTAGCTGCTGCAAATGCTCCTGTAGCCGATGATTCGCTCCGCACTGAAGCCACAGCCTCCTTTGTACATTATGATAAAAATAAAGATGGGTTCATCGAAGTCACTGAACTCCAACTAGACTTGCAATTGGATCGTGATCGCGATGGTGTTGTAACAGTTGAAGAAGCTAAGTATTTCTTAGATGAACGCGATCGCATTGATTTGGATGCATTTATCGCTTTATCATGGCCACGTATCAAAACCATGCGCATGATAGCACAAGGTCTCTTCCCTCCTCCAGAGGGTGAGCAGGAAGCCGATGAAGTAGCCGATTTAGTAAATGAAGAACGCAGAGGAGACCAAACGGAAGAAGGTAAATATATAAAATAATAAGCATGTATATACCGCATGTATATCCCGTCAGCGGGTACATACCGTGCGCAACAATGACTTTCTCATTATTAATTTTAATATGTATATTGAGTCAATCAATTGCTTTCAATATAGCTTTGGTTCACACAAACAACATAAAAACATTTCAGATTTGTTCTTTTTTTAAATGTTATTTTGGAGAACGAATGATAGCTTGCGGAATCTGCAAACAGGCAGTGTACTTATACCGCTGTTTGTTTGACTTTATTTTATATGCAATAATTATTAATAATTATTTTTCTTTATTAGTATAGTATTTCTTTGAAAAAAACAATTTGCTTATGTACTAATCGCTATGTTTCTTAAAAATTACGTGATCGCTCAACTCTAGTTTGAGCGCTTTGCTAGGAAGTATAAAAACCCTTTCTTGCTTCAGAGTCGGAAATAAATCCCAATTATTATTGCGAAAATACAAATTGATTTTAAGAGATTCAAATAGATATTGAGCATGAAACAGGTTGTTTAATGTTCACAGTTACGTAAAGTTGTCCAATTTTTTTCTGTTTCGTTTTGTCAGTTACTTTAGAAAACAAAGTACAAATATATTTTGACAATGCAATTAATATTTACTAAACAAAAATTTGAGTTAAGAAAAAATCTACAGCAAATCCGACAAAGAAAAGAGGATTTATATGCTTTGATTCAGAGTGGAAAACAAGCTGTTTGACCAAACCAATTTCGGAAAAAGGTTCAAAAATCTCCGGTACAAACACCATATTACCGAGATACAAATATTTCTCTCAAAAAGAGACAAAAATGCCCAAAAATATGGAAACGCTAAAATTCAAAATAAAACATCTGTAGATTGATATGTCATGTCATTGCATTTGCTTCGCATATTTGGATCGTTTTCTTTCTTGATACTTTTTATGTAATCAGTTGAAATATTTGTATGAAACAAAATTGACTTTATTTAAAATGCATTCATAAGGTATTTATTTTCCATTAAAATTCAGTATATTATATTTTGTCAGTGTAAATATTTTACTCAGGACTGGCTCATCCTCAAATAAATACGCTAACTTAAAAAAAGCAAAAACTTTCAGGTCATTTAAAATAGCGATCACTAAAAATCTTTGTATTGTAAAGTATAATTACCCTGTTTATAACATGAATTCATTTTCTTGTTAAATAATATACAAAAATATATCAATACATGTTGTTTGATGATCGGTGCCCAGAGTAACAGCTCTTTTGAGAGTAAGGTTTTTAACATTTCCAGTAAATTCTCCTTTACTGCAAGAGTACTCGAACGAACCTAGACTTACAAGATACGTAAGCTTTGCTGGACCAGTTTCATACCAACAGTTATTTCAATTAAAATGTTACAATTATTTGCTGTTGGGTGCAGTAAATAAAATTTATTTTATGTGTTAACTTAAATACATATGTATTAATGTGTGAGGGATAGGTAATGGTAAAGGATTACTTTGTCGGTGAAGTGCCTCAATCTTTGTCTCCTAACGTTATCTATCTTATGTTTGTCCTCTTTATGCATGTTGCTTAACATTAGGATAACGTACATAATGCAGTAATACAGGAGTAAATATATGCTAATTGTTAAATTGTGCTTTTCTAGTTGATAAGCTTTCTTTTGTGAAATGATGAAACAATAGATTTGACTTTTGAACAAAGAAGACTTAAAAGCTTACATGTGTAAGTTATAAAATATTCAGCATATTCGAATATTAAATATATAGATATATATATATATATATATATATATATATATATATATATATATATAGCTTATTTGTAGTTTTTTAACTAGGAAAAAGAACAAGCACTTAATAAATACATATATATTCTTATTTTTTTTTTTACGTAGAACATGATCATCAACCAAGTGATCAACAATTTGAAGGCGAAGAAGAAGAGGAAGAAGTTTTTGAAGATGAAGATACTGCTGGCACAGGATCTGTAGAAGCTGAAAAAAGTAATGAAGTTGAATATGATACCGAAACGCAGCACTTTATTCAACTGGCAAATGAAGCACGCAATGCTTTGTCAGAAGTTGAAAGCGTTATACGTGAAATTGAAAATGAGATTAAAGAAATTGATGATAAGAATGCCAAAGACTATGGGCCGCACGATGAATACGCCACTCTTGAAGGTGAATGTTACAACTTTGAAGAACGTGAATACGTTTATAAGTTATGTCCATTTGAAAGAGCTTCGCAACAGCCGCGAGTTGGTGGTTCTGAAATAACATTGGGCCGTTGGGATCAATGGTTGCAGGATGGGGAAAATAAATATGTTAAACAAAAGTACGCTCACGGAGCATCCTGCTGGAATGGACCTCAACGATCAGTTGTCGTACAATTAAAATGTGCTTTAGAATCTAAACTAATACGTGTTAGTGAACCAAATCGTTGTGAATATTATTTCGATTTCGAAACTCCAGCGGCATGTGATGAAGAAGCTTTCTCTGCCACAGAGGAACGCTTTAAGGATGAACTGTAAAGGCAATAGAGTTCAATTCAGTTGTAAAAAATTCAAATGCATATTTGATAACCTTTTATATTCAACATTTCTATAATAACATTCTGTATTTTGTTTAAAATTTATACATTTTTTGAATTCTGATATAATTTATTTATTTTGTCTATATATGTACATACATACATGCACCTTAGCTAAAATGCAATATTATTTAACTGGCATAAAATATATTATCGTTTTAATATTTATAAATAAAACAACAGAAGTAAATGCGATGGAATTTAACCGTATTATATGAATTCCGAATTTCCGATTTGCACTAAAAGGGAAATAATATAAAATTTTTTGGCAAAAACGAACCATAACAGTTTTATAAAAATTAACCAAAACTTGAAAATTTGTATGCATTTATAAACTAAAGATTTACATTCTATACAAATTATTTTTATTGTCAACAGCAACTTCTGTTTTAGTTACGGTTTCTGTATGTATGTATGTATATCGTCGAATTAGAGTGCTAACTCACATGACGCAAATTCTACCATCTTCACCATTTTTTACATATTAATGTTTGAATTGTAGAATTATATTTTAGTCAGTTACTGCGGCGTCTCTTTCGGGCCACGTTTACGCTCTAAGTCGACTATATACGTATTTATTAATTTAAATTTTCATTGACTAATAGTTTCAGTTTAATCATTCCTAAAGTTTTAATAAAAATTATTCACATTTTGTGCTAATTTTTCAAGTAAAAATAATATTTTTAAAATTAATTTGTGCCTATGCATCTATGCAACTTTGAAAAGAGAGTAAACATGTTCGCACTAAAATATATATATATATATATATATATATATATATATATATATATAATTGAGGTGATTATCGATAGTAAGTAACTCATATTCAGTTTATATATAGAATGTCGCTTATCTGTAGTTATAACAAAACAGCAATTCTAACTGCCTGTCCAAATATCGCTCGTGGCAGTATTTTCAGTTTAAACTAAATACACGTTTCTTATTTAAAAATTTTTTATATTTCAATTTATACAAAAATGTTTATATTATTTACAAAAAATGCAATTAGATATGTTGAGTTTTTACTTACACATATTTTGTGATATCGGAAAATTTGTATGTAGTTTTACTTCTGTATAATCCTTTGAAACGAACATACAATACATACCTTTGTTTTTAATAATTGTGCATACAGAGGACAATTTTTAAAATCACATTTGAGCAATGTGATTTGAAATCACAACAAATGTGTTCATTGTACCCAATTTTGTGGGTTCAAAACATTCAACTACGTCAACAATCTTTCTAAATAACTTTAATTCTATAAATTGCTCAATAAGTTGTTTATAATTTTTTATGCAATTGGTTATTTTATTTAAAACAGACACCGTTTCTACCGGGATAAAAAAATTATTTGTTTTGTGCTTTCTGGTGTTTCCAGTCTGGTTTCTCTTCTCTCAATTGGGTTTTTGTAATTGCATTAAGTGTAGTAAGCTTTCTGTCAATTATTATTTATTTTATAAAATAATTTATTTATAAAAACAGTGATTTTTCAGCTAAGTTTGTTGAAGTAGCGGATTATTTTGAATTCATAAAATTGGATGCACGGAAAACCTTTCTCTTATTGAATATAAGAATAATGATATTTTATCTTTCAGCGTGCGACGTGAGTGCAGTTGTTTTGTTCAAAGTCCACTGATATTTATTTCATTTACATAACGATGAAATTATTTCACTTATATTAATAGATAAAAGAAGACAATGGAAATACAATTTACGTTGCTTCACTAACAGCAAGTCTCATATCTTCTAAGTACGCATCTAATTGATGTTCTAATGCTAAAATGTGTCCGGTATTACAGTTTTCAGAACCAACAAATGTTAAAATTAACGGCAATTTATTCATTTGTACCACCTGAAATGAAATAAAACTCTTTTAAAATATCATAAATAATTTGTTGTGGATTAAACCAATTAATATGTACATGCATATGTATTTATGTACTTAACTGCAATTTAATGTAAAAATCAAATATTCCGTTCTATAAAATATTCTATTCAATAACGGTTGCTCTTGAAAGTAAACTTTACTGTTCAACTGTTTTTGTGTCACTAATAATTACTTTTCAAAATAAAAAAAGTTTCACTGTCTCCATTCAATTTCTTTTACAAAAGTTATTACTCTCCAAGACATTTTTATGTTAAAAGTAAAGATAAAAAAAATCAGTTATAATCAAGTCTCAGACCAAGCAGTACTTGCAACAAGCCAGTCAGCACAAGAAGCGTCGTTATTTGTACAGAATATTTGTAGTAAATAAATCGTAATTAATTTTTTGTTAATTTTGTCACCAACCAAATTCAATGCGTTATTTTTTAAATCT
>OY776276.1:87541330-87553830 GCA_963675445.1 Linnaemya vulpina | reverse complement strand
ATCTGTCAGTGTAAAATTGTGACAAATAAGGAATGGGGTTCCCAACATTTCCTTAATTATATATGATATATAAATATATATATATATATATATATATATATATATATATATATACTAATAATTATATATATATATATATATATATATTTATATACATATATATATATATATATATATATATATATATATATATATTATATATATACATACATATTGTATAAACATATTTAAGCTACAGAATTTGAAAAGTCAGCGTGTGACCTCCAGTTTTTACATATTTGTATACATAGCTACATGTCTTCCATGAACATGTACTTTCAGTAACACTACAGTGTTCTACATAAAAATTAAAAGACTTTTAAGCCCAGGTAAATACAGCATTCATTTGCACAGTTCATAATTAATTCGCCTTGAAGCAGCCACTTCATGTGAAATTCGGTTATTTTTTCAGGATTTTGCGATTTGAAAAATCATGGCAACGCTGAGTGATATTATCTTTGGCCGCAAATTATTGTACTGTATGCAATCACATTTCCATGCAAAAGTTATGTTCTAATCCAATATAAAACGACGTGCAAATAAATAATCAAGAGGTTCGATTTTATTAGCAAATAATAAAACAGCATAATGACTCTATACCATTTTGGCAACTGCCTGGCACTTGTGTATGTGCCATATTACATGACTTATAAGTATTCCGGTTTGTAAGTGAAAGAATATTTAAAAGAAATAAATAGAATTATGAAATAAAAACTAATTTGAAGGTCTGAATATGGAGCATTTTGGAAGTGCATACAGGCTGGCGGTATATATGTTTTTACCCAGTTGTGTAAAATGCTGGTACTAGCCACGTTTTTCGACTCTGATTCTTTAACCAGTGGAACGGGAGATTTTAATTTTTTGGCTGTAAGTACATCCGTTGAGAAGTGGAAAGATACATTATTTAGTTTCAAAGCCTAAGTGTGTTTTATTAATATAAAACAGGAATTTTTACGCTGTAGTATGGATATCGCAGATTTATTGGGTTTTGGCTTAGTTCTATCGCGCATACCTGGTAAGGGACACAACAAACTAATAACTGCAGGCTTAGGATGGGCTGCGGCAGAAGTGTTACTATCGAGAGGAATAATGCTCTGGGTTGGAGCTCGGGGTACTGAATTCAGTTGGGTCTATATACAAAAATGTTTAGAATCAAATGTGTTACTAGTAAGTATTTTGAATAAGTCTAGTCATAGAAACGAGTACGCAATCGGATTGGACTTCCTTATCAGTGAAATTTAAACTCGAAGTGCTTATATCTCGTCAGAATTAAATTAAATATGGACCACTAATACCGTATTTTAAAGTAGCGGATAAACTTAAGCTGTTTACTAATGTGTAATCCATATCCGACATAATGACACGTTGCACAAGCACATTTGATGAACGCCATCCTACTTTGCGGGAAAAACGAAGCCAATCCGACCGAGATTCAATTATATAAATAGTCTAAATATCTTTGTTATTATTTTTATTTAATAGATGCAACATATTACTACTGCTACTCTAATTTGGTTATTTACTCGCCATGACTTGAATAAAGGACTAAAGCCACTGGTTACAGTTTTATTAGTTATAACAACATTTAAAGGTGTGTGGCTTGATGGTTTGCTTAATGTACTGACTTTTGGACCTTGGTCAACAATTGCTGTTAAAGCTTTGGTTTCCGTATTTATTGGTTTCCTTACTTTACATGTTTATTCTGGTTTAGCACAGAAAATTGGTCTATAATTAACACTATATTTAAAAAATTACTTATAATAGGAAATATTTGCTTTTATCATTAGTTACATGATTTACTAATTTGGAATAAAGTAATCCATTTTTCATAATCTATTGTATGTGTATACTTCGTACATACTTACGAAATATTGCAGTAAACTGATGTCAATAAAGATAAATCAATACTTACGAAACTTTTCTTATAGTTTATATAATTAGTTTTTCCTTTCTTGAGATATCTTCCAACTCTGAAATAACCAACATACTGGCAAGTGTGAATACGAAAACAGATGTTTATGTATGGATATGTAAAATCCATGATAAAACGTAAAACTTCGATGCAGTTTACTGGTATAATCTCCAATATATTTTTAAAGTGATAACCACATGTTTGAGCTGTATAAATTTTTGTGTTATACTTTTCAGAAAGAAACTGAGAATTACGTTATAAAAAGGATAGCCGAATTTGGAACTTTCGAAAATGCAATAAAATATATTTTACTCCATGTAAATCTTTTATTTTTATTTTTCTACAATCTTTATGCAGTGAAATGCAGTCACATATACATGCAAATAACTAACCACAAAGGGATTTTTAAATAAATTGAGATAATATATCCAATAAAGTACGTTGAATGGGTAAATTAATTCATTTCGCAATTTACAGGTATTACTCTAGCTTGAGGCAGGTGTCAAAACGATTCCTAAATTAGAAGGCCTAAAATACTCCTTTAACAAAAGGAAATTTTTAAAATTTCTGGAGTTCTCAAGAATTATTGGGAAATAATTCCCAAAATTCGCAACAGAAACAAGACTTCTTATAGCAAAATTTAAATTGATGCAGATGAATGCATTTTTATCTGCATACTGATTTCCTTGTTCAATACTATTTCTATATTTTTCAAAGCGTGCAACGCCGTCTCCGAATTTTTTTTTTAAATAAAATTCATCCAATCGCTGATTATTTATTAACGTATATTAACAGTATTCACAATAGGTTTAATTTGGCATAGATATGTAATATTATAAGTTATTAAAAATTTCTTACGGATTTTTTTTTGTATTAAAAACTAAAACGCTAATTTAACAATGTATACACACATATATAAATATATATATATATATATATATATATATATATATATATATATATATCTGCGTACTATATAGGAAAGAAAAACTTAACAATTTCAACATGTTCTCATCTACAAATATGCATATGTACATATAGTTGTGTAAATAGTTTCTAAACAATTTAAAATTACTTAGTTAAATTACACTTTGCGGTATTACCAATTAAAATATATTGTAATTCAATAGATTCTGGAAAGCTTGTTAGATGTACAAAGCGCTTTTTAGATAAAACTGTGAATGAAAAAATAAAAACTTAATTAATAAAAAAGCAAATACCTTCAACATACATACCGATTTATATATATATATATATATATATATATATATCTATATCTATATATATATATATATATATATATATATATATATCTATATCTATATATATATATATATATATATATATATATATATATATTATATATCTATATATATATATATATATATATATATATATATATATGTATATATATATATATATATATATATATATATATATATATATATAGGGTGGCAACCGAAACGAATTTTGGTATAAGTATATATATATTTTATATCGGTAACGGTATCGGTATTAAAAAAAAAATCATATCGGTAACGGCATTGAAATTATATCGGTATAGGTATACCGGTATTAACAATTGTATACTGTATTACATTAAAAAAATATGTATTTATTTTTTATATTTGTGTTTATTTCAACATAAACTAATTACTAGGAACACAAATGTATATCAAATATTCAATATTTGCATTAAGACATAAAAATTTCATTAGTATAAGCAAAGTAATTCATTCAATGAAAGTTTAATTCAAAATTTAAGAATTCATCTTATATGACGACATATAACAAAAATTTCAACATTTTTCAAAGCTAACAGTTTTTTAACCTTGTATGCTTTACATTTGTGGAATATATCTAATAATATATGAACTTTCTCAGAACATTTCCAAGTTAGACCGAGTAAATATAAGTGCATTTAAACTATCCTCGTCTAACCTATTGCGATTTAGGTTCATAATGCATTTCACTTCTAAAAACAACCGCTCTACACTGACCTGCACTGACTACAGAGCATCAAGTTAACAAACATGCAATATGCTTCATTGAAGCAAGTGTTGAAGATTAATATATATGAATATTTTTACGCTTTCTGTTCTGCTCGAAATTTATTTTTATTTTATACCGAATCAATAATAACGGTATCATAACAGTATAGCCCTAGTAAATACCGGTATCAAGGGAGGCGGTATATTATACCGATATTTAATGGAAAACAATTATGTTGGTATCAGTATCCATACCGGTGTTCACTTTTAAATGGTATCGGTTGCCAACCTTGATATATATGTATATATATATATATATATATATATATATATATATATATATACATACATATATTCATACATATATATACATATATATATATATATATATATATATATATATATATATATATATAATAAACTAATTTTTTGACATATTGTCATTGTACTATTATAATATGAAATTTATTTGTTGGGTGGTTAAGCAATGTCTATATGCATTTCATTGGTGCTTCTTACCAAATCGTCAGTAGACTTCAACCACAGTTTTGCAAAGTTTCAAACTTCTCAACTTATTAAAAGACTTCCAAAAACCATCTGAGAATTATGTTAAATAAATTAACTATAAAAATTCACAAACAATTTCAAAAAATCACATTATAATAAGTGTAGCAGGCTATGAAACTTATACAAACCAAACCCAACAAACAACCTTTATTCGATACGACTCTATTTTATTTTTCTATACCTTTATACAATTAGAAATCCCTTGGATAACAATGAAAGTATTTATAAGGCAAAATGTTCAAAACTAAATATAGTTGGCAAAAATTATACAAAACGAGTTTTAGCTACAATAAAACGTTTAGAGTGCGAAAGTGAAAACTAAAAAAAATCTTGTTTATAATTGTCAAAGATACGTTGCAATTTTTAGTGTGAAAAGCTTGTTAAGGTATTAAGTTAGGTATATTTTTAAAGTATTATACATTTGAAGCACATTTTAAATGTTTTGAATATGGGGGAATACGTTAAAAATTTAGTGAAAAATAACCTTACTCAAAAGTGAATTGAATCCCAGAGCTCTATCAATTTGTTGTTCTGCTAATTTAAAAAGTGTTCGACCGGTAATTTTGTTTGTTTGATTTAAACGCCACAAACTTAATAATTTGCGCATTAAACCATAGGGACGCCAATTACTGCGCATACGAGTGTTTATCTGCAAAATAAATTTATAAAATAATAAGATTCCTTGTTTTGACTTTTTAATATTTATTAACTTTTCTATTGTTAACATTTATTCATTTGCTTTGTTTGAATAGTTACAGTCCACTAAAAAAATATAATTTATTCATATAGAATTTACTACATGTTTCTTATATTTACTTCATTTAAAAATTTTATATTTTGATTTCTTACCCAAATCTCAACAGCTTACAAGAAGTAATATATAACAACAGAAGTTTTAACAAATTATAAAACAAATCCACATATGTACATATTAGTCATGTTTAAAGAAATATATTTTTACAAAAAAAATTGCTGCATTCTGAATTCCTAAAACTCTCTTTATCCTTATAATTTTTGTTGATATTTTATATATGTACGTTTTTATACTTGATTATGATTACCTGTTAATAGTTTACTAACTTGTTTTGCCTTTCGTCTTTATGAGTATATATACTCGTGATGTGCCGAATCTCAATTTTCGATATTATTATTAATATCTGCCAAATGATGCATGATAAAAGTGCTAATTTTGTCTTTATCGAATCTTATTCCCTTTACCCACGTATGTTTGTTACTTTAATGTACAAAAAAAAACCTTAAATTTTCCAACGCTGGAATCGTGTTTTTTGCTTTTTTTTAGTCTTTAATTTAATTTTTCCTGAACTGTAAACTAGTTTAAATTACAAAGTAACAAAAAGAAGTTTTGAAAAAATAAATTTTTCCGGTTCTGCAACTATATTTTGGATTTAGCTAGTTGTCAATATCAATCTATCCAACCCCGAAATCATCTTACTGATTTCATTTGATTTTTTATACCAATGAATTTCTTTTTGAAATATAAAATATTTATCAGATACATTTTCTACTACTAAAGCTGTATTTTTGGCTCTTCTGATCTCTTGTACCAATCAATTTCTTTCAAAAATATCATATATGTTCAATTTGTAAAAAAAAAATAAACAATTTGTTTAATTTGGTACCAACACAGTCCTCAATTGTCCAACCAACTTAATTTATATATATATATATATATATATATATATATATATATATATATATATATTATTTTACTTTTTTACTTTAATGTAACACAAAAGATTCATTTGTCCAAACCTGGAATTGATTTTTAGTACCAATTTAAATTTTGTTACTTCAATATGAAGTATGCTATGTTGGAATGCTAAAGCAAATAGTATTCTCCTAAAAACAATTTTTTCGGTTTTTATAAAAAAATATTAATAGGCTATTTCACAATGTTGAATTAGATGCAGTAAATACGTTTGATTTATGAAGCAAATGAAAAAAATTGTTTTAGTTGGTTATTTTCATGCGAAAAATTGTCCAACCCTGGAATAAAATTTGTATTTCGTTTAATTTTCCATACCAGTTCAATTTCTCCTGAAGTATAAAATAGTTTTAATTAGCAAAACCAAATATCATCTAAGTTTTCCAGCTCTGGAGCAGCATTTACAATTTTGCCGATTTTCAGTACCAACCTACTCAGGACAATTTTCAATACCAGTCCAATAATGAAGCCTGTCCTGTGGCTTCGGAAAACTGATTTCACGTAAGAAAGGACATCGCTTTTTTCGACTATTGCTATTACTGGGCCGCATATTAATATTGAGGAAATTAAACACGGAATGACAGAACTACATACATACATATACCCTTAGAAAATTTTTGTGAAGGGTATAAAAAGAACATAATTTGTTGGCCTTTAACTACTTATACAACTACTACAGTTTTCAGTCGTTCAATATTAAAATCTTTTTGTGTTTTACAATGTAAATATTATTAATACACAATAAACAAATAGACCTGCAATGCTATGACGGTATTACTGCAGGACAACTTAACAGAAAATAAATCATTTCTGTAACTTCAACAATTACGTTAATTTAAAGATATACTAATTCCAAACGTACCGTTTCCATATTGTAATTGATTGTTGTCAAAATATCGTGGTTTTCATTGTAATTATTATTTTCATTCAAAATATTTATTTCAGGTTCGGCCTCCATAAGACACTCCATTTGTTCTCTTTGTTTGTTGCTACGCCGTTTTTTATTCTGTTTTAATACTGTGTCTTCAAAACAGTTCCACTTAGGATATATTTCAGATGCCCATTCAATGACGAAATTAGATTTAAAAATTTCCCGCAGTAAATTAAAAAAATTTCGTTCAAATTTTTCTTGTGAAAAGTAAAACTTTTGCTTAAGAGATAATGACATCTTGAATGATCTGAATAAAGCTTCACAAACTCTGTTGAAAATTAAGCTATTAACGAACACTTGTAACCAAAAAAAAAAAAATATATTACCTTCTACTAAAACTGGTCAGTAGTTCAAAAGCTCTTATATTTCTTTTCCTTTTATAAGATTTTAATATTGTCTTTCTAGGTCCTTCTATCGAAAGATCTGAAGCTCTAACTTTTGATATATTCTCCAATATATCAATTTTAATACATTCATCTATAATTAATTTTCTTCTCTTCTTTCCGCCAAGTTGTTTTTTAATTGATATATCTTCCTTCTTAATTTTATCAATTGTCAATATATTATTGGTGTTCAGATACCTTTCTTGTAAGGCGTTTAAATTTTTCACAGTTGAGTTTTCGTCGAAGATAATATACGGTGGAGTAGTTACACTGCAAATGTTATGAATATAGATATTCTTTATGTTCATTCCTACATACATACATATGTAATGTATACCACACATGTATGTTGCATTATAAAATAGTTTTTACCTTTTTATTGGTGAAGTTTTCAATTTATTTTCGCAGAACGGTGCATTGTCATTGTATAAAGGTTCAAACGAGAAATCTAAAAATTCAATCATAAATATATAAATAAATATCTGAACTTCTTTGCATACCATTGAAAGAACAAGCCTTCTTGATTGGTGATCCACCTCCGCTAGATGACTTAATAAGAGAAAAATTAAATTTAATTAAATTAAAAAGCAAACATGTAATATTTTTTTGATCTGATGTTCTAAAACATCAGTTATATTAACATATAACTAAAAGAGAAAATAGTTAACGTGACAGTATGTATATCGTTTCTGATTTTGTTACATTGCAAAAATCAGAATTTTAATAGCTTATTAAGATATATATAACTTAACAACAAGATATCAAGTATACCATATTTTTATGTATAAAGATTTGCAAAACTACTTGTTAATAATTACCTTACGTTTTGTGGCAATTTTCTTACAATTATATCTAGGATTATCTAAAAAGAAAACATAGTATTTTTAGAAAATTTATATTATTATTTTTTTTACCTTCGGCGAAGTTGAAAAATTCCGCTATTTCTTCGTGTGTTGCTTCTCCAAATCCACTATCTTCTTCTATTATGTCTGGAGACACATGTGATGTAGCACTTATTTCTCGTATTGTAATTTCTCTAAACCGCAAATGATTTATTGAAGCAGAAATAGGTTCGGCAAACTTAAAGTACGAAACAAAAGACAGTCAAATTATCTGTATTTCATTTTAAATATTTGTGTTGAGTGCCGTACGGTTAAAAGCTATTAATCAATTGCAACAATACAGACAAGAATGCTAAAAGATTTACCTCTACAAAGCTGTTTTCTGTGGGCTCCTGTGCTAATTTTTCCAAGTCATCTAGTAGTTGAGAATAACTTGCAATATACGTTTTCTTGCTTGAGTCGGACAATGTTAAACGACGTTTTTTGCCATGTTTGTGATAGGTTATACTTCAATTTCAAGTGTTATAAAAAACGGTTTTAAGACAAATTTAAATTTTGTTACCTTGATTTCCTTTTATACGATTTAAGGTGATCTGCGTGATAGTTGCAACTTCGCGAAAATAAATCTTGGGATAAACCTTCAGAAAAAGCAGTACATTAGTTTAAATCGGTTTCTCAATAACACCGATTAAAAAATTCTAGCATCCGACCAAAAGTGGTCTGTGCGTGAGAAAAACTCATGGATCCCTATTGAAAACATTTTGTTACTTTTATTCTGAGTATAGACGTTAAAAAGAAAAGAAATCATGTTGTTTAACAGATATTAACAAAGCCCTCAAAAAGATCATGTTAACATAAGCTCCAATAACAAAACATACTAGATTTTGTGAAACCTTTGATAATACCACACTTATTGTTCTGCGAAGTTGGACTTCAACCAGTTTTGAAAAGTTTCAAAGCTCTGATCTTATGCACATTTGAGTTTACATATGTTTTTTCACTTATAATAATATAATAAAATAACAAATAGTAAATATTAATTGTCTTACAAAGTATTTATATGGAATTTTGTGGAGACAGCAAATAATTTCAATAAATCTTTATTCTCAGCGATTGGATTTTTTGTCGGCATGCTAGAGTATTTTTAAATTATTTTCCATAAGAATAACTTACGAAACAGAGTATTGACCTGCTGCTGATATATTTTTAAGGTACCGAACCATATATTACTAAAAGCGCGAAATGGTGTCCTTTTGCATTGTTTGCCATCATTGTGCATATTTTGGGAAGAGATATGGTTACGAGTATATTCCGAGTTTTCATTGACAGCTAAACATAAGTTTTCACTAACGAGTTTGCATAAAGATAAATAAGTACACTTTAGTTCGTTTCTCCTTAAATACGTACCATATTTTGACCACATTCAGGTTTTCTACATCGCAATTCCTTAACGATTTTTTCAAGCATTGAGACCCCGTTGATGCTCCGACTTGCCAACTGGGAACGAGAATATCAAAATCTTCTTGCGAAGCTATCAATGCTTGTTGTAAAGACATTTATATAATCAAATATAGATGTATATTTACTACAAGAAAATGTATTTTAAAATCCGAACTTCGTTTTTTAAGAAAATGCGCCAAAATTTTATAAAAAGCAAATAAAACGAACCATCATGGTTGTAAATTAGTTTGAGCAACAAGTCTCAGGGATAGTATTAAAAATAATTTTTTTTCTTTTGCTGAGTACAGACGATAGTAAATATAATATATGGGATTAAGACATTTCGTAATATTAAATTCGCTAGTTTACAGCATGATACAGCAGCAGACTGCACACCTAACCTACTACAGTATGACTATTTCAGCTTAAAGCTCATATGACTAGTTCAAACTGTTCGGTACGAAAGAGACAATATTGAGTTCAGAGTTTGAAAATATTAAGATTTCAATATAACTGAAGTTATGAAGACGATTTCTATGATAAAAAGGCGCTTATACATATGTAGGAGTTTCAAATGAATGATATAAAGAAATAGTTTGTACTCCATGGCATGTGTATAAGAAATTTTTTCCTCCCGATATATGATTACAGGTAATATATATCAGAATTTGATTATATAAAGACTGTTTTACCCCTACTACAATTAAAAAAAAATTACTACAATAACTATGAGGCATAACTAATATATAAATAAATAAATAAATAAATAGATATATATATATATATATATATATATATATATATATTGTTGTTATATTATGTTAAGTTCTGTTTGTGAGTTTGAAATATATATATAACACGTGCTATAATACTTGTGTGTATATCATCCATTGAACTTTTTACCCTACCAAATACATTTTGGATCAACATAAAATAAGTAATAAGCATCACTGAAATCATAAATCAAACGGCGTATTAATAATTTGCGACTCGGAACTACTTAGTATTATTAAATATTCATTTGTTTGGGGAGGAGGGTGCTTCTGTATACGTTTGGTGTTTTTGTGTTCTAAGAACATACACAAGGTTTTCTTTAAAGTTACGATAAATTGGCAATCTTCAGCGAAACTTAAATAAAACATATCATGGTAGGTATATTATCATACTTTCCTTATATCAAATATATTGACATATACATAAATAATTTCTTTTGCTAAGTGACTAATACAGCAGAATAAGTTAATTCGTGCCGTAAGGTCACGGGTCAACAGCTGTCCTTTAAATACATTTACTTGTATGGTGTAGCAATATAAGGTGGCACGATGTGACTACAATATATTGCTCAACGATGGTTTATCTACACTTGTAAAATTTTGTGTAGAATAAGTATTCTCTGTATTATATGTTAAAGATATTTGTAATTGTTCATCGTACATCACTTCAATGTATCGTTTATTTGTAGCTCATCGGCGTATTGCCGCAAGTTCGTACTCGATATATATTGTTTAACAAGGGGAGACCATCCCTCTTTTCGCCGTCTGTATCCGCGGCTCCATTGCTCTGACTCAAATAATTATCAAAATTTTTAAAACACTAATGTTAAATTACGAAGATAAGTATAAACGTCGTTATATGTAGCATAATGTATAATGTATCACTAGATAAAAGAACTTTACAACTGATACTGATATTGAGCAACAGAATTATAGAAATTTAATTTACAAAACTATACTGGCAAATATGTACATTAACCTGTTCTGATTTCGCTGATCCTTACACACTTAAACATGTTTATACGTCCTTTGTTAGGTCTAAATTAGAATATGCTTCTGTTATTTGGTACCCACATATCTCTAATCTTATTACTCGTATAGAGAGAATTCAACGTATTTTTGTTAAATACGCAACTCGTTCGCTTTCCTATTTATCCTCCGTTCAATATGAATCTAGATGCTTATTTATTGGCCTGCGCACCATAGAGTCACAGAAAAATTCAATCTGCCATGCTGGTATATGATATTATCAACGGACTTATTGATTGCTCAGATTTACTTCATTCCATACGATTTTATATTCCTCCTAGAAATCTAAGACTAACTAAATTATTCGATGTCCGTTCCATCGTACAGACTATGATCGTAATGGTACTCTATCATGCACTTTCTCCTTCACGAATGAAATAAACTATAATATTCAACAATATTCAAACAATTCTATCGAATTCAGCACTGAGAAAACAGAGTTCAAAATGCTACTTTTTAGCTTGCTAAAATAAATATTATATTGGAAATGTATCATTAAATTATTAAGTTATATTTTTAAGTTGTACGTTGTACATATTGCTGATATTTATATTAATTATGTTACATTAATTGTTGTTTGTTTAAAACCTTGTTTTTTAGTTATATATATTTTTAGGTTATCTTAACCTTTGGTTAACTTCTTCAGGAAATTCTTATATATTTTTCAATCTATCAAAATTTTTTTTTTATAAAAAAGGAGGTCGAGAAATTAGCACAAAAAACTAATTAGTCTATAAGGATTATTTGTCCATTGAAAAACAAAATTCAGTTACAGTTTTAGAATTTTTTTGTTAATGCCTATTAGTTACTGTTAATTACTATTTTGAAGAAGATATCGAAATATCTATAAAAATAAAACACTAACGT
>OY776276.1:87126330-87536330 GCA_963675445.1 Linnaemya vulpina | reverse complement strand
TGTATGCTTGTACTAAGAGTGCCCTGCAAAGAGAAGTTGATCTTACTAGAGTTTATGAAATACGCGAACTCGATGAATTGACGGAGGAATGGCTCAAAGAAAAACTTAAGTAAAGTAGAAACTAAAAGACAAATTCAAACGAAAAAAAATATAACAAAGACAGCAAACAAAGCAATATTTTATAATATCTATGTATATTACAATTCATGCGTTGATATGTACATGCATATGTATCTTAAAATTACCTCCATATACCAACGATTACAAACCAAATCAAATTTATTTCATTAAATTATTTATATGTAAATGTACGTATATTTGACAATTTAATAAGTTGTAGTACTTTAATATAACAATTAAGAAGGGGTAGTTAGTTTTATTCTTCGTATGTATTATTTTGAATGGTGTATATTAAATTTGGTCATTTTTAAATTATTTTAAGTTTCTTCCTTTGAATCAAATACAATAACATTCTGTGTAGTTGTCAAGGCGCATTAGTATTAGCATTGTTTAGTTGATATTAAGTCATTAAAGTAGATTAATGAGATGCACGTACATACAATAAATCGATACAACAACTCATGCGTTTGGGAAAATTATGCCAAAAACTTAGAAATAAAATTTAAGCAGTTGCAAAACAGTTCTGATTTATATTAACGGCCATAACATCGCCGACATATGGTCATGCCAGCAGGCATCCCTGCACCGATACCTTCTAAATTTCCTTTGCAAAGTATTTCTTAAATAAATAAAATCAAAGCGAGTGTGTTGGTAAGATATATTACAATACAACACGTACATCTTATTAATCAGCTTCGATTTAAATCTTGTCTATATAAAATTAGTTTTCTTCCATTAATGACAAAAGATAGGCTTGCCAATTATATTATTAGTAATAAAAAAAATGTTATCCATGGCGAATTAAGGTATATTTACCGGAGAACCGATATAAAGATGGAATTTTTAAATATTGTGCTAAAATGCTTAGGGGAAAAAATCAAAGTGAACAAGGAAATGTTAGTGTACAGTCGAATCTTTATAGTTTGAATATCTCGATTATTTACAATTTTATCCTGAACCTTTGAAAAATATTCAATAAATTAAAAAAATACATGTCAATTTTAATTTTGTATATTGTAATGTTCACGAATTTGCTATACAGTCGAAGGCAAGACTGATGAATGTGTTTCCTTTGATTTTTGTTTTTAATTAATTAATTTATCTTTTAAAATTTTTTAACACTTATTAAGTAAATCTTTTTCTATCTCCTTCTTGATAGCTTAGACTGTCGATTATTTGAAGATTTCACCTGATCTTTTAGATATAAAACTTTCACGATTCTACTGAAACCCTTTTAAAAGTAATTCGCTTCGATCACATCTATGCAATTATATGTATAAGAAATTTATATAAGTATAAATAAAAATAAGTTTTTCCATTTTTATACACAATTTGAATGAAAATAAACTTTAATATAAATTTTTTAATACAAATCCGATGTTTTAAAAGTTTAAAATAAAGTCCCAAAATTTAGAGGGGTAAGTAGACAGGTAAGCAAAATTGTAATACTTTCGTTGCAGGAGTTCCTATTTTGTGTGAAAATTATGAAATGGATATATGTATATACCTTTTTTATTCATCGTTTAATGCAGGGTAACATCAACAAATATCCAGACGGGATAACAATTCCGTTTAATATCATCTCTTTTCGCTGCTCTTGCTAAACAGCATATATAATATGCAACTCGATCATTGCCAAAGACCACACACAAAAATTACCATAAATGTTTTAAAAGCGCAGACTATATAATCATTTCACGGACCTGGCTTAGTTATTATTTAAAATATGAAGAAATATACTTAAACATGTAACATTTAAGCTATTGGGTTATGGAGTTCAAGCAAGAACTTAAAAAAACATGAATATTCGGAAAGGATTGTTATGACGGATTTGCCATCATCAGTCACCGCGTTCTATTAAACAGTCAGCCATTGAACAAATAACATAACTGGACATTATTTAAGCAGAATGGTATGATATATGGAAGACAGAAATGAAGTTTTGGGGGCTAAATGTTCCTGTATGCTATATGTTCTATGTAAATAAAATTGCAATTTTTATTTCATATTTGTCCCGACGTTTTTCAAGGGATCTTACTCTATTTAATAAAAAAAGAGATGTATCAAATATTTTTTACAATATATTGACAATTGTTTATATATATTTTTTTAAAATTATATATATTTTTTAACGTTTTAGCCTGATGTAGTTGATCAGTTGGCAGATTTTAATTTACAAACAGACAAACCAATACATTTTAAATTTGAGCCTCCTTATGGAAATACTGGTCAATCTAATGAATATCTGGGCTACTCCAATGATACCAAAATATTGTATTGTTAAGCGTAAAGTTAAAATTTGAGCATCCTAATAATAATACGTAATATACCTCAATGAAAAAAAGGGCCCAATAATGTTAAGAAAATATATTGCCATCCAAGATTGACCTGTGGTCCAAATTTGAGCTAAATCGGTTCAGAGGAATTGAGCTAAACATATGAACGGAATTACAAACAAGCAATTAATTTAATTAGAACAGTATAATAATAAAAATACTCAAGTTTTTGAACAAAATTGGTTATATTGATCTCCAGTGTTATGTAAACATATACATATGTACATGTATAAACATATATATATATATATATATATATATATATATATATATGTATATAATTTGTGCCGTCGTTAACAAGTTTTAATACAACGTTTTGACGGAAAAGCGTAATTTTGCTCAAAATGTTTTTCTTTAATGATATATAAAAAATAAAATTTTACCGGAAAATAAGGGTGTAAGACTACGTTAAACTGTATTTAAAACTAAATCATATCTCAAAAACACGGTGTAAGATAACTTTCAAAATAGGATGATGCTGTGGACAACATTTGACTACTGCTGACGGCTTCTGATACGTTTTAGGATTTATAAAAGAGCATTGAACTGTTAAACGATTAATGCCTAATTATAACAGCTACTTAAGTGTTCTATTATTAGTATTGCCTTCAAGTGACGTTGAGAAATACACATGTACAGAATAAGCCGTAGTTTTTTGTATTACTATATATATAATTTTTAATTAGTGCTTGTTTTAAGTTAACTAAAATTAATGCTTTCAATACATATGAAATTTGGAGTAAGAATGAGTATAAGCGACCAAAAGTATTCAAACAGTTGCACCATGGAATTGTATCATGATAACTACTACTCTGTGGGAAATTAGTGTACAACAGTACTAGTTAAAAGTTATTAGCGGCGTTCGTATATAAAACGTTTAAGATTTTCGGAGCTGGCAGCACTGTTAAAATCTAATTCACCTTTAACAGTATAGATGTTTTTTTTCACAATGTACCAGTCCAAGCCGTTTCATATGATTCATTAGTTTGTTATCTCAAAGAACAAATCGACAAAACGTAATTTGTAAAATTTTAGAAGTGCTGATGGGAAACATTTGGTGAAAACTTAATAAAATTATTACAATTAGCGGTAATTGTAAGCAATAATATTAGTTCAAGTAAAACAAAAATATAAAGTTAACAGAGTAATGCATATAATCCAAAAACATAGATAAAATTAGTAAGAAAATCTGAATATATGGATGATAAATAAAACTATTTGATGAAAAAGTGCAAGACAAGGAAAAACCATCTGAAAAAAGAGAACACAGACAAAAAGCAGATAATGCAAAGTATATTTATCGAAATGGAAATATACTCCTAGGAATCAAGAGCCCTTTTACGTATTGCAACTTCTGTTTGTTTTTTGTTTAATGTTTTTTCGATTTATTTCGTTTTCAAAGATTTGTTGGAAATGCAACGTAACCAATATTGACAGTTGAATAATAAAAACATACCAAAAGTAAGTTCTGCTGTAAAATTTGCATTATGTATATTATATGTATAGTTATTTTAGTTATTGTTATTTCTTTCTTGGAGGACGACCTTTGCCTTAAAAAATTTTATTTTTAGACTGCTTATTTAATCTATACATACTTTTTATCGAATTGTTTATGTATTGAAAGTGTTATTAAAGAATGTATTGCAGAATCATTCTTTTCTTGTAACTACTGTATTCAGTTATTAACGGTTCCCGATTTGATCGCTTTTTTCTTAGAAAATCTACTAATCTAACGCTAATGAAAGCTTTTATTGCCAAAGTTTTGATTAAAGCCAGAACGTAGTGTTTCTAGACAGACAAGAGTCGGCAGTCTAAAAATGCCGAAAACACGCTGGCGTTTTGAATCATCCAAGCAAACACAAAAGTGTGTAACAACGTTTGCCATCTTCGTATGTTGAGTTATGTGGCCTTGACTTCCAAACTGTAAATTTCTAAATAACATGTGATGGCACAAAATGATATAGTAGTCTTGGCTTTACTAGAGATGACAAAATGTCGTGAATTTTTCGTAATGCGTTATTCGCGCATGATGAAAACCATGTGTGAGCGTTATTTAAAGATATAAGACTACGATTTTCGATTTGTATTATATTCTCGCACGAAATATAGAAAAGTCCAAAACAGTATGACCCAATTGTGCCATCGCAAGGACTCACAGTAAAATTACGGCACTTGATATCAATTGAAATTTGTATATAAATTGTATTGAAAAATCGATCGATATTGAATGCGGCATTTCGGCCCCTGATAAAAGCGCAACGCTCAATGCTCTAATTTAAGTTGGTCTGTAAAGTCAAGAATACACTAGGATTTTAAGCCATCATATTTGTGCTGCCATTTAAAAATATATAGTCTGAAAGCCTAAGTAGCGAAAGTTACCTCTATTACACACTGTTGTGTTGCTTAAGTTAAGCCGAAAGCACATATTGTACCGCCGTGTTCTCATCTGTTAAATTTCAAAACTATTCAATGCTTTAGCAATAAGAAAGAAGCCCGTAATTATAGAAAAAAACCCTGAGTTAAAAAATTTTTAGATAGAATTAAAAAGAATAATATTCGGGAATAAAAAAATACGGATTTCTATCTTTTATAAAGAAAAATAAATGAATATATAGGTGTTGGAGGGTAATATCGGATATGGAAAACAAAATAAAATTGTTGGGTGAAAATGTTTTTCGTTAAGTCTTGTGGCGTAATATTCAGATAGAATTAGAAAGGATCGATATATCAAGGAAAAATTGACAAGAATTTAATAATCCAAGGACAAAGAAGAAAGTTCTAGCAAGTTACTATATTAATAACATGAGATATCGTCAGACTGATTACACGCAGGCAAAGAATGAATGTTCCTCTTTAACCGCATAATCGCACGTGGTCGCCTGTTTGGTTTGAATTGAAAGAAATTTTAGATAGAAATCAAAACGACTTTTTCAAAATAGCTTTCGCTGTGAATAAGATGTAAAAGGTGATTTGTTTCTATGTGATAACTGGTCTTCTTTACACAAATTGAACATTTTCAATTTCCCCAAAATGTTGCGAAAAGCACCGAGTATGCATACATGTACATTTATCATAACGAAATGTTAGTATTTAAATTTTTATATATACATACGTATTTTATATATATGTACATACGTATTTCATTTATATTTATATGCATTTCATTCGTGCTTCAAACACATTTCTGAGATATTGAAAATCTCTTAAGCTATGGAGAGAATTTTATAAACCATTTGAGAATTTAAAAATGTTTTTGAAAATTTCATTATAAGCTACCCAACAAATAAATTTCATATTTCTAAGTGCTTTTTCAAATAAGGTTTAAACGGCTCTATGGATCGATTCCAGAAACTTATCAGCATTTAAAATGCCACGACGACCACTGCGCCAGGTCAAAATCGGCTGCACATTCATGAAATATCGTGAACTAAACAATTCGAAAAAATTGATTTTTTAAAGACCTCCGAGAAGTATATATTTCATTTTGACTATTTTATAGTAA
This sequence comes from Linnaemya vulpina, assembly GCA_963675445.1. Lineage (NCBI taxonomy): Eukaryota > Metazoa > Arthropoda > Insecta > Diptera > Tachinidae > Linnaemya > Linnaemya vulpina. The sequence goes on along the minus strand of OY776276.1, from coordinate 87,530,372 downwards.
ACATATTGCTTTATAATGTTAGTGTTTGTTTTCCCTGTTTTCCACTAAATATATTTGTTAAATCTTATTGTGACTAATTAGACATTTTTATAAATTTGTATAACGAATATCCACCATAAAGTTGAAAGCCAATAACAGGCCTAATTTAATTTTTCACCTTTCATTTTAAAAATTTACCTTTTTCACTCCTTTTGTATTAAAAAATTATAAAAACTTGACGTAAAAAACGCATTCCAAGTACCATTAATTTAGAAACGCGTCTAAGTATGAAATGAACAAAACAAACAACGCACAAAACGCCTGGCACGGACTTTTAGCTTAAGGACCACATGTGTATTATTACGTGTTATATATATACCAAAAGTATGTATAGTTTAAATTTAATTAATTGTTGAAGTTTTCTCACAATGTTTACAAGAATGCTTGTATTGTCCCTTAATCAACGCATTTACGCAACGAATTCTTATCTACTATTTCTTATTTCATCACAAAGACATCGGAAGGATTTGTAAAATAAGTACAGATTAAACAACCAAAAACAGCTTTAAAAAATCGAACTAAAAAGCTTATAAATTTTAAAATAAGCTTAAAAATAATGAACCAAAAACAAAGTAAGGCACAAAGCGCACACACTTTGTATTTGATACTGCGAACTGAAAAAAAAATTGTATTGAGTTCTTCCAAATTTTTTGCATGTGCTTTTGCTCTCCATATAAATTTCGTTTGGTGATTCTATACATACAACTAGTCTGTAAAATTAAATTATCTATACGAATGTTTACTTTGCCATAGGTAGTTGACTCGACAAAATAAACAATCAACAATGAACGCTTGATCTCAGTAATAAGAGCCGTTGAAAAAGCAGAGATAGCAATAATATATTGAATAACTATTTATCACATAAGATAATCTTGCACTTATAGAAGTAATTTGTACATCTACTGTCTACTTCACAAATGAATTCTAATAAATTGTCGATATTACTCTTAATAAGTAGTATGAAGAGAAATTAAATAAATATGAGTACAACAGCAATGCTGTACCATTATGAAATCAGATAACTATGTATTCCGTTTTTTATATATCTAAATTTATCGTATACATTTTTAAAGCAAATAATTAATTTAAACCTTTATCTACAGTTCGCAGAAAATTACTTACGGTCAATTTTAAAATAGAAATGGTTTTATAATCCTTTGATAGCGTTATGAATAAGTCAGTTAAAATATAAAATGATAAAAAATTTGTGCACGGCAATTATGAATATGTTGACGGATAAAAAAAATCAACTGTAAAAGAAAAATTCTGTTGGAAATAGATAACAAGATTAATCTCAGCAACAGTGTACAGTGTAAGTTCTAGGGAGACAGAATTAAATATCTTGGAAAAAAATGAAGCTAAACTTATGAATTTTAGTAGTACGCGTTATGTACAAAAAAAAATTAATAAATGGACGACATTGGGCCACTGCCACGCCTACCTCCCATACAACTGCAAAAGTTTATTTCTGATATTATTCGTGTTGGATAATCAAAAAGTGAAAAAGCAGTGGGTATGCATGACAATATTTAGAATAAATAATAAAGAGGTAGAAGTAACAATTAAATTCTTATTAATTTTTATTAAGTTTAAAATAATTTCAAATGTACATATAAATTAAAGTAAAAGTAACAAACAAATATAGTTTACGGAAACGTCAAGCCTTTCATTTTCGGGTATTTTGAGCCATACATATGTATTTGAAAAATTTCTTGGTATATTCATTCGGCAGATAATTTTATATGTATGTATGTACGTGCCTTGAAGTACGTATTTCAGACGTTCTTTTAAAACTAATTTAGTGTTGAACCATTATGAAAAAAGAACAAGCTTCAAAACAAACAAAAAATCGTTACAAAATTTCATTCCAATAAAAAATTATAAGCTTTTAAAAATTAACAATTTCATGTAAGTGTTGTTGTTGCTTTTCATTCACTCAAAAATATTCAAGTTTAAAGTACCGTTATAATGTTATTGTTGACAAATTACCCAAAGTTTGTACATTTTGTTATTTTATAACAAGTGCTCTTTTATATTTGATAAAAAAAAATTTACTCAAATTGAAACTAAAGAAAAAAAATCTTACACTGTGCAGTGTGGTCATACCAAATGATTTTCCATTCTTTGCCCACTGTGGAAAATTGTGCAGAATTTAAAAAAAATTTAATAGATTCATTTATTAAAAATTTTCTTGGACTAAATTTTTTTATACATAAAGATTTTTCACTTTGAACCAATAATAAATTCATTTTACACAAATCACAAAAATTTCAAAAGTAAATACTTTTGAAATATTTCATAAGATCCCCATCGAAATCGCGGTTGGTCGTGTGAAGCACATATTTAAAGCTAGGAAAATTTAAAATTTTCATCAGTCGATGGCAAAATGGCGTAAAACTATAACTTACCGGTTTTTAAATATTTTTAATTTTCTTAGCTGGAGATTAAAAAAGAGAATATGCAATATTATAAAGATGTTTGAGGAGACTGGAAGCGCTACAACTGTGGTGTCAGCGGATAATTGGAACTTCTTTATTCTACGCCATTGTCAGTTATTGACAGTTTTTGTTAATAGTTTTGAACTCGGTTTTTTAAATAGACATCTTTTCTTTAATATTTTTACAACTGCTACAATTATAGCAATAAAACTTTTTATAAGCGATTGTTGGTATTCCCCTCGTTTTGTACGCAACTAGCTATTGGTATCGTTATAAAATGATAAGTAATTTATTATAAAAATTCATCATTACAAAATAACAAGTATGGGCATGCACACATTTACAACAAACATAAACTTTGTAAAAATATAACAGTTATTTGGGAGGCTTACTATAGAAGCTAATACATAAATACTCTCATATAACGTATAAGAGAACCTTTTAAAGATTCGGATTAGTTGTTCTTTGTGAATCATCTTTATCTGATGAATCAAAAGAGCATGTAAAGCTTCAATTTAGCTCAAGATGAAGATATAGCGATGTTTTTTAGCTGCATACATTTATTTTACTCGCATAGAAGGCGAAATATGCGATATATCTTGAGTTTATTTCGGAACAAAGCATACCCTCTCCAGCAATATTTCAGAAGGTTAGGTAACTTCCAGCTAATATTAACCAGAAAGCTACCTTAACCTCGTTTTGTACCATTTTTCGAGTTCTTTGAGTTACAATACAATTGTTCTAATTTTCAAGTTAAGTTATATTTTCTTATCCGTTTATATTACAGAAAAAAAAATTGTTAAAGTTTTTGGTAATAACTGTTGCATTTTACTTATTTATTTATTTATTTCAGTTTATTAATTAACCGAGCCCTTATGGGCCATATATGGTTGAGAGTAGACATGTACATAGATAATAAAAAAAGAGGTTCAAGGCTTCTTAGTAATTGAATACAATGTTAAATCGAGATAGACTTATAAATAGCTAGTATATGTATGCAAGAATATAAGCATGTGAAGATCAAATGACGTATGTGTAAGTGATTATATGTGGATAACTAGATTAAGCAAGAGTGAGGTAATGCAAAGGAATAAAGAGTAGGATTATATCTTCATGAACCAAAAACAACATCAAGACAGGATAAATAAATTAATAAATAAACCTCTTTGCGGAAGACAATAAACCGCTTTGTAAGGAGACTCTAATTAATTATGAACAATACGTAGTAATAATACTTTGTTCATTTTAACCTAATTTTTTGTCAAAAGTTGTAATATGGAAACTGGAGCTATTTTTGTGATTTATGATATAATGAATATGTTATTTGACATGTTAGTTTGACTGGTCCAAGGAAGCTGTGCTTGCGATGAGGAATCCGCATATAATCGAAGATACACTGCTTACTGCAATTGTATTATTTTTTGAGTCTAGTCAACAACCACTTAGCGAAACTGTATTTTAACAAAATTTCCAAATTAATCAGCAGTTCGTAGAAAACTGGGTCAAAATCAATTAAAATGCGCGTTTGAGACTGAATATTATTTACTTTTTGTAAAAAAACCATTTTGACTGACATGAATCTAATGTAAAAACATGTCGTGTATGGCAGGCTTTAATGAGCATAAAAGTAATGACGTCAATTACATTTAAAAAATACTATAAATTTTATATGCATACAAGATCGTAAACCAAAAGACTTTGCAGTTTGTATTTGCTAAAAAATAAAACCATAAATTAAAACGGTCTAGTTGGAATCTTATCTGTCACTTCAATTAAAAAGCAATCTTATCATATTGTTTTTATATACCCTTAAAATAGCAAGCAAATTATTCAGGGTATATCGATAAAAGAATGAATCGAATGATTAAAATAATCGATTAAGTTTATCTTTTACTTTTAACCGATTACACCGATTACTTATTGTTGAAATGCAAATATTTTTTTATGCTATGAGCAATCATGTCAATATGTTTTTGTAAATTTAATTCAATTTTTATATTCTTTTTCAATCTAAATCGAACAATTCAATATTAATTATCTGGGGACAAATTACTGCAATCGATATCGATCGATATTTCCTTTAAAATTAAATTTAAATTTAGAGTTTGAATAATATGAAATACGGTAACTTAGTCCTTGAACTTTTTTATCGCAAGTCAATATTTGTAAAATGGAAATAAGAAAATATACAAAAAGTAAACTTCATTATTTTGTAACATATTTTGTAACATATTCTACTAATATTAGTGCTAAATGCAGACGTTGTGTGAATGTAGTTTATTATAAAAACTAAATTGCTGGAACATTAGCACAACTCTACATATATATGTATATATATATATATATATATATATATATATATGCACTATTTCACGAACATCTAACTACGTAACCACTTGTGTAAACTAGCCTGAAAAAAAAGTATGGGCAGTGTCGTGCATCGAGAACAAAAATATAATTCTCTTAATATATAAATTAATAATAAATAAATTTTCAAAAAAATTAAATTAATTTTTCATTAGAGATTTCAAGTTGTGCGAAGTCCATAAAATTTATTGGCCTCTGTTGAAGTGCATTTGAGCTTTTACTTTACCGATGGCCACCGGCAATGCATTGGCAGCGGCATCCGGAGGACTTGTAGTTGCATCAGCCGCTTCTTCTGGCGATTATAGTAATTCGGGCGTTTCTCCATCCTTAAGCAATGGCAGCTCCTCTTTGGTAGCCTCAACACATTCAGACAGCCAAGGTTATCATCAACTAAGTGTGACAAGTAAGTTGTGTTTTATTTTTTTTTGTAATTAAATGTGCTTTTAAAAATAACATATGATTTTTTTCCCACAGTTGAAGAAGCGTACCTGCGAAATAGTGGGTTTTTAAAACCAAATCCGTATGTTGAGCTACTAATCGATAATAAAAGTAAACGTAAAACTGATTTTGTTAAAAACACATATCTACCTAAATGGAATGAGGAGTTTACAGTCTTGGTAAGTGGGTGCTAACTGATTTTAGTTTTCATTATACTTTCTATTTTAATTTATATCTTTATTGTAAAGGTAATTGCAAAAGCTTTAATTGAAATTGAATTAGGATTGATATAATTAATTAATATATTAGTATATCTATGTTCATTATGCAGTAATTTTTTGGAACTTATTTAAATCTTATTTTAGTAGAACTTACTTTAGTTGAAAAACTTGTCTAGCTTGGATCCACGGACCAATACATTATGAATCAAATGGGCTATCAATTGTTGCCACTCCGGCAACTACAATCGCTAATAGAAATCATGTAATTCCTAAACGGCTGAGCCGGTTTTAATTCACTTTCGTTTCAAAGAGTTAGGTGGTGGTTTCACAAGAAAATATAGATGATATGGCTGAGGTACTACAAGGTACAAACCGATATTAATATTTTTAAGGGTAGAATTGTAGCTATAACTTTGAATATTCTCATAATGCTTATGGTGTATTGAGCGACTTAACATCAGTTAAGTCTATGGAAAAACGGAATAAGTGCTTAAGTCGACACAAACAACGCTTTTCTGCTAAAGTTTTTATGAAAATGCTAAGAGGTTACAATCAATAAGTAATAATAAATATATAATTATTGATTGTAACCACCAAAATTTCAACTGAATTAAAGCAATCAAGTTTTTAAAGAAAAATTGTTTATTCCTTATTCCTACAGCACTAATGATGCAATTTTTGTATAAAAATGCATCATAAATAGGAATTGTTATCACATTAAACCAAGGCTCTTTACAATTGGTGATAAGAATAAGTACACATCAGCACTGATGATAACAGTGCAGCGGCTTGCAAATACAGAAATAATGACTCAGATGCTCTGGAATATCACGAAAAGACGAAATAATGAAATTAAATGGTTTGCATTTCAATCGACCCTAACCTTTAGGGCTTTATATACATATATTTAAGCTAAGATAGAATGTCCGTCTTTCCTGCTCCATAATACAAATTTGAAGTAATGATTTGCTTTACAATATACTATCTAACGTATGATTCCAATTTCTCATACAAAATTTGAAAAAATTTATATATATATATATATATATATATATATATATAAATATATATATATATATATATATATATATATATATATATGTTATAATATGAAATTTATTTGTTGGGTGGTTAAGCATTGCCTATATGCATTTCATTGGCGCTTTTTACCAAATCGTCAGTAGACTTCAACCACAGTTTGAAAAAGTCTACTGACCATTTGGTAAAAAGCGCCAATGAAATGCATATAGACATTGCTTAACCATTCAACAAATAAAATTCATATTATAATAGTACAATGACAGTATGTCAAATAGTTAATTTATTAACTATATACATATATATATATATATATATATATATATATATATGTATATATATATGTATATATATATATATATATATATATATATGTATATATATATGTATATATATATATATATATATATATATATATATATATGTATATATATATATATATATATATATATATATATATATATTTATATATATATATATATATATATATATATATATTCATATATATATATATATATATATATATATATATACATATATATATACATATATATATATATATATATATATATATTTATATATTTATATATATATATATATATATATATATATATATATATATATATACTCCTCCGCTTGCGTAACAATAAATATAGGAATAGAACATAATAAAATGGAAATGCAGTTGATATAAAAAGATAAATAAGTCATAATTAAAATTTCAGAATTAATCAAGATTTTTAAAAATTTAGTGAAAGATTATTCATACCTTAAACAGCAGGCAGTATAAATGGATTTCTGGAGAGAATACATATGGTATAACTACAGCAATAAAAATAGTTGTTAAAATTATTTACAATCATTCCGCCGAACAAAACATTATTAAAAGTCATCAGTGTATACAAACAAAATGAAATTCAAAAAAATTGCATTTGTTTAAATAAATACCATATAAAAAGAATGAAGAATATAATTTGCTACTTAAAACGTCTGATGAAAATAAGGAATTTCAAAACGTAATTTTTCTTAAATCAAAAAGTTTTTAGAATCTCTCACAGAATTTTTCGAAGCCAAAATTAAAAATTTCGACCAGTTCAAAGAACTTCAAAGTCTTTTTTACGTTTCTTCCAAATTATGGTGGTATTTATTTTTAAAAGTAACTTTAAAATTAGATTAATTCAAGGTAGAGCCAATAATTGAGTGATTTACAAATGTCACAACTGCATCAAATGCATCGATATTGGACAGATGAGCCCAAATGTCGTGAAATTCGCCAATTAGTGAACACCTATGAAACCCAGTTCTAATTTTAACAATGATAAGACAACATCATGGTGCTCAGAACTCCTCCTTCCAAGGAAAAATGCTATTTTCAGAAGTGCCTGAAGATAAAGCAGCGACGACAACGATGATTCAATGAGAAAATATTGAAGACATATTTCAATGCAATTGATGCATTGGAAAAATATCATATTAATTTTGACAAATTGGGAGTTCTCAAAAATGTCATATAAAACCTTCGATATACATATATCTATAATGTTCAGGTCATGTACTAAACTGCTGAAGGTATAGCAACTGAATGAGCAGTTTCACATCTTCACAATAGATTTAAATCTAGAAATATGTATACTCGAGATCTGACGCTGTTATTTAATGAAAAATGCAGCGTGTCTAATTTTGAAACAATCTGAAGTTTACAAATCAGCCACCAGGAATCTTTTGTTAGAAATTAATAACAATAATAGTTTTTCTTATTTATGACTTTATTTTTTTTATGAATACTGTTAATTGTTGTAGTATTTTTGAGCGAATTCTCATAAAGTGTGCCTTATAGGCTTAAATGTGTAGTTCATAACTTTAAATAATTTATTGTTTGCATCACTTTTTAGATTACGCCCAATTCAGTTTTGCACTTCAAGGTACTGGATCATTCAAGCTTTCGAAAAGATGCTATGCTCGGAGAGCGGACTATTAGCTTGGCTCATATTTTGCAACACTATAATGGGCGTTGTGAATTTTTGGAAGTTAGTATGGACTTGTTGGTCACTACTAAATCCGACAATCGGCAACAAACCAAAAGCGGTGAGCTAGTGGCTACTTTAAATGGTCTAAAATTAGATATGACCAATATGATGATGCAAAATGGCAACGGCACGTTAGCAGCGAATGTAGCAGGTGACGGAGTAGTTGGATCTGCAGCCTCTGATGCTGCAACAGCTTCTGGACGTAGTTGTATGACATTTGGTGGTGGTGGTGTAAGAACACGTGTGCGTATGCGTTCAACGGGAAGTGTTAGCGAAAGTGGCGGGGGACCAGGCCGATCGCCTGTAGCTATGGAAAATGGTGGCTTGGAGCGTAGCAGTAGTTCGGGAGCAATGATACCGCAAACTGGTGCAGTTCGAAGAGCTCCAAACCCTCCTGGTGGTACTTGGGATCCTCAAACAACGGCAGCCATGTCTGCTCAGCAACAACAGCAGCAACAAATGCAAATGGTACATAATCAACGTGCTAACGGACCTTCGGCCATTGTACGTCCTATGTCGCAGCTATATGCGCAAAACCAATCATTAGTGGAGGGCGCCGTTGGAGGCATGCAACCAGCACCAGTTGCAGCTGGCGATCAACAAGCTTCTATGGGCTACGGCTTGCCTGTATCAAATGTAACAGATCAACAGCTGCAAGCTGCACAAGCAGATGATGAACCGCTTCCAGCTGGTTGGGAAATACGATTCGATCAATATGGACGACGTTATTATGTGGATCATAATACAAGATCAACGTATTGGGAAAAACCTACACCATTACCGCCTGGTTGGGAAATACGCAAAGATCCTAGGGGAAGAGTGTACTATGTGGATCATAATACAAGAACCACAACATGGCAAAGACCGAATAGTGAGCGCTTAATGCATTTCCAACATTGGCAGGGACAACGGGCCCACGTGGTAGCACAAGGTAATCAAAGATTCCTCTACGGACAGCAACAGCAGCAGCCTACAGCAGTTACAGCTGCACCCACACAAGATGATGAAGACACTTTGGGTCCTTTACCAGATGGTTGGGAAAAGAAGGTACAATCGGATAATCGTGTCTATTTTGTAAATCATAAAAATCGTACAACACAATGGGAAGACCCTCGTACTCAGGGACAAGAAGTTAGTTTGATAAACGAAGGTCCTCTGCCGCCAGGTTGGGAAATTCGCTATACAGCAACGGGCGAAAGATTCTTTGTTGACCACAATGCCAGACGAACCACCTTTGAAGATCCCCGTCCCGGAGCACCCAAAGGAGCGAAAGGTGTGTATGGTGTACCCCGGGCTTACGAGCGTAGTTTCCGTTGGAAGCTCTCCCAGTTTCGTTACCTTTGCCAGAGTAATGCTCTGCCCTCACACATCAAAATCACTGTAACTAGGCAGACTCTGTTCGAAGATTCGTATCATCAAATAATGCGTTTGCCAGCTTATGAGCTGCGACGTCGCCTCTATATTATATTCCGTGGTGAAGAGGGACTCGATTATGGTGGTGTATCACGTGAATGGTTTTTCCTGCTTTCACATGAGGTACTTAACCCGATGTATTGCCTTTTCGAGTATGCCAATAAAAATAACTATAGTCTGCAAATTAATCCCGCCTCTTATGTTAATCCCGATCATTTGCAATATTTCAAATTTATCGGTCGCTTTATTGCAATGGCTTTGTATCATGGCCGTTTCATTTACTCCGGCTTCACTATGCCCTTCTACAAGCGCATGCTCAATAAAAAACTAACGATTAAAGACATTGAAACTATCGATCCCGAATTTTATAATTCTTTGATTTGGGTGCGGGACAATAATATCGATGAGTGCGGTCTGGAATTGTGGTTCAGTGTAGACTTTGAGGTGTTGGGACAAATAATCCATCATGAATTGAAGGAAAACGGTGAAAAGGAAAAAGTGTCCGAGGAGAATAAGGAAGAGTATATAACTCTGATGACAGAATGGAGAATGACTCGGTAAGTCAATAGGTTCTGCTTTTTAATATACCTTTTTTTTACTAAAATAAAGTGACATCTCGTTATGTCTTGAATATTTAAAATGTATGTATATTTAGAAAAGAAATTGTAATGACAATAGAACGTAAACGCTTCTCCTGTATACGTTTTTGTAATTTTCCTAGAACAATTATACATTGCAGAATATTTAATTGTATTTGGTTAAACAATTTGATATTTTAGTGGTATTGAGCAACAAACAAAAACCTTTTTGGAAGGTTTCAATGAAGTAGTTCCACTTGAATGGTTAAAATATTTCGATGAACGTGAATTAGAGTTGATACTTTGCGGCATGCAAGATGTTGATGTGGATGACTGGCAACGTAATACGATATATCGACACTATAATCGTAATTCGAAGCAAGTTGTATGGTTTTGGCAGGTTTGTGAGATGTCAATGAAATATTTTTATTTATATGTAATTTCCTATATATTCTGTCAGTTTGTACGTGATACGGATAATGAAAAACGTGCTAGACTTTTACAATTTGTAACGGGCACTTGTCGTGTACCGGTGGGGGGTTTTGCCGAACTAATGGGTTCGAATGGCCCCCAGCGTTTTTGTATTGAAAAAGTAGGTAAGGAAACCTGGTTACCACGGTCTCATACCTGCTTCAATCGTTTGGATTTGCCACCTTATAAAAGCTATGATCAGCTAGTTGAAAAATTAACATTTGCCATCGAAGAGACTGAAGGCTTTTGCCAGGAATAGTTAGGACTTGAAGAAATATTGATGTGGAATTGCTAAAAGTAATAGGGGTATTTAACGAATCAGCTGAAAAAGGTAAACAAAAATTACCAAAACTCAACAAACAATCATAACAAAAATTTTAGTTATATTCAAATAATTGCAATTAAATATAGTTTATTTCGTTATATTAAATTTATATATGTGCAAATACTTATTAAAATATTGTAACTGTTATAATAATTATATATCAACATTTTCATATTTTTACCTTATGTTCATATATTTAGTTATATGTTAATGATTGATTATTTGTTTTAAACCAGCAAAATTTATTTGAAAGCAAAATGTTTAAAAATATTTTCTATTCTAATCTTTTGAAATATTCTAAAATTATTATTACAAATTTATAAAACGTTTATGTTTTAATTGCATATTTACTTACAGTACTGCACATAAGAAAAGCAACAAAAGTTGGCTTAAGCTCAGAATTTTAGACAAAATTCAAAATATTCCAAAACACTTGTCGGAAATCTAGCAGTGTAGTTATCACTAGAAAACTATAAAAATCTTTTTGATCCTTCCCTTGATAAGTATTCGTGATTTTCTATTTAAATTCAGCAAAGATATTAAAACTTTGCATGCAAGCAAAATTTCAGAAATTCTTGTTTTATCAAAAGTAAAGAATTTGAAATATATTTTGCAAACGGCAGGATACAAAAACAAAAAAAAAAAACAAAAAAAAAATTAAATACAAGGCGATATGTAGCATGATACTAAGATTGTTGCGTTTCAATTGTATTTGATATAATTAATTGTTAGTCCTGTCATTTTGGTTTACTCAGGTAGCAATGAAATATTGTACATGTTTGAGTATAAACGAAATATTATTTTAGTTTAGTTTTATATAAATTGTTCATGCAGGCTAAGTCTACTTTTGTTGCTGACTATCTGCACGGTACTGTACATGTCAATATATTCAAAGACATATTTGTTAAAAATATTTCTATTACTATAGCTTTAAAAGTTAAGAAAAACAGAAAATACATAAATTATTTTATTAAATGTTTTATTTTCTTTGTATGTACTGTGTTTATTGTAAATATTTTATATTATTTTTCTGTTTCCATTACCTGATTGCGTTTGCAATAGGGAACTTGTCCATTTAACAATAGCACTTAAAACTTAAATTTAGTATGAAAAATTAAAAAAAGAAATAAAAACTTAATAAATAAATATAAAAATAAAGAAAAGATATCGTGAATGGAAATTGAACACACCGTAATTAAAAATATATATTAATAAAATTAAAATAATGAAATTAGTTTATATTGTTGTTAATTAATTAAACGTATTATAAAGCAAACAAATATTTAGTGAAAAAAATATGTTTTAAAATATTTTACCAGTATGAAAAATAAAAAAAAAAACCTTAGAACAAAGCAAATAAAATCAATCACAAGGGTACCCAAAACCAATTATAAATAAATAATTTATAAATTAGAATGTCTTAAGTAATGTTCTTATTATTTGATCAAATAACAGAAACAACATAAGTATGGATTTAGAAGAACGGAAAGTCTTCTTGCTTTCAAATGACATATTGAACAAGTGTTTGTTGATTAAAGCTTGAATATACGACAAAGTCGCAAGTATTCTGGTTATTACTTTAGTATTTCACGTAGAACATGTATCTCCTTGGCTACTTTGCAGAATTATGACAATTCAATACGTTCTACTGGTTGGCTACGGTTGACAGCAAAATGAGTATAAAAACTATTTAGATGTTTTCACTGTCGGCAAATTAATACTGAGTTACAACGAGTTACAGGAGTACTGGGAGGTTTTTGATATTGACTATGCTGGCATACAAGATATCTTTGAGAGTCCTTTTAGCCGGAGAAATATTTTATTACCATCTCTTAGAAATAGTCGCATGATATTTAGATTGATTAAATAGGTCTAATGAGGATATAAGATGTATTCGGAAGCTCTTAAAATGGCAGACTAATACCTGTAATTGATATTTTCCTTTGATATATAATATATCTAGCATTTCCCGTGCAGTACATCAGATGTAATATAAATTTATATTAATCATTAGACATGCGTGTGTTTATATATAATATAAATTTACCGCATTCCCACAATATCACTTGATATGGTTCAATAAAAAATAAAAATAAATTTCAAAAACTTCCTCTGCAGTGTATAGAATAACAATATATTTGAGTTCCTGTAGTAACACGTTGCAGTGCCACAATTGTAACTCAGCCATTTGCATTCCTTTTAAGTAAAAATTTACCTTTTCGTCTTTTATAATCTTCTGTTTAATTAAAAACAATAAATATCTTCAACATAATTAATAGATTTGTTTGAGTTTTGAGGTTATTTTATATTAATATTTTATATTCGATATTTTGCTAACCAAAACTCAAACATCTTTATTACTTATTAAAAGAAAAAAGGTTAAAACATTAGACACAAGAATTATATCTAGAATATATGTAAAATTTGGTTCAAAACAATTTGTATATATATTTTTACCATAAATACGTACAAAAAGATTTAAATCAACTAAAAAAGGCTTTAAAAACTTGCCTCAATATTCATAAGAAAATAAAAGGTATTTGAAATTTATTTTAAGAAAATTTTGCATCAAAAATTTCGAATCAAATACATTTCAAACTAATTTCAAATATTAGGAATATGGAATTCGATTTTTGCACTTCAAATTAAGTTTTAAGTTAAGCCTTAGTTTATTTGTCGACTCAAAGTTGAATTTCATCAGATAAGTATATATTTTTAGAACTTATACCGCTGCCATAACTAACATAAAATAACAATCTCTAAAGGGAGGAATTTGAAGAAGGCCATAAAGATATCACAGACAGAGATTCCAAGCGGCAACAATAATTTATACTTTCTTTCTTCCCTCTTTCATTGTCAATATGAAAAATTTGATGTGTATTTTTTCTGCAACAAATAAAAGTAGTGAAATATATAAGAAGTCCGGAATAAGTAATTGAAAATGTTTGCAAATCTCCCGAACTGCAGCAGTGATACTACATAAATTATTTGATATGGGTTACCCTGGTGGTGAAATGCATCTCTTAGCAAAATCGCGGCAATTCCAAATAAGATCTCTCAAGACAAAAAAATATTTTTCACATCCAAATTTCTTTTGAGGAATTTTGTTTGAAATTGGATGTTTCAAATCCAACAAACGATACAATACGGCTTCTGAATAATAAATTTTCAAAAATATTTCATGGTGATTAATATAATCATACAAAATCAGCTAGTCCCGGCTCACATACTGCAACTTTTGCTTCTCAACTTTTGTTTTTTCTGTGTGTTTCTATTTCATTCCGCTACTGACCTGCGCAGTACGGAGTTGCTTGTAGTTGGGTAACAAAAGTTCGAGTTTGTGAACCGGGACTTACTTTAACCAAACATTTTAAAGATTAGTAATTATTTATCTCATCTGACTGTGCCTTAACTGTTTTACAAGCTACTCAGGAGAACTAAAATAATCAGCAAAGCGTCACTTGGTTAACAGTAGATAATATTATTTAACTAAAATTATTTGTCTTTGCTAAATATGTTTACTGCCATATCGTGTGCAAAGAAAACCAAGTAAAAGTGCCGTATTCGGCTGTGCCGAATCTTATATACCCTTCACCAACGTACGCCTGGCATAACATATATTTTTAAGTACTAATTTTGTTCTTTCCAAGTTATAAAATAGTTTTAGTTAGTTAAAAAAATGACGTTAGTTGTCTTATTGGTTACTTTTATGAATGAAAAGAAAGTAAATGATCCACCCCTGAAAACGAAATTTTGATTTTCTTACCTATGCAAATCTCTATGATGTATTAAACGGTTTTATTTAAGAAAAACTACAAATTTGTAACCATTTTGGTCACTTTCATGTACCACAAAATATTGCAGTTATCCAACCCTGGATCTTTCTTTACTTTAATCTTTCTTTACCTTAATCTTTACTTTAATCTTTCTCAAATATTTTATACCAATTTTGTTTTTCCTGAATTAAAAATAGTTTTAACAATTAGCAAAAAAACGACGTTAGTTGTTTTTAGGTTATTTTTATGTATGAAAAATTTAAATTTCCCATCCCTGAAAGTGAATTTTTTTGTTTGTTATTTTGCCAATGTAACTCAATGAGTTTTATTTAAGAAAAACTTAAGGTTTGTAACTATATTGGCCACTTTCCTGTTTTGCAGTTATCCAACCCTGGAATCGGATTTTTGATTTTTTACCAATTATTTTGCTTGAATTAACAAAAAATTGTTTTAGTTAATTATAAAAAATTTAAATTTCAGATCCCTGGAAGCGAAATGTTAATTTTTTTATTTGTTTGTTTTACCAACGTAACTCTTACTGAGTCATGAAATAATTTTATTTAAGAAAAACTTAAAATTTGTAACTATTTTGATCCGTTTCATGTACTACACTATATTGTATGTAAAAAAAACAACATACAATTTCCCAACCTTGGAAGTAAAATTTAAATTTTTTTGTTCTTATTATTTTATATAAGAAAAATTTTACATTTCTAACCATTTTGGTCACTTTAATGCACTATAATATATTCACTTATCCAACCCTGGATTCGAATTAGTGCTTTTTTAAAATTTTTGATACCAAAATTGTTCTTAAATTGTAAAATAGTTTCAGTTAGCAAAAAATAACGTCAGTTTATTTTTTATTAGGTTAATGTATGTAATTATAAACAAATTTAAATTTCCCAACGCTGGAAGAGAAATTTAATAAACAAAAAAAAATAATATGCAATTTATTTGTTGGGTGGTTAAGCAATGTCTATATGCATTTCATTGGCGCTTTTTACCAAATCGTCAGTAGACTTCAACCACAGTTTTGAAAACTTTCAAACTTCTCAACTTATTAAAAGGCTTTTATAAACCATCTGAGAATTATGTTAATAAATTAACTATAAAAAATCACAAATGATTTCAAAAAATCACATTATAATAAGTGTAGCAGGCTATGAAACCTATACAAACCAAACCCAACAAACAACTTTTATTCGATATGACTCTATTTTATTTTTCTACAACTTTATACAATTAGAAATCCTTTGGTTAACAATAAAAGTATTTATAAGGCAAAATGAAAAACAAAATCTCAATTTAATTGTTAATAAGTTAACTATTTGACATACTGTCATTGTATTATTATAATATGAATAATAGTAGATTTGAAGTCTACTGACGATTTGGTAAAGAGCGCCAATGAAATGCATATAGACATTGCTTAACCACCCAACAAATAAATTTCATATTATAATAGTACAATGACAGTATGTCAAATAGTTAATTTGTTAACAATTAAAAAAAAATATTTCTTAACCAATTAAAAAATTGCAGTTATCCAACCCTGGAATCGAAATCTGTATCGTTTTATTTTTGATAGCAATTTTGTTTTACATAAATAAAAAAATTGTTTTAATTAGTAAAAAACGACGTTAGTAGTCTGTTTGGTTACATTTGAGTATAAAAAAATTTCAATTTCCCATCCCTGGAAATTTTATTTTTATTTTTTTAGCTTTTAATAGACAATTGAGGCTTTCCAAAGCATAAAATAAGTTCAATTTACAAACCAAAATATTATTGGTTTTTGGTGTTAATTTTGCGTCGAGAAATAGGTGTAAGCGTCCCAGCTCTGGAACCGTATATCGGTTTCCAATACCACTCTACTTAAGTTCATTTCCAATCCATCAGTCCAAGAACGAAGTCTCTAGTTCTTCTGCGGGCTGGGGGAAACCGATTTCACGTACAGACAGACGAACAGACAGACAGACGGACATCGCTCAATCTTCATCGCTATTCATAAGGACTCAGAATATATATCCTTTACGGGTTCCCATTTTAATATCGAAGAAATTACACACGGGATGACAAACCTAATTATATCCTTTCAATTTTTTGTGAAGGGTATAAATTAGTTATTTTATTATTGGAGTAGCAACAAAACAAAGGAAATTACACAACCACGATGTTTGCCTGATAGGAGGTAATAATTGCTAAATCTTGACAGGATTCAGTCTTTATCTGTTGACCAAGCTAACTTAAGCTAAATCTACGTTGCCATTTAAAAGATTTTCGTCTTAAATTAGGGTTTTATTTTACGTTTAGGCAAAATTTCAGGGGAAAATTAGTTAGGGTAAATTTGGAGCGGAGCAATACTATATGAGGCAATTTTGGGTGGGGTTCTTAAAGGAGATACATTTAAGAAGGTGACTGTTAGAACAACACAAATATAATCCTTCTATATTGCACTGAACAGATTGATTTCGAAGCAACCAGTCAATAGCCTTTTAACACTTGCTCACATCTATATGAATGAATGGAAGATGTATTTGGGAATACACCCCTTCAGATGTCGAACATTTAGTCCTGTGTAATTTTTGTACGTGGGGTTGACACATCACATGAACGAACTGATGAGATATGCTATAAGTTACACAACAACGGTCCAGGATATTGTAGAAGAATTATGGTATATACATAACATCAATATATATATTATTACATGGTATGATATGTAAAATGAATCATATATAGTTTTATAGGATAATTGTTCGAAAAGTATTTCTTATTCAAAAACACATGAAAAGTGTTCCAAAGCACAAGGGAAAGTTAACTTAATTTTTTATATTCAACTTGCACAGCAGAGCAGAACAGCTGTTTTCGAAAGCCGCTACACTTTTATCATCAGTATCTCTATGTTTACCACTTGTTAGATGGTTTAGCAGAATGTGATAACATATTCTATTTGTACCAATTTTATTATGAACGGACGTACTAGAATTGTATGAAGCCGATGGTAACACACTTTAATTAAGCTCCTGTGTTGCCGTTTGATTATATTTCTTTATGACCTGTTTTTCTGAATTTAATCTTCTTGCATATTTTGGTTTCATAGAATAATATCAAAGGAATGGAATACACAGGGTTCCTCCCATCCGGAATTCTCTTTTATGAAAATGTCGCACAAGCGTTTTACATTCCTGGAAATTGTCTTCTTCGCTTAATCGAGTTGGACTGTGCTAAAATATATACGTTGTCATATTATAAGAGTTATTTTTTAATCAGAACCAGGTAGTTAGTTGTTATTTTTCAAATATTAATTAATGATTATAAATTAAATATAGAACTAAAAGAGATTAAATAATCTTTGAAAGTTTCAGCGACATTATTAGTCTTAATAAAACACATTTACCCGATTTCAAAGATAACTATATCTTTGATATGACATTGAGTATAAAAATTTATATTGTTCGATATCAATGCTAACCAACAAGTGAAGTTGTTTCAGGAATTGCAAATAATGTATAACTGCTAGATTTGAATTGAATGCAAAAATTTAAATTGAATCGTGTAGTGCACTAAAACTTTAATATGACTATATAAAGCGACTGCAAATTTGAAAATACTTCAGTAGTTTGATTCATATTCAACAGCAACATGAAATTCTTAATTGTGGTTACTTTGTCTTTAGCTTTGGCCAAAGCTTCTAGTTTTACTTTAGATGCTAATAAAGTTCAAGGGGAAGGTCGCATCTCTAATGGCCAAAATGCCAAGATTGGTCAATTCCCTTACCAAGTTGGCATATCTTCGAAGCGCAGTAATGGAGAAAGCTTTTGGTGTGGTGCTTCCTTAATCAGCAACGAATGGTTACTGACAGCTGCTCACTGTACACAACATGCCGTTGAAGTTGAGGTTTTTTTGGGTGCCACTCTTCGTGTGTTCCCCGATGTTAAATTGAATGTCAAGGCTGATGCTATAATTAGTCATCCTAAATGGAATCCCAAAACTGACACCAACGACATTTGCTTGATCAAAATCCCAGCTGTCGAATATACCGCCAACATTAAAAGTATTCAATTGCCCAAAAAAAAGGCTCCTATTTTCACCTACGTTGGGGAGAAGACTTTGGCTTCTGGTTGGGGCCGCATTGCTTCTGATAAACCGGGTATAGTTAACATACTGCAATGGATTCGCATGGAAGTCATTAGCAATGAAGATTGCAAGCTTACATACGGCAATAAAATATCCTCCTTTAAACTTTGCACTAGTACCACTGGGGGAACTTCGACCTGCCAAGGCGATTCCGGTGGCCCATTGGCTTTGGAGGATGGTAATGTTTTAATTGGTGTGGCTTCGTTGACTTCCCAGAAGGGCTGTGACAAAGGTAGTCCAGCTATTTTTACGAGTGTCTTCAGCCACCTACCGTGGATAGAGAAACACACGGGCATTTCTTACTAAACCGATTATATCCATTTAGGCTCTAACGATTTTGTAGCTTTTGTTTTATTAATGTGTAAAGTAAAAATATGAGATAATATTCCACTTTTTGAAAGATACGTTATAATATTGTATATGTATTGTGATTTAAAATCACTTGTGAATGCCATATCACGGTTGCTGCATCCGGCGTAAGAAAACCAGACATAACGTTGTATGGTGGAACTAGTGTTCTCCTGTCTGTGTCCTCTTATTTGAAAATGCATTTCATTCTACGAATAATTATCATCAAATTTGGAGACAAGCAAAATATAAGACGGCAAGATTTTGATAAAAAAAAAACGCATTTAGTTCTCATGTCAATCCACATCCACATCTCCATAGTTGTGGAGATATGGGCACTTCCAAATCATCAAGATTATTCCGTCTCTTAAAGCTCCATGATTGGGCTTGAAATCGCACTTTATTGTAAAATATCTTTCATTAAGCGGTTCCTATTTTTAAATTTAAATAAAACAAATTTTGTGAGATATGAGAAATATTTTTATTGATTTGAAAGACTTATAGAGGCCGTTATGTATGGAAGATAACAACATGTGGATCGTATACGAAATGTCCAATTTTCCCACACCTCTGCCTCTTGAAACAGGCTGAAGTTAAGCGATGGCATGGGCTATATTGACTTTGGAAACCGCTGTGGTTTGTGGCTTATTTGCATACACTTGCGTGTTAAGGAAACCTCACAAGAAAAAGTCAAACGGTGTCGAATCGCACGATCTCGGTGGCAATATTATATAAGATCGCCATGCCCTCAAATCGCTCGTGCAGAGTATTCAATGTAGCATGAGGTGTGTGGCACGTAGCGTCGTCTTATTAAAACCACATGTTGCTGATATCTTCAGGTCAAAAGAAGTTGGTTATTATCGACTAACGTGTAACATCTTTCTGAAATAAATATGGACCGATGACGCTGCCATCCTCATACCCACACAAGACACAATATTTTTTTGGATACTTTGTGAGCTCTTGCATATCATATGAGCTGGTATCGTCTTATATATGACAATTTTGGTTGTTCATCCAAATATGCTAGGTTGCAAAACGTGTGGTTTATTGACCGCATAGACCACCGATTTTTATAAAACAAATTTATTATTTGCAGGTTTCGTCGCATGCCTTATGGCATGCTGATTTGGAAAAGCTCGGAAGTCATTCTTGGAAGTCATTTAGTATTAATTCTCATCGTTTTTATAGTTGTGGAGAGCAAGCGAAATTGATAACTGCTTTGCTGAAAATCGCGCTTTCTTGTAATCCATATAAAATATTTGGGGCTTTACGCTCTTAGAGTTGCATAGACATGGAAATTTTAATAATTCATTTATATGGGTTACCTGTAAACTTCGTTCCAAGATTAAAAATAGGCCATAGCGATCAGAGATAAGATGGTACCGAAATTTCAAAATGATCGAAATACATATACAAATACAGATTTATTTTTATATATAGACGATTGACTGTATGCATAAAGATAATAAATGGATTAGGCAAGCGTTCGGCTAATATTTTCCATGCATCGCTAAGGGGTTTAGTCGGGCATCTCTGAAAAATATCGGGTGTTTTTTATAGAGTGGTACAACTTTGAGTTGGCATCACTGCTTTATATGACCACCCATTTAACAGTTGATAGTTGCTTTTTGTTTAGTTTACTTTGACATTTCATCATGAATCGACTTACACTAGAGCAACGAGTGCAAATTGTGGAAATTTTTAATCAAAATAATTGTTCTATGCGTCAAACTCATCCATTCAAAGCTTTAATTTCCGATGAAGCCCGTTTCTGGTTGAATGGGTACGTAAATAAGTAGAATTGTCGCATTTGGAGTGAGGAGAATCCACAAGCTTTTGTCGGAACATCATCACATCCACAGAAAATTACTGTTTGGTGCGCTTTATGGACTGGCGGACTCATTGGCCCATATGTCTTCAAAAACGATGATGGTCAGAATGTTATGGTCGAAGTTTTTTCGTACCTCAATTAGCTGGCATTAATCTTGCTGATATATGGGTTCAAGGGACGGAGCCACATGCCACACAGCGAGCGCTACAATTGATTTACTAAAGGAAACTTTTGACGAAAAAATAGTTTCACGAAATGGCAAAATTAATTGGCCCCCACGATCGTGTGATTTAACCCCATTGGATTATTTTCTTGGAGGTTATGTAAAGTCACTTGTGTACGTCGATAAACCACAAATAATTGAACACCTGGAAATCAACATTCGAAGAGTTATCAGCGAGAAACAGCCGCAAATGCTGCGAAAAGTTTGTGAAAATTGGTGTTCCAGATTGTGCCTTGTACGCACCAGCCGTGGCGGCCATATGACAGAAATCATATTTAAACATTAATGTCATAAAATTGTCTATCCAATAAATACCATTTTATTGATATCAAAAATATATTACCATGTTTTATTATGATTTAAACTTGTATCACTCTATACAAAACACCCGATATAAAAACAAAAACAACTAGCAAAAACCATGTGATTTTTTTTGTTCATTCAAATGTATTTATGTAAATGTATTAGCATATACATAAGCACTGAAACTTTCAAGTTTTTGCATAGGCTCTAGGCCCGATTTATAGATCCACTGAAAAAGGACTTTTGGAAATCCAACTGCTAAAGGAGTAAAAAGGGATAGAAAAGAACAAATTCTGTAATTTTATATGATGGAAGATCAAGAATTCAAAAGCATAAAAATAATTTCCCTAAAATAATTTGATACGTGAAAGATACTTCCTTGATATCTGTACTCTTGGGGAGTAAAAATTTACTTCGGTACTCTTTTGGCATTCTATACGTCTTCAAGTCGATAACAGATCGAGCAGAAAGCTTTTTAATGCGTTTAATTTTGATGAAAAAAGTCTCAAATAAGTTTTAAAGATTCCTGAGCCTTTGGGGTAAAAGTGTGCAGTTCTTCGGTACTTTAACTTAATACAAAAATATACTCTTCCAAAAAGGTACTTTTATATAAAGTGAATTCCGGATTCGGCACAGCTGAGTATATCCGTTTTACTTGTATCTGTTAGATTTGGAGATGTAAAAATTGCATAAACTTCTTAACCTTGTCACAAAGAGAGTAAAGAAAGTATAGAAGAGAAAGTGTAGTTTAAATAATGGCATGGAATCGCCCATATGACATATATTGGCGAACTGCATTTATATATATAACTAAAACTTTTACTTGATTCAGTGGAATTTAGCGCTATAAAAATTTCATAAACTTTTTTAATTCGTCACATAAAAGTATAAAAGCGAGAGTCTAGCATGATGGCATGGAATCGCCCATATGACGTATATGTTAAACTCAAGTACCGCCATATAATTCTGAGTATATAAATTATTGTAGCTGTGACATCGGAACCGCTTTGATCTTAATTATTTAATTGCTTAGGAGATAACATTTGCCATTTGTTATTGCCGGCAAACATTATTGATCAATTCGTTAATACATAAACATAAGAGTTTTAAACTGATTATATTATTGTTTAATTTATTAGGTGATAATGTGATAATTATGAGCACTTGGAATAGTCGTGGAAAATAATCAAAATTAAATTTATATTTTTGAGAATTATTGTTCTTCCCCCAAATTAATCAAAATGATCTGTGAATGGTTTTTAAATCATCAGAGCAGCTCTACCAAAATCTTCTTAATATTACTATAGATATTGTTTAACACTTCCACTTAAAAATTAGCTAAGACGCCTCAAAGATTTGTTGAAATACATTAAATATTTTGGGAAGAAGACTCAGCATGTGTGGTGGTGTTAAGCATTTTTATACTGTTTTATTTAAATTAATTTGCTGTTTGTTTGTAATTCCGGCCTCTGAGTGGATTTAGCTCAAATTTTGACCACAGGTCAATCTTGGATGGCAATATAATATTTTGTTATACTATTTTCAATAGGGTGATCAGTATTTTCATTAGGGTGGCTCAAATTTAAAATGTGTTTATTCGTCTTTTTCCAACATTAATTTTATTCATTGTTTTAAAATATCAAAGTGGTGACGTAAGTATTAATTGAGACACAGATGTGTTGTGGGTGTCCAAAAAGCTCAGAAATTCTACAGGTTCCCAAGAATCCGAAGAGGTAAGTGTGTGATAGATATAAGCATCTTCCGGAAAATTTTAAGTGGCACACAGTGCTTGAAATTGATTCAGGACAAGCATTCTTTGCACTCATAATTTTTCCTGCAGAAGTACACACCTTTGTGATATTTTTAGTTTACATTTGATTATGGATCAATAGGGGTTTGCATCAGTGAAATACTGTAAGACGATGGAAGTCAAATGAATATAGTTTGGGAAGAGAGCAGAAGTGGAATATGTTTAATGATTTCAGGTAATATTTTTGTCCTGTTTATAACTCTTTACCTTTATTAAAACAAATTATTTTTATACCCTTCACAAAAATGTGAAAGGGTATATTTAGGTTTGTCATTCCGTGTGTAATTTCAATATGCGACCCCATAAAGTATATATATTTCGGATCCTTATGAATAGCGATGACGATTGAGCGATGTCCGTCTATCCGTCTGTCTGTCTGTCTGTCCGTCTGTCTGTACGTTTTCCCAAGCCCCCAGAAGAGCTAGAGACTTCATTCTTGGACTGATCGATTGGAAGTGAGCTAACTTAGAGTGGTATTCAGAAAAATCGGAAGGACGGTTCCAGAGCTGGGAAGCTTACACCTATTTCTCGACGCAAAATTAACACCAAAAAGCGATTATTTTTTTTGCTTATTTGAAAATTGAACCTATTTCATGCCTTGGAACTCCTCAATTGTCCATTTAAGATTAAAAATTTTTTTTCCAGGGATGGGAAATTAATTTTTTTTTTGGTACATTCGGTGTTTTGTGGTACATATAATAACTAAAATGTTTAAAAATTTAAAGTTTTTCTTAAATAAAACCGTTTTTGGTGTAATGAAGATTTGCATCGATGAAAAAAAATTAAAAAATTTAAAGTTCCCATCCAGGGTTAGGAAATTCAAACTTTTCTTTTATACAATAAGCTAACCAAATATCAACTGACTTAATTTTTCCTGGTTAAAATTACTTTTTATTTCGGCAAAACAAAATTGGTATCAAAAATTAAAAAAAAAAATTTCGATTCCAGGGTTCGGTAATGCAACATTTTGTAGTACATGAAAGTAACGCAAGTGGTAACAAATTTGTAATATTTCTTAAATAAAACCGCTTTATACACCATGAAGACTTCCATTGGTAGCAAATAATTTAAAAAATTAAATGTTCGATTCCAGGGATCGGAAATTGAATATTTTTTTTTACACATTCGGTATTTTGTGGTACATATAATATTTAAAATGTTTAAGAATTCAAAGTTTTTCTTAAATAAAACCGTTTTATACATCAGGAAGATTTGCATAAATGGAAAAAAAAATTTTTTAATTTAAATATTCTTATCCAGGGTTAGAAAATTTTAATATTTTTTTGTACATTAAAATAACTAAAAATCAACTAACGTCGTTTTATCCTTGTTAAAATTATTTTTTGTCCTGGTAAAACAGAATTGATACAAAAATTAAAAAAAAAACAAATTTCGATTCCAGGGCTCGAAAACTAATATATATTGTAGTACATGAAAGTGACAGAAATGGTTACAAATTTGTAGTTTTTCTTAAATAAAACCAGTTTATACATCATGAAGACTTCTATGGGTAAAAAATAATTTTAAAAAGTTTTAATTTTCGCCTCCAGGGATCGGAAATTAATATCTTTTTTGGGCACATTCGGTATTTTCTGGTACATATAATGACTAAAATATATAAATATGTCAAGTTTTTCTTAAATAAAACCGTTTTCGGTAACATGAAGATTTGTATGGATGAGTAAATTTAAAGCTCCCATCCAGGGTTGGGAAATTTGAATTTTTTAATACAATAACATAACCAAAAATCAATTAACGTCGTTTCTTCTTGGTTAAAATAATTTTTTATTTCGGCAAAACAAAATTGGTATTAGAAATTAAAAAAAAAAAAATTTGACTCCAGGGTTGGATACTGCAATATTTTGTATAACATGAACGTTACCAAAATGGTTAAAAATTTGTACTTTTGCTTAAATAAAACCGCTTTACACATTATGAGGACTTCTATTGCTAAAAAAAATTTTAAAAATTAAAATTTCTTTTCCAAGGGTTGGAAATTTGGAATATTTTTTTAAGTAACCAAAAAACGCAACTGAAGTTGTTTTTATTTTTTGCTAACTGAAACTATTTTATAAGTTAGAAAGCAGACGTACGTTAGTGAAGGGTATATAAGATTCGGCATAGCCGAATATAGCACTTTTACTTGTTTATTTTTTTTACTTTGTCACCAAACAAGGCAGTTCGTAAAAGTACACCATCTACCGGCGGTGGTACGAAACCACATCGTTTTCGTCCTGATGGAGTAGTTTTGAATGAAATTCGTCGCTATCAAAATAGTACTGATTTGTTCAATTGCTCGTGAAATTGTTGAAGACCTTAAAACTGATTTGCGTTTCCAGAGTTCTGCTGTGATGGCTCTTTAGGAAGTTAGTGAAGCTGATTTGGTTGGTCTCTTCCTAACTACCAATTTCTGCACCATCTATATGCTCTTGGCCAGACGAATTTGTGGCGAACGAGCTTGAATATTGACTGACGACAATAATTACCCCTACTACCATCGTACAAGATGTTATAACCATTTTTAAAAACAGTCGGACCACAAAACTTTTTATAAAAAAAGATTATGTTTGTTTATTCTTACAAATATTAAATAAACAATAATATTGTTGAAGTGATTGCTCAAATCTTTGTATATATTGTATATAACTTATTTTGCAATGATGTCACATCGCCAATCGTCCGTTTGTATAGAATTTTGGGCATGGTATTTGATTTCAGATACCGATAAAAATATAACACTCATATAACTTTATTTTGAAATCAATGAATAAAAATTTCAACTTTATATTTAAAAATTTCAAACAACCAAAATATAGTAAACGGAAAACAAAAATGCGGCGAATTTAAGAAATTTTGACAATCAGTTCACTATCACCTGTGCTGATGCATATCATATACCTGTTTATTGTACCATGGGGTGGCCCATATTCATTGGAACAATATTTTGGTATCATTCAAATGGCCTATCTTTCCCTTGAAGTGGCCCGTATTTTTATTAGGGTCACTTAAATTTTAAATGTTTCTTCTAAATCTTATCATTAGAGCAACTACATCATACTAAAAACTTAAAAAACAAATATATAATCAAAAAAATTAATTTATACTGTTTTATGCATATATGTTTCTTCTTTGTCAGGCTCAAGGTCAAGGTGACCTTGAGCCTGACAAAGAAGAAACATATATGCATAAATTTCTAAGGTCGAATAAAATATACAATTATACATATATACTGTTTTATTTTAAAATTTACCAAAGACTACAAAATAATATTTTTTTTGGTTTCGAATAGTTTTTGGTTTCGAACAGAATAAAATATGTATGTTAACCTTATAAAATATCAAAGTATTGGTTGTTCTATAAAACAGTGAGCCATTGAACAAATAACATGCAGGAACACTATTCAAGCAGATACCATTCCATATATATATGGATGGGATAAATGAAGTTGTGTAATTGACCATATAATTTTAACTAATTTGACAATAATCAAGGAATAAATGGATAAGATTACACTGTTCAGCAGCCAAATCCTCTTTTGAATACAACTGTGTGGACTATATGGATTTTGATGCGCCAAACTCGAATCCGTTTTCGGTTTTTCTCCATCAGGTCGAGATTTTTTTTATGAGCGTGGCAGTTTTTTGCCCCCAAATTAGCCAGGTACGTAGCCATACTTATTTCACTCTAACTCGAGAACGAGTCATCCGATTTAAAAAAGTAAAACACCAAAACACTAATAATAAGTTAGTCAGTTTTAATTTGATATCGTGCGGTTAAAATCGTTTGAAAATCCAACAAGTAAACCTTATATTCCAAATAAAATTGATCTGAATAACGTAATTCGTGAATTAGTGCTCTCAAGAAACAAGTCTGAGCTTCTTGCGTCAAAATTAAATCAATGTTATTTGGTGCAAAAGGACGTGAAAGTCTCGTAGTTTCGAAATAGAGAACAAGCCTTTTTGAGTTATTTCAGCAGAGAAGAAGATTTGGTATTTTGTCATCGCCATATACATGACAAAATAAGTTTAGAAATTTGTTACAAATCCTTAACATTTGTAATATGAAAGCTTTTATGGATTATTTAATTCCTTTATTCTTTACACAATAACAAATATATTTACTGTAGCCGATTTTAACCGCAAGACGTCAAATTAAAACTGACTCACTTACTGTCCATCAATTTCCACATACACTGCTACAATACATATTAGAAACTACCCTAATGTTCTCGATTTAGAATTACAGGTTAATGAATACTATATTATAACTTTGAAATCCAAGAACCATGCAAAATACCGTTGTACTAAAGTTCCTTTACCTGTTCATCTAACGAAATGCTATCGTTATGCATATGACAGGTTGGTTGCATTATAATACCGATTTTTATGGATTATTGCTTTTTTTATTTCTCACATCTGTAGCTATTAGACAAGGGTGCAAAATATTGAATATTTGCTTTAAATTTTTTTAAATTCCATTTTTAATCTGAAAAAAATTACGAACTTTGCACAAAAAAAATTTTTTTTTCTCGAATAATTTCTGAATAATTGCTAAACGATAAGAGATGAAGCAGAACTGTATCGGGTGTTTTTTATAGAGTGATACAATTTTGAGTTGGCATCACTGCTTTATCTGACCAATTAACAGCTGATAGTTGCTTTTTGTTTAGTTTGCATTGACTTTTTATTATGGATCCGTTTACACCAGAGCAACGCGTGAAAATTGTGGAAATTTTTAATCAAAATAATGGTTCTGTTCGTCAAACTTATCGTGCACTTCGTCCATTCAAAATTTGATTTTCCGATGAAGCCAATTTTTGATTGAATGGGTACGTAAATAAACAGAATTGTCGCATTTGGTGTGAGGAAAATCCACAAGCTTTTGTCGAAATACTATCACATCCACAGAAAATTACTGTTTGATGCGCTTTATGGGCTGGCGGAGTCATGTCTTCAAAAACGATAATGGTCAGAATGTTACTGTTACAGTGAAAATTGGTGTTCCATTATGACATTAATGTCATAAAATTTTCTATCCAATAAAGACCGTTTCATTGATATCAAATATATATTATTATGTTTTATTATCATTTAATCACTCTATGAAAAACACCCTTTACATATTGTGTGTATTTCCATTCACATAAATGTGTTTTATTTGAAACGACGAAAACTCGTTACAAAAATTCGCCTTTCGTCCCAATTGTGTTTATAGCATTACTTGATTTATATAAAGAAAAACAAAACGCCTCCAACTAGACAAGTTTTAAAGGTTAAAAAGCTTTAAAGAGACACATTTTTAAAGCCCCAAATAGGCTACATTTACACTCCGTGGACAATCTTTGGGAAAGATCCCAAGGCTCCAAAATTTCATTGCACAGTGTAATCAATCTGCAACCAGCAAATATGCAACACATTGAACTATTTCACACATGCATGCATGTTATGGATACGCTTGTGTATGCATTTGTAAGTTCGAGCTATAAAAGGAAGTGAGAAGGAACAATAAAAAAAAGAAAACTGCATTTACAGACGATGACAGCGCGCAATTTCCTATGATGGCCCACACAGTGCCACATTATAGTGCAGCATAAATCATGTTGCAACAAGCAAACAAACAAACAAGACATCGATACATACAAATAGATTTAAGAGAACAACATTAACAAATGACCAGCATTTTCTTTGTTCTGGAATTGGCCTGAAAGTACAGAAAACTTGTTCATAACAACTGAAACAACTACCCTAATAAAGAGCTTTGCTGTTAATGGAAATGTTGACGCGATATGGAACATTAGAACGCCAACGCCAACAACAACAACAACAAAACCAATTGCAGACAACAAAAGAACCAAAAACGATATTCTGCTCACAGCCATCGTCATGACTTAACGCCCAAAAATGTGCACAATCCACATTAAACATGGTAATTTCGGATATACGAGAATTTCGGTTGCTGCATGTCAGCGAACGGCGCTGGATGATTATAAAAATATTCAAAATTAATCAACTTCATAAAATAATCTGCTGCTTCTCCACACGCATTCACTTTTGATTTTAAAGCTTCTAAGGAATGAGCATCCTGCGCTCTATCGTTATGCTTCGTGTGTCAATTCAGATGTTTAACCATTCGAATCGGTTACAAATAGTTTGATAAAAAATACAGATATAAAAATAAATGCCGGGTAGTTCCATATCAAATCGACAATAGAAACAGCGAATTTGTTAAGTTATTTTCTCAAAAACCATCTCATACACAAAAAAACAATTCGTTTCTCATTTCAAGGGGAATATTGATACACATAAAATATAAACAGGCAATTTTTAGTTTTTGCAGAAATGTAATATGTACAAAGGTTTGATATTTTAAAAATGGAGTCAATCGAAATAAGCATATAGTTCTTAGCTATTTTTTTTTTTTGCAATATAATAGTGCCAACTGTTAAGGATAATGAATTTTTTTATTAAAAATATAAAAGACTGTTGCTTCCGAAGTTCGTTTCTGCAACTTTCAGTTCTGCACAGTTGAGTGCTTTTGAGCTGAAAACTCTAACGCGGAGAGTTCGGTAAAAAAGCTATTATTTTAGTTCTCAAACTGATTGCTGGAGCTCCATAAAATAATCGAGTTTAAAAAAAGAAATCCTTGGAATTTTATTCGCTCACGATATCTCACGAATGGATTAGCCAATTTTGATCCGACTTGCGGTGATTGACCTGATACAGTACCAAGAGTTGATCAGTTTGTAGATTCGATCGGAAGAGCCACTTCCATATTTTTCATATATTAGTTTTAAAAAATTGTTTGTCTCTTTTTAAGATCTATGAAAATCTGCTGCTTCAAATCTATTCTAATTCACAGGAATTCTAATTAAAAATTAGAGTAGAATCTTTTAGAATGTCAACAGTTTGGTTCGATACAGTCAAGCTATTCAAAAGTTAAAAGTGGGTCACATATTTATACACAGATCCACCAACTCACACACACACACACACACACACACACACACGCGCGCAAATATCCACACTCACACATCCACACACATGCACAGGCGCAGTGAGAGCCTCTTAGTCAGGGAATGTTCTTAGGATATTAAAACGTCGAGAGCAGAGGAGGGCTAGATTTTTGCAAGACAGGACTAAAAAAATTACTCCAAGATATTTGAAAATTCTTAATTTTCGATTTAGCTCGATTTGCGTCGATTTGATTTATCTATACATCGCTTTGAATCCGATATGCGCAGCTTTCATTTCGATGTGTGTCACTACAAACGTCTTCATATTGAATTTAATTTTACAGGCTAATTTTATAAGGGTTTAAAATTCAGAAAGACATGAATATTCCAATATCTGTTTTACACAGCAGAGCACAACAGCTGTTTTCGAAAGCTGCTACACTTTCGTTATCAGTACGCATGTGTGTTTTTTT
This sequence comes from Linnaemya vulpina, assembly GCA_963675445.1. Lineage (NCBI taxonomy): Eukaryota > Metazoa > Arthropoda > Insecta > Diptera > Tachinidae > Linnaemya > Linnaemya vulpina. The sequence continues at coordinate 87,499,158 of OY776276.1, read as the reverse complement.
TATTTATTATCACTGTTAAGTGGCTGAGTTGGATATGATAAAAATTTCTTGGCTTTTATTTTTGAACGTAAAAAAGGAGAATTCTAATTTCGTTTTGTCATATTATTTGAAGGATAAAGTTAAGTAAAATCCTATATCTGAATAGGAAACTCGTGTTGTTTAATTCCATTCGCATAGTATAATGATGCCCATCGAGGACTTGGTGTCTATAAAGTTTTAAAATTAAGTCGATGATTCAAATTGAATACAAATTTTACTGCATTAAGTCAAGCAAAGTGGTTGTTGCAGTTCTCTGTTACTTATGAGCGCTAACAAATGAAGGCTCATGTTAATGTACCGCGTATTGAATTTATCTGTATCTGTACGACAATAGAGCTTCAGATAATCAATTGTTCCGCTTAAAACGTTAAAATAAAGCAAGAAAAACAGTTGTATAAGTTGAAAACATGCGAACATTCGATAGCATTAGACGATACGACATAGTATTGTAAAACTGTAGATCAGCGATAGCAACAGTTGCTATAAATATCTTGAGAGTTTCATTTTATAGTGTAAAAATCTAACCAATTACAAAATTAAATCAACTTTGTTGTAAGTAGTTTCAAATTGAAAATTAGCTTCAATAATTTTGCACATATTGAAAACTAGTTCAGAGCTCTTGTAAATTATGGTATCGTTGTAAATAATACATCTTGTAAATCAGTCAGTTGCAAATTTATTTCAAAATTCGTCATAGTCGTTTTTTAAGCAAAGCAGTTTTCTTAAAACAATTCTCTTTTAAAACGGCTTCTTTGTTCACACTTGGCCAGTCTGTGTTCAATTTTTTGCCAACCACGTCTGTAGCACCCGAGAATGATAAAATAACTCTTTGCACAATTTACTCAGGGAGATCTCCAACAAGCAAATTAAACCGGATTTATCAAAGTACAAGTTTTATGTTATATTTTCTAATAAATTTGGGGCATTCACACTGTAGTCATATAGTCATAAATCATAAAATAATAGCACTAAATATATGACAAGTGTGAACAACCCGTCACAACTTGGTCTGCTAAATAAATTTGTATATATAAACTCTAACAGCTGCTGCCTTGTTATGAGCTGAATAAATTTTTTTTGCGGCGGCATATGGAAAAACGTTCAGTGGCTGCCAGCTACGTAATTTAAACGAGAAAATTTTTTCAATTGTATAAATTTTTATTTTTTGCGTTTTAGTGCTCCTTTAATATATTTTATGTTATAAAAATGTGATTTAATATACAGACATATAGATATGAATAATTTTGTATCCGCTTTTTAGTTGTGAAACATTTATAAGTAACGGCGGCAAACATATAGTACCGCCGTCTCGCTTAAAGTTTTTCAGAGTTCGACTTAGATCTCCGGAGCTATTTTATGACAACACAAAAACATACCTGCATGAGTGCTATTATTTTATGACTTTTTTATATGCAGCACAACAACAACTTTTTTAAACCAGTCTAAAACTTTATGACTATAACAATATGACTAAATAGCATGAAGTGTGAATCCCCCAATTGTGTTATATTTCGTAATAAATATATTAAAATAATTATTAAATATTTAAAGTGTAAAAAACTTATTAAAACTTGTTTTTTAAAGTTCATAAACTGTGAAAAAACTCCGAATTAAAGTGAAAAGAGAACAAAAAGGGCAAGCATGAAATGTGCAGTGGGGCAATTTCAAACAAATTAACCGCAAAAAAACAAGTGAGAAAATAATTGTGTTAACCTGTATTTCACATTGTATTAAATTATCATTATCATATATAATGGGGTCAAACGAAGGCATTTTCGGTAGTAATGCCAAAGTAGAAGTTCACCACAATACATCCGATTTAGATGTAAATAACTCTTTAACGGGTAAGTTGAAACCTTCAATGTTAAATAACACAAGGTTTTATAATCCTTGTGATTTCTTCAGGTACTAAACTTAAGGGTGTTAATCGTAACATTCAGGCAGATGTTTTGGCTACAGAAGCAAACGAAAGCGAAATGAAAATATGGAATATGATGGCTTAGAGAACGTGGCCGAATATATTTGCAACAAATTAAAGACCGAAAACCCTAATCTTGTTAATCACTTAAATGAAGGTGGACTTAGTAAGCCATCAACTTCATTAATGAACACGCTAAAATTATGGGACTCAATTTTTTCCAAATTTAATGGCGACAAATTATTACTTAAAGGTGGATATTCACAAAAGCATTTGTTGGAAGCAATAGAAATTGAAGCAGGTGGAGATGCAAGAAAACTGTTTTACAAGTAGAATGTATTTTAATAATAGAAAAATAAATTCTGAAATTGTTGACAGCACTTATAAGAGAAAGAGAATATATAATAAAGTAACAAACTAAAAATTCTTTAAATATTCCTTAAAGATTTTTATATTCAAGTTAAATAACAAACACAAATTTTGAATGGAGAAAAAAGGAAAATAATTAGCACTTGGGTTCAATATTTATATAAAATAATTATGAAATATCAAACAAATTTAATCTGAAAAATCGCAATTTGCTCCACTGTCCCCTTTTCATAATAACTGTCAGATGAATTTTCCCTACAAGAACAGTGCCGGTCAAATTACCGGTCATATGACTGGCACTGCTGACCAAATTTCAGTCAGCACGTAGAACAAAGTTTCTATCATTTCATTAAGGCCAAAATGAAAAAACTGACTGAAACTTTTGCGTACGTGTGATCTTGCATCCCTTTCTTTTCGCCTGTAAAACATACTTTCAAACTACTTACTTTAATGTTTTTGTTCTGTATAAATTTTTCACTACTGACTGGTATGGTTTCACTGGTGACCAGTCACCCTTGACGGGTAAGGTGTCACCGATGATGGGGGTTGCTAACAATCCTGACCTAACCAAATTCGATGAAATAAAACGCATTTAAAATCATTTCAATTAATTTATAGCAAATTTATTGTTTCTATATACATACAAGTATGCTTGTTTTATATTTTATCATACACAAAACTTACTGATATCAGTCCATCGACCAAAATAATTATATAAGCCCGCGGTAGACAACAAACCCAAAGAACAATCCACCAAAAACGCTAGGGTCGTCGAGATCACTATGGATGGAGTATACCCGTATGGAGATATTCAGGTCACGATCACCAAGAGTATACATTGCCAATAGTTTAATACATCTAAAGATGGAAATAAATTTAGTTTTATATCTTGTTTTTTCTTTAAAACTAAACTTACTTGTGCAATGTATTTTGGCTTGGCACATCATTGTGACATAAAGCACCGCCCAACAAAATGTAATCAACATCTCCCGCACAGCTAATTCCAACATTCCCTAGAAAGCGGGTAAACTTTCATGAGCTGCAATATAAAAATAAAGTATCACCGCATGGACATAATACAAAAGAGAGATTTACCTCTTACAGTATCCTTTTCTCCATATCCCAAATGATCATCAGTGGTCATCATAATACGCAAGGATGTTATTAGTATTCAAAATTCCCTTTATTTAATTTTATATTACATTGTATATTTTATTTTATTTTTTATTTAATTTTAGAAGCTTTTCTGTGCAAAAGGTTGACAAATTTATTGTCTTACTCTTGCACACAGTATTCTAGCCTGTAAAAACAAGCGTTGTCGCTCATACTTATTTTCTTAATTCCTATATTTATATTTGATGCTCCCCAAAATCCCTAAAAATATAAAACAACAATTAGAGCAAAATTTAACTGAGTTTTGTTAATTGGTTTAATATATAAATATTTTTGCAACTTCATTGAACTTGTACATACACAAACATACTGAAAAAGTACATATTTGATCAACTAAAAACAAAAAATGGTAACGCTGTTAGGCTAAAATATTTTTAATTGTGTTAGTGAAAATGTTTTTGTGTGTATGAGTTTCAGTCATTCATTTCTTGTAGGGTTATTAGCCAGCCAGTCAGAACACATGTTGAGTGACGTCAAAGTTCCAGTTTGTTTCTTACACCCTTCACATAAATGTGAATGGTGAACGGGTTTGTTTGAAGTCGTCCTAAACAGGCTGTTATTAAAAAACTGCAAAATTCAAAATACTGTTCCAGAGTTGGAAAGCTTAAAGCGATTTTTGGCAAATAGCTGAAGTTACTTTTTGTTTGTTAATTAAACTTTTTTAATACTTAAAAACACAAAAATTAAATTGATATTAATAAGCAAATATTTTAAATTCGACTCCAGTGTTGAAAACTTGGAATGTATTTTGACACATACAAGTAATTTCTTTATAAATTGCACGTACTCAAAATTTCTAAAAGAAATCAGAAAACTCAAAAAGACCCCCTATATTTTTTAGCTATTAACCATATTTATTTTGTAAAAAAATTTAATGTTTATTACAAATAAAAACAAAACCAGGTATTCGATTGCACGGCTGGACATTTAATTTCCTTATAAATTATATATTGTTACAAAGATTGGAAATAGATTTAAAATAAAACGACAATGTGGCTATATGTACTTGGCAGCACTGCCAATTAATCTATAGTTGTCAAAATGTTACAACCCTGGTCAACACAATATAGATAATATTCAAATTAACTGAAATGGAATACTCCAGAATATACAAGATCATTCGAGGCTGTGCCAATAATAAGTTTAAACAACAACAACGAAAACCTTAGCAACATAAATGCAGATCAAATCTGCTATCGGCAAATTATTTTTGGCATTTTTTCAAATTCCAATTTTATTAGGATTGTAAAATCCTAGGCCTAGTCCTAGTAATATTATCAAGCAGAATGTTTGTGAGTGTGGATGTGTAGATGTGTGAATGTGTGGATGTGTGTTACTCTTTCACGCAAAAACTACCGAATGGATTTTAATGAAACTTTACAATAATTTAGCTTATACATCAGAATAACATATAGGCTATAATTTATAAAGATGTAGTGTAAATTGTCCAAAATATAACGATAAGTGAAAAAGTAATATTTGTCGTTAGTAGGTATCAATTTTTGCAATATATCCTCTGATAACGCAGTTTTATACTTATGCACGTTATATTTAAATGTGAATATGAAGTCGTGATTATTAATAGCTATGCATCGTGATTATAAATGTATATACATATTTCCAGCTAGAAACAATACATCTCTCAACACATAGCCTACTTTTAATCCGATATTCCCACGGGATGTAGACTTACACGAGTGAAACCGCGGGGCGCTCCTAGTATTAAATATATTTTAGCCTCCTGCTAGGAAAACCGAATATTAAAAATATCTAGTTTTTATCAGATTTCGAAAAATTGAGTCCCCAGAAAACGATCCGGACTAATATAGAGAAGGTGTCATTGTGTATGGATGTATGTATCTTTGTGTGCGTGTGTGTGTGTGTGTGTGTATGTATCCATGTCATCATGGATGTATCAGCTTAACTGAATTAAACAAACCTCCCGCATTCTAAAGTGTTTCCAAACATAAGAATTCAATGGAGTTTGAACCGAATCTTGCTGGAAGATTTTAAAAATTTAAAAGAACTCAGAAATTTTTTAAAGTGTTTTTTAAGATTAACCCTTAAGTGGCTTCACTGATCAATTCCAGAAACGAAACATCACAGTCGTTCGTGAAATGTCCTCAACGAAAAACATTCGAAGAAACTGATTTTTTTTTCAACTCTGAAGTTGCATTTATATAATCAGTTAATGATCTCTATTCTTTTATAGTAATACATCAGTCATCGCTTAACACGTGGAAATTTAATAATTTATAATTTAATAATTAATTTAATAGTGTTTTAGCTGGAAGAGATCAAAAGCATAAGAGAGATCAAACAACAAGTTACGAGCCACTATACTCATCGAATTTTATTCAAATTTAATTTAGTGCTTTAAAAAATAACGGCCTTTGGCTAGAAATATATCTCAGCGTTTTGATTTAGTGAGATTCGAGGTGGGGAAGAGCGTTTTGGTTATGACACTTGGCGATGCTGGACAAAATAACAACAGCATGTATAAACATATATTGAGAAAACGAAAATTCAACTGAATTTTAAAACAGACTACGTATCCAGGCTTATACTTCTAGTAATTATTAACAAAACAAGTAAAAGTGCTATATTCGGCTGTGCCGAATCTTATATACCCTTTACCAACGTACCTCTGGCGTTGCATATATTTTTAAGAACCAATTTTGTTCTTCCTATGATTGAAAAAAAAATTTGATTTCCCACCCCTGGAAACGAAATTTTAATAGTTTTAATTGGCAGAAAGCGACGACAGTTGTCTTTTTAGCTACTTTTATGTATAAAAAAACTTCAATTCCCCATTCGTGTAAGCGGAAATATTTTTTTGTTTTGCTTTTTTACCAAGGCCACTCTTAATGAGACATGAAATAGTTTTGTTTAGGAAAAACTTAAAGTTTGTAACCATTTTGGTCACTTTCATGTGCTATAAAGTATTGCAGTTACCCTACCCTGGAATCGAACATTTGATTCACTTTTAATTTTTAAGACCAATTTAGTTTTTCCTGAATTAGAAAATAGTTTTATTTAAGAAAAATTAAAATTTTTTATAAATTTTGGTAATTTTTACGTACCATAAAATATTGCACTTTTCCAACCCTGCATTCGAAATTGCGGCTTTTATAAATCTTAGATACCAAATTTATTCTTCCTATATTATAAAATAGTTTCAGTGAGCTGAAAAACAACATCAGTTGCTTTTTGGTTAAGTTAATGCATACAAGTTTTTCAATTTTCCAACCCTGGAAAAGAAATTTTAATTAAATTTTTTTTTGTTAATGCAAATATTCATGATGTGTAAACCGGTTTTGTTTAAGAAAAACTTAAAATTCTTAAACATTTTAGTTATTACATGTATTCAAAAATACTGAATGTACCAAAAAAAACTTTCAATTTCCCATCCCTGAAATACTTTTAATTTATTTAAAGTTTTTAATAGACAATTGAGGCTTCCCATGAAATAGTTCAACCTACAAACAAACAAAAAAATAATTTGTTTTTGGTATTAATTTTGCGTCAAAAAATTGGTGTAAGCTTCCCAGCTCTGGAACCGTATTTCGGATTTTTCTGAATTTCAATATCACTCTATTGCAGCTCATTTCCAATCCATCAGTCTAAGTACGCAGTCTTTAGCTTTTCTGGAGGCATGGGAAAAATGATTTCACGTACAGACAAACGAACATAATATATATACTTTAGGGGGTCCCATATTAACATCGCAGAAATTACACACGGAATGACAAACCCATATATACCCTTGCGCTTTTTTTGTGAAGGGTATCAAAATTACAGTTTATTAATTTGATCGCAATCTCAAACAATTGTTGGCTATTTAAGAAAGTTATTCCTTCAACATTGAGTGTTTATACGAGTTGCTGAAATGCGATATATGATTTTCTTGGCCAAGTTGAAATAGTATCACTTCTGCAGTATGCTTTCGTTATATTAAGTTCTGCTTTCACATAATTTATTTTCTTGTAATGTTTGTTAACAACTTCCGGTTTCCGTTACAAATTGAAAAGGAAATTTCGATCACAAAATTATACCGTATTGTATTGCATACTTACGTGCATGTGTGCCTGCTTGTTTGTATGTATGTCTATGTGTGTGTGTGCGCTTAATTCACAAAGCAAAAGCACAATTTACAATTTAGAATGCACAACAACAGCAAAACTAGACTGCCACTGAAAGCAGTTTGACAGCAACAACTTTCTCAAGTTTCTCTCATTTTGTTTCCATTTTTCCCCATATTGTTTAGTCTTTGATGACAAAGAGTTTCATTTCTTCGTACTTATGTACACGATTGTGTGCAAGTGGTGTTATGCGACTGCATTTGTATCCTATGCATGGACAGACTACGGGAGCACGTTAAGTATGAGGGAAAAATGTAATAAAATTCTAAAGTTGCCAACGGAAATGCAATGTCGTGCTTGTTTTGGCAATTCTAAATTGTGCATTCATTTTCCGAAAAAAAAGAAATGTAAAAAACTTGCCGAAAATTTAAATGTGGCCATAAGCTCTTGCCCTATATTTTATACAGTCGTTTAATGGTTGATTTTATACAATTGAATATAAAATTGTTGTGTATCAGAGGTGGAGTGCGTGTATGTGTGAACGTGAATATATCAACACATGATAACTGCAGTTTAGTTCCATCAAAGCCAATCAAAATTGTGTCTTATTTTGTAAAAATTTGTTGACGTTGAAAATTTGTACATTAAAGTATCTTAAAATGTTCTTTTAGGGTGTAGATAAAATCCATACATCTGATCTAATTTTGATTTATTTTCAATTATCCAATCCATATCACAATAACTTATTAATCATATGATTTATAATGATATTATATTATATAGGGTGTTTTTTATAGAGTGATACAAGTTTAAATCATAATAAAACATAGTAATATATTTTTGATAATTTCGGTCATGTGGCCGCCACGGCTGGCGCGTATAAGGCGAAATCTGGAACTCCAATTTTTACAAACAGTAACATTCTGACCATCATCGTTTTTGAAGACATATGGGCCAACGACTCCGCCAGCTCACAAAGCGCACCAAACAGTAATTTTCTGTGGATGTATTAGTGTTTCGAAAAACGCTTGTGGATTCTCCGCACTCCACATGCGACAATTCTGTTTATTTACGTACGCATTCAATCAAAAATTGGCTTCATCGGAAAATAAAATTTTGAATGGAGGAAGTGCACGATAAGTTTGACGAACAGAACCATTATTTTGATTAAAAATTTCCACAATTTGCATGCGTTGCTCTGGTCAGGTCAATCGATAATAAAATGTCAAGGCAAAGTAAACAACAAACAACTATCAGCTGTTAAATGGGTGGTCAAATAAAGCAGTGATGCCAACTCAAAGTTGTATCACTCTATAGAAAACACCCTATATAAAAACTTTGTATTTCATACAAATTAAAATTTATTTCTAGAATATAAAATATTTTTGAGTGCTAAAAAAGTTATTATTTCATAGTTATTATAAACCTGCAGAAATTATTGGAGTACATGATCCATTTTAAATGAAAAGGAGTAGTTAAAACATGTCCGATGTTATGCAAACATGGACCATGATGACTAAAAAAAAAGTTATTTTGTAATACTCACAACACATGATTAAAAAAAGAAAAAATACTGCGGGGTAATAGGATAAAATGGTTTCCAAACTAGTTTTCTGTGGTAATCCATGGAGTAGTGACTTGAAGTAATTTCAAGGCTAACGCCGTGTTAATAATGTGCGTAGTAGTTACTTGAACTAGTTTTTGGATTACATGGTCCTCTTCTAGGACATTGCAATGTAAAGTGGAGCATGTTTTTCCCATATATTTGGATTATTTCTGGACTACTCCTGGTCCATTGTGGAGTACTCTGTACACTCGTTTAAGGAGTAGTCTCGATTTCTGCAGGGAACTAACAAATATGTTTCCATTTCTAAAGCTGTCTTCTTTGATTTTTTTTATTTCCAATAGTTTTCTTTCCAAAATATTTAGGTTAAAGTTATAAAGAAAAAAATATTTGGAAAACGGTTGACTAAAAAGGCCATCCTTGAAACTTTCCGCTAATTTTAACTGCGAAACAGTCGTAACCTGGTTTTTGTGCTATTCTATGATTTTAAGTGATAAACTGATTTCGGAATTATTCAAACAACATGATTTCTTAAAATTTTTTCCTTCATGATATCGCACCAGCCGACTAACTCATTTAGGACCGGCTTACGACGTGCGTATTGAATGTCAAAATCGCTTAAAAGTTATTCTAAAAAATTACTTTAAAAAGTGTTTTTTTTCCAAGTTTTTGGAGATATTTTGAAATCTGGATTATCTAATTGGTTCGATTTCACGAAAATCCAAGTTCACAAATGCTCTTCAGAATGTTACCAGTTTCATTTAATGCGGATCAGCTGTTCAAAATTTGTAAGAGGGTCAAATACTTAAACACCCTCACACAGATATAGTGACGGATTCTCAGAATTAGTCAGGAAGCTTCCTAAGAACATGGAGATCTAGGGTGAAACCAATAAATTCTGTTTTTTTAAATATTTTTTACAGGGACGCTAAAAGTTATTTTTATGCTCTGAGACACATGTTCAATTATCCAACCCTGGATTCGTATATTCGATGCTGTTTCATATTTAATACCAATACACCCATTCACATGTATGTGAGACGTGGAACTGGTCTATTCAAATGGGAGCTTGAAATGCGCGTCGGAAGAACCTCTCAAGGATCACTTGACACTTTTTTAATTTTTGGTGAGAGTTGAATACAAGATTACGACGCATTCAATACTGATTTCGACTTCGTAATCAGTCATAAATATGTTATGGACAATTTATGAACAGAATACTTCATCCTTTTTCGTCTGTACCTGTAAAAATTTATCTGCCTTTTTAACGCTATTCCCTCCATTCCAGCTCTGGCACAATGCACTGCATTTGTAGAGCTCATCTGAGTGTTGGTCCAAGACAAAAAAAAAAGGCGTCAGTAGGAACAAATTCCAGTTCATTTTAAACAGATAATTCATTAATTTTTAATTCACTATTTTTTGAAATTATTATGGCGACTGAAATTTCATATTCTTGTATTATAAAAATTGGATGTGCAACACACTTCGTGATATAACACGCCAAAGGGAATAGTCATATTGATTATGCTACTTGAATATACTTTTTAATACAAAATATTTTTTGTCAGAAATTGTTTGCATAAGAAGTTTTTAAGGACACATTTTATTGCTGAAGAAGCCATAAAATTTGCTTTATGTTGAAAAAGTTATACGACAGCAGAGTCTTAATGTTGCAAAGTGTATGTGCAACATCTATCAGTCGTCTCTTGTTTCGTATCGTATGAGCAAATTGCAGAGAGCAAATTGATTTCACTAACGCCATATCCTGACAATCTACACAAACAACATTGTATTGGGATTAGTGCTGTCATTTGAATGAGAATTATCCGAATGTAAGAATAAGTTATTTAATTTTTTATCGAACAAATAATGTTTTTCAATTTATAATAAAAAGTAAAACGAATAGTTTTTCAGAAATATTTGAATAATGTTCTGTCAACACTTTTAATAAAAAAAATTATATTATTATCAAGTTGTTGCTAATAGAATGGCGTCCAGTAAACAAATACCGCAAATTATAAATACTTGTGTGAGGGTGTGTGTGTATACAGATCCCGATACGTCTTTAGTATCCCACTTGAATAGCACTTTGAGATCTCTGGACAGAGCAATTACGGGGATCTAAAAATAATAAATTTTCAATAGAACTGGAAGGAGTCTTGCAGTTGCTAATTAAAAGTTTGGAAAAAATAATTACTGTTCTTCAGATTCAACGAATTTACTTAAAAGTAGAATTAATCAACGACGTATCAAATTATTAAATGCTTTCTTAATATTTCTTAACTCGGATAATTTTCCATGCAGTAAAAAACGTTTCTAAATATGTCCCAAAGATCGAAACAAAACAGCTGAATAATACTTTGTTTTCAAGATTATTGTGTGATCATTGTCACGCTGAAGAATCACACTAAAGCTGATTTCTTTTCTAGAAAAGAGTGCAACATTTTTTAAACTTTTTAGCAGAAAATGGCAACAATACGATATTTGAAATTAAGGAATTTATTATAAATTAATCCAACATCATTTGCGAAAAGTAATTTCTGTTTTAAGACTCTTCCAAACTTCTACTATTTACAAAACAAGTGAAAAAATGTTACATGTTTTCCAGAAAAGAAGACGCTATAACTTTCCGAATTTAATAAAATAAGTTATTTACTGATTTGGAAAAGTGTAACAATTATGCAAGAGATTCGAACAACGTAAGAAACATTGAAGATGAGTTAAATTATTTGGAAAAATACAAGAAAGGAACAGACAAACTTGATCTACTTTTCAATAATAAATTATTCGACTCACTAACGCCTACGATTTGTGAATAAAACTCTTATATTCGTTCTTTTATTAAACATGAAAAATATTGAAAACAGCCATCCCTACCCGCTTATTTCAACCGCAAAACTATCGTAACCTGCTTTTTGTGTTTTCTATGCTTTTAAACTCTTCTTGTTTTCATTTTAAAATAACCGATTTCCAAATGATAAGCGGTGATTGATATAGTTTTTGATTACCATAAAAGTATTGAGAACACTAACTGATTAAGAGCTAATTAAAATGTGGTATCGATCGCTGAAGTTGTTGAAAATTTATTAAAAATACACTTGGAAAAAAAAACTTTTTCTGAGATATCTTGAAATCTTTCGCTTCGAATCAGTTTAAATTCACAGTAAATCTAAACTTAGAAACGCTTTCTCTTCGCTTATCATATAAGAGTCGAGAACACTAACGGATCAGGTACATAATTTAGGAGTTTTTCAAAACAGTTCACGTTTTTCGAAATGTTTACGGTGATGAACGTGGTTTCCATATGTCAAGATCTGATTTTTGGAATCGATCAGTGAAGCCGTTTAAAAGTTAAAAAAGAAAAATTTTAAAAGTGCTTTCTTTTAGATATTTGGAAACTTATCAGTTCGAATCGGTTCAAATTCACATAAAATCTATACGCAGAACTCTCTTCAAAACACTAAAAAAGTCTTCCAAAAGCTATGAGGTGTTTACACACTTACACGTACACACAAACACACTCATACATATATACATAGTGACGGGCTGTCAGAATTCATTAAGAAAGGTTCTTAGGACCCCAAAACGTGGGGTGCTGAGAACTTGATTTTTTCAAAACGGAGTAAAACTGATAAATAACTTTCGCATTTACGAATATTTAAATTTTTTTAGAGGGAAATTCAAAAAGAATCTGTTGTTTTTGCATGATTGTTAAATTTTTTTTGTTAATATGATATTATATTTTTATAAAATTTAACAAAAAAAATTCTCCAGTTTACGATAAAAATTTTAGTTTTTCGTTAATAAATGAACTATTTGACATACTGTCATTGTACTATTATAATATGAAATTTATTTGTTGGGTGGTTAAGCAATGTCTATATGCATTTCATTGGCGCTTTTTACCAAATCGTCAGTAGACTTCAACCACAGTTTTGAAAAGTTTCCAACTTCTCAACTTATTAAAAGACTTCTATAAACCATCTGAGAATTATGTTAAATAAATTAACTATAAAAAATCACAAATGATTTAAAAAATCACATTATAATAAGTGTAGTAGGCTATGAAACTTATACAAATCAAAACCCAACAAACAACTTTTATTCGATATGACTCTATTTTATTTTTCTACAACTTTATACAATTAGAAATTAATTGGATAACAATAAAAGTATTTATAAGGCAAAATTAAAAACAAAATCTCAATTTAATTGTTAATAAATGAACTATTTGACAAACTGGCATTATACTATTATAATAGTAAACCCAACAAACAACCATATGAAATTCATATAGACATTGCTTAACCACCCAACAAATAAATTTCTAATTATAATATAAGTTTTTCTTTTATAATGGATTGTTTTCTAATTATTAATAACAAATTAAACTAATATGATGTTGTTTATTTAAACTATCAAAGTAATTCGAGTGAAATGATTTAATATTAAATCGTTTGAATAAAAAAAGTGCAAAATTACTCGGCTGTTTGAGGAAAACAAATATTATGAAATTTTATTCGAGCTTATAATCGTTCGGATATAATCGTCCGAATATTTGGCAACTCTAATAAATATGTGCGAGTGCATGACAGAAACTAACTTTGTGACTTTTTGTTGTTAAAATAATTTCCGACTCAAATTGAAATTTGGTTACAATAATCTTAATCAGCCTTGACAACATTTTTAAAGTTCTCAAAAGGGAAAATTGTATTTTATTCTCCTTAGAAACTATTTTATAAAATCAAACTCAACACGTTTAAATAAAAACCTTCAGGGCCTTAAACTATTTTATTACAAGTACGAGCTCAGCTCGTATGTTTAATACGCTGCTAGTAGTACCACTCCTTTAATATTCTATACGCGGAGCATATCACATGGATTATAGAAAATTACCAAAATTCGCCACATTAAAATTTCATAGACAATTAAAACATAATTAAGGCTTTGAAATGGAAAGTAAATTTTATATTAAAACCACAATTAAAATTAATTTATGCTGAACACAGGCGAACGGGAAAACCACTAAAATACATTTTAATACACATCAGCGCGCATTCCTGCACAGAAACACAGACGCAAACACGAAAGCCCTTAAGCCAATTTCTATATATTTTTGTTTGCATATGAACAGGATATAAACACATGCAATACGCTCACAGCAAAATGTTGGTTGAAATCATGCAGTTTTTGTAAGGAGATTGATGTTTCTAACTATATGTTTGTCTGATTAACAGAAACTATAAAACGTTTATCTTTATCAATCTTGTTTTTTCCGAAATTCCAGCAGATTACCAGATATCTTTTATTCAAAATTCTCTAGAATAAATAAATATATTATTATTTTAATTAAATTAAGATCTCATGTTTAAAAAATGTGTGTTTTATATCTCTCTAAGAAACCGCCATTGGTTCCAGGGACCGTAAAAGTACTCGGTAAATCTTAAACTCAAATACTCTTCATGTTACAATCGCCGGAAATTTATACTGTCATTTACCAATAAATTCGTTCTGACTTGCTCTTTCAGAATCTATAGTAAAATAAAAAAGTTCTCTCAACTCCACATATAAAAGTTATTTTTTAATAAAAAAAAAATTAAGTTCAAGTGAAACTGTTAAACAGTGACATTTATTTTTCCGTCATAAAATAAAACTCTTTTGAGGAGCTTTAGTTTTTAGAAAAAGTTTAAAGAAAACCCTCCTAAAAAGAGTCTTAAATTTCTTAAAAAAGAATTTAATTTTGTATGAAGACTTTTGCAAAACTCTCGAAAGTGAGTACGCGTTCAGTGGTCTGGCCCCACTTAAAAATTATTGCCAACGAAGCTTAATGGTAACTGACTCAGAGCTGCTTTCCGACAGCTGAGGAGTTTTATTTCTTCCTCTAAAATCAAACTCTTTTTGCTTGTTCAATTTCTTTCTTTTTTTCAATGACGACTTGGACAATTGCAATCGAAAGTCATGAGATTAGGATCTAAATTTATATGAAGTGAGTTTTAGTTTGTGACGACAAAAGTGAAACTCCTCAAAAAAGTTTCAAATAGAACTCCTCCAATGAGTTTCAAATAAAACTGCTTAAATGAGTGTTATTTTATAGCGGCAAAATTAAACTCTACTTTTAAGAGTTTCATCCGACTTTTATTTTGCTTTGAAAATTAACTGTTTTAAATGGTGCTTCTTTTTTAAAGTCACAAAACAAGTCTTATAAAAAGATATTTCTCATTACACCGATAATTATTATGGTCTCTGACTAGTTTCCCTTTCATAAGGTTTTTCGTTTCCCCAGTAAACTTTTGAGATATTATGTTACGTTGAATTGCATTTTAGGTGACGACATGTATTTTATGTACATAAAAGATAAGAAGCCAGTTTCGTTTAGCTTTCGATCTACAAGATTATAACTTTTTTTACGCTTCTTGTGAGAGATCTGTACGAGCAGAGGATCTGAATTGCATGCGATATTGATTTAGATATCGGTCAGAAAATAATATAAATGGCGGTAACACTTCCCAAGATCTTATAGCTTCTGTCAGATTTCCCTCAGAAGATCAGAGTTTTCCATGACGTGTCTGGCAGAATTCATGTCAACCTCTTAATAAATATTTGGGTCAGAGATCTGACAGCTATTTTCTCTTTGTTGAACGAAATTAAATAAATTAATTTATGGATTTCAAATAATCAGGCAAGTTATTCCATATTTTTTATTCAAGGCTTGGCAATTTTGTCTTTTGCTTTTCAAAACTTCCGGGAGTTGCTTTGGAGATGACACATTTTGCCAAATTTCCAGGCCCCTCCCAGCCATAGTTCTTGAAAAGCGTTTGTGGTTTTCCACAATATTTTGTTTGCAAGTGTTGCTTCAAAATTAAGTGTAATAAAACATTAAAAATACCTTTTTCATTCCAGTACTGCTCAAGTTTACGTCAGTACCTGCCTTTCGGCCTTACCTGAGGGTACTCCCAAGCACTCGAATGAAATTAGGTGTCCACCACCACCCCTGTCACCCTCAGGGGCCACACCAGTGCAGCCTCTTAGGGCTTACACAGGTTGCAATATCACTCATATGGTTTCGTCATAAAACCATATTCATGTTCGGTCCTATTTTAAATCCTTGTTACTTCCGAGAAAGCATGTCGTCAGCACCAAGAGGAACCAAAGTTTAAAGTCGTAAGACTTATCTCTGCTGACACTCCCAGCAGCACCAACAACGCACCATCCCTTCCACAACGTCGGCTAATTTGCAGCAGCCCATAGAGACTGCTATCAGCTGGGTCGAAGTCCCAGCATAGTATGAATATGCCAGAACATCAACCCTTATCTGACATCACTAACAGCGATTCTTGGTATTAAACCGCAGCCACCACGTGGACACATTGAAGAGACCTCAACCAACATCTGGCCGCAGAATCAGTTAGACAGAGGTGAAGAACGAGGTCCACCACACCCCAAACAGAGCTTCGTTAGTGAAGCAGATGTTTGACCCACGCCCAGCTAAAAGTTCACGTCTATGGCAACATCGTCGCTTTACCCCCGAGCAAACATCATCTGAGGAGCTCACCCAGATCCCGTGGCACCAGTGTAAGGAAACTAGTTACGCCTCGCAGGTCAAACTAATTTGATCCTTTTTGATCCTTTGTATTGGCGGGACCCAGGTATCCTTCCACGTATCCTTATTCCAGAACTGCAGAATAAAAATGCTTCCATTTGATTAAATGATATCTGTGCCTCATTTCTGTAACTGAAGTGAAAACTTCTCGCATCGCAAAAATTGTCGCCATTCTGTGAAACATAGGATGAGTCATAATATATTTCTTAATGCATTTAAGATTTTGTTGGTTTTTATAATAATAAATATATTATTCTATAAATAACCCTACAATAAAAGGCATGACAACCTTAATTATTTGGTTTTTTGATGTTTCTCACATCAGTTACAGAAACGAGGCACTGGATTTCCAAAATTGCTCAGCATTATTTTGTCCTACACGAGCATTTTATTTTTTACTAAACTGGTAGCCGAATCTATTCGGGCTACCAGTTTCGGATTTATTCGGATTGATTTGTGTCAATCCGTGTAATTAACACAAACTTACGTTCACGGTCGCCACTCAAAATTTTTCTTCGGGACCAAAATCCATAAAAAAAGAACCAAAATAAAACAAGAGAACCAATTTTTTAAATTTTATTTGCATACCAGCATAACAGACTTGTTAACAAAAGTAGCAATCGATCAGTGTTGCCAATACAGCTTTTTGATTTACTACTGTGGGTAGGTAATAATCGATTACTATCAAGTGCTGTAAACGAATCAAATCTTTTACTTTATGTGAAGAGTAATAATTTTCATAAATACATTTTTACAGGCATGATAAAACTTTCAAAATTTATTTATATTATAATCTTAAGCTTTTCATAAAAGAAAAAAATGAACCAGCGAACCAAATGTAAAAAAAAACAACCATTTTTGGTTCAATTGTACCACAGTGGCAACTGTGCTTACGTTAAAACTACCGGGAAAACTCGAAGTAGTTGTCTGGAAGAGCAGTGCTCCTGTTAAATATTAAAAACAAAATTTTGTTTTCCATACAAGCGAAAGTTTTCTCTCAAATCTTTTCCTCTGAGTTTATAATGACTACTAAATCGATGACCGACCGACCACACATATACAAATGCGAATACAAATACAAAAACAAAATGCAAAATATGAAAACAATTCGCAGTTTAACATCTGATGAATGGTTCGAATAAGAGCAGAGAAACAATAAAATGAAAACAACAATACAAACTAAGTTAATAAAACGTGTATAAGTAAAATGTGAAATGAGCAACAAAACACAACATAAATAAAAAGCAACAAAAATTATCAAATTACGAGTGTAAGCGGCAACAAAAGGACCATAAGGGAAGCACGTTAAAAAGCTGCAGTAGCGCAGTAGCTAAAAGGAATGCTACTGAAAACAATTTAATACGCAATTATGAGTATTTTAAATATGCAACAAACTAAAACAGTGCAAACACATCGAAATCTACAAAAAGAAAGCAATTCTATACTTCTACTTTGCGTGTAGTTAAACTTATTTGTTTGTGTGTGTGCGTGTGTGCTTCAGCGGAAAGTTGAAAAAGTTGCAACTTCCGTTTAATTCCCCAACGTAACTAAACGACTCGACTAAAGCCCGATGATCATTGTTGGAGGAGAGCTGCGAAAACTATTTCAACGGTTAATTTTTATTTTCATTACTGTTTGTGGCGTTTACTACAACAAAACCAAAAAACAAAAATATTTGAAAGAAAAAACATACAATAAAATTAAATTCCACCAACGACAACCACATGTTGTTACACATGAGGTTAACCCTACAATACATACAACAATAAGAACAAAAATAGGGTTAAACAAAGTTTGCTGTTTATTCTATTCACACACATACACACATTTAAAAACACATTAGGAAGTACATGGCTCCTGAATGTTAATGTTTTTGCAAGCAAATTTCAAACAAACAAAATAAAAACAACATAACAAACCGGTAAAATGTTTATAATTAACAAACAATAATACTCGCAAACTTGCATACATTGTGTACGCACACACACTCACACACACGTATGAATATGGCATACGCACACATCGAAGCAAATATATACTTGCACATGGTGAAGTGCACGACTGCACAGAGATTATTTGAAAGAAATCCACACTTTCATTCACTCGAACTTGAATGAGATCAGTGAAATTCAAAAAATTTTATCGATGGGAGAAAATATCTCTTGTGGATCTATGCGTACTGTTGTGCGCCGCCAACATAATGCACACAGTGTGTTTTATTACCACTTGCCCTATTTATAGCGCCCCCAT
This sequence comes from Linnaemya vulpina, assembly GCA_963675445.1. Classification (NCBI taxonomy): domain Eukaryota; kingdom Metazoa; phylum Arthropoda; class Insecta; order Diptera; family Tachinidae; genus Linnaemya; species Linnaemya vulpina. Next base: position 87,480,163 of record OY776276.1, on the reverse strand, counting down.
AATTTTGCTTTCTGTTATTTCTAAATTATAAAATTTTGATCTCCTGAGCAAAATTTCAAAACTCTTTCATTAAAGTTCTCTGACTCATGACCGAGTCACTCATAAATATTGTGAGGCACTTCTAATGCAGTAGAGAGCTGTCTCAGTGCACAACTAACAAGAAACATCTGAAAACGGGACATTTACATCAAGGGGAGTGAGGGAGGGGGAAGGTACAGGCTTACTTCTTAGCCCAGTAAAACATGGGGAGCTCCATATTACCTAGAGATCTGAAATTTGGTGTGGAAACAGGTCTATATGAATAGTTTATTATAAAATTGGAAAAGTGGAGATTTTTCATCGGCTGCGCCTAAATTTCCCTTAGTTTCATTTACGTTTCTTCAGGACATGGCGCCGCAGCTAGAAAGCTGTAATTCGATATATAATCGAGAATATAATTATGATATATTTATATCTCGGTATAAAATATTAGTATTACCGTTAGTTTGTGACTTTAAAAACGAAGCATCCATTTAAAACCGTAAATTTTAACGCAAAAATAAAAGGTCGACTGAAACTCTTAAAAGGAGTTTTATTTTGCCGCTATAAAATAACACTCATTTAAGGAGTTTTATTTGAAACTCAGTTGTTTTATTTTGTGATGAGCAAATATAAATTGAGATCCTAATCAAATCATTAAAATAAAAATAAAGCTCCTCATCAGTTGCAAGGCAGCTCTGAGTCTTCCGATTTCTCCATTCCGATCCCCTGTTCGCACAGATCTCTCACAAAAAGCGTAAAAAATTTCTAGTCTTGTAGATCGGAAGCTAAAAGAAACTCACGCAACTGGTTTCTTATTTTTTATGTACATAAAATACATGTCGTCACCTAAAATGCAATTCAACGTAACATAATATCTCAAAAGTTTACTGGGGAAACGAAAAACCTTATAAAAGGGAAACTAGTCAGAGACCATAATAGTTGTCGGTGGTATGAAAAATATCTTTTTATAAGACTTGTTTTGTGACTTTAAAAAAGAATGACCATTTAAAATAGTCAATTTTCAAAGCAAAATTAAAGTCGGATGAAACTCTTAAAAGTAGAGCTAAATTTTGCCGCTATAAAATAACACTCATTTAAGTAGTTTTACTTGAATTTTTTTGGAGGAGTTTTATTTGAAACTTTCTGAAGGAGTTTTACTTTGTCGTCACAAAGTAAAATCGTCTGACTTTCGATTGCAATTGTCCAAATCGTCATTAAAAAAAAAAAAAAAAAGAAAATGAACAAGCAAAAAGAGTTTGATTTTAGAAGAAGAAATAAAACTCCTCAGCTGTCGGAAAGCAGCTCTGAACTGAACGTTTACTCCCTTTCCAGAGTTTTGCATCTCACTCGGACTAGTTAACTTCTCTAAGGGTTTATAAATTACTTGCTAAATATTTTCAATACAACTACAAAACTCTTCTTGAAATGCAAAACTCTTCTTTTTTTTTAAATTAATTGACACTTTTTAGGAGAGCTTCTTATTGGCAGAAAAATTAATCTCTTTAAAAGATTATGACGGCAAAATAAAACTCCCTTCTTAATAGTTTCATTTGGACTTTTATTTTTTAACTTTTATTTTATTAAACTTAAATGTGGAGTTGAGGGTTTTTTTAGATCACTGTAGATCACTTGGAAAGAGTAGGCCAGTAGGAATCTATTGGTATATGACAGCGTACATTTCCAAAGATTCTAACAAGAAAAGTTTCTTAATTCAAGATATTCGGATAAGTTTTAACCGACCCCGTACGGTTGTAATTGGTGAAACAAAAACTGTTCCCGATTTGATCTCAATACTTTTAATGGTCGAAGTTGTTGCATAGAAGTTTCAGTTTATTTTTAGCATTTACATTTTTGTGCGAATATATTTTATAACAAAAAACAGAATTTTCACAATTTTATTGGATTTTTGTTCGCTAATCCAAGAAAACTTGGATTAGGAGCTTCCTTTTAATCGTTTCGTTGGCCTTCATAGTTTCGTAAAAATATTTCAATGGATTTATGAATATATGATTTTACATTTCTTTAAGAAACCATATTTTGGGTAAACAAAAATATTCAGATCGTCATAGATATATTTCAATATCTATTCGGTTAGAACTGGAAATATTGAATGTTATATTTTGAATATTATAAAAGCTATAAATTATATTCATTGTTTCAATTAAAATATTTTTGATATTATGGAAGCCTGATAAAATAAATCGATACACAATAGCTGATTTCATTGAACAATTGTGAACCCATTTATTTCGTTTTGTCAATAAAATTATTTTATAAAATTCATTGTATTACAAATATAATTTGACAATATCAGCGAAATTGTTTCATTGTATACACAATGAAATCTGCTTCATTAAATCAATTTAATTTCATTTTATCTATGAATTAACTTTACTGCTGTCAATGAAATTATTACATTGAATATATTGAATTTATTCGCTCTATTGATTAAATGACTGCCTTATATCGGGTGTTTTTTATAGAGTGATACAACTTTGAGTTGGCATCACTGCCCCATTTAACAGCCGATAGTTGCTTGTTTTTAGTTTACTTTGACATTTCATTATGGATCAACTTACACCAGAGCAACACATGCTAATTGTGGAAATTTTTAATCAAAATAATGGTTCTGTTCGTCAAACTTATCGTGCACATATGTCTTCAAAAACGATGATGGTCAGAATGTTACTGTCAATAGTGAACGGTATAGGAACATGATTCGACGAAAAAGTAATTTCACGAAATGGCCCAATTAATTGGCCCCCAAGATCGTGTGATTTAACCCCATTGGTTTATTTTCTTTGGGGTTATGTAAAATCACTTGTGTATGTCGATAAACCACAAACAATTGAACACCTGGAAATCAACATTCGAAGAGTTATCGGCGATATACGGCCGCAAATGCTGCGAAAAGTTGTTGGAAAATTGGTGTTCCAGATTACGCCTTGTACGCACCAGCCGTAGCGTCCACATGGCCTAATTTTTATTTAAGCATTAATGTCATAAAATTTTCTATGCAATAAAGATAATTTTGTTGATATAAAAAATATATGTCTATTTTTTATCATGATTTAAACTTGTATCACTCTATAAAAAACACCGGATATCACTGCAATTGTATCGTTGTATCAATAAAATTAATGTATAGTATCAATGAAAGTATTTCGTTTATTTCAACATTGTCATCATTGAATTAAATTTAAGTTAAATTTTGTTAATCCAATGAAGCCTGATTGCAAAAATATTTGCTAGATCATCTTAAAATGGATATATTTCAAACTTCTCGATTTGGTTATGTTATAATAAAACGAGGGGTGAATATATCTAACAAAATATGTAGAATATATAGAATAGATAAAGTGTTGCGGAATATAATTGGATATATTCGTTAGTAGCTGAAAAATAATGAAAATATGAAAAAGTGATATAACCTAAAAAAGAATCGTCAGCTGTTATCCGTCGTTCCGTTCAATTACGATTTGTAAGATGATCTGAATTCAATTAATCTTCTTCGCGAAAAGTATGTGTTACGAATTATTTGGAAAAACATTTCAGAATTAAACAAATAAATAAGTCGGATCGATATAATCTACCGAGTGAAAAAATAAATTCTATTTCCGAGCCAAATCTTCTCCGTCCTTGTGGCAAATAATTTTCTAAACGCTGCATATGAACGAACACATTAATAAAAGAGGTGTAATACTTGCACGCACACAGACATACTTATTAACATACACACCTCCATGTGTACACATTGATTTTTCACCTGCATTGTCAAAGCCAGCAGTGCCAGGGAAAAAGGCAACCAGCCAGTTAAACAGCCATTTATCACAGGTTATTGTCAAGACGAAACTTTTGTTAAATTTTTTGCGTGTGATTATTTTTCCATTTTTTTCAACAAAAAGCCTGCTGTGCAGCCTTTAAATACCCATCGGTAGTGTTTCTGGGTTTATTAAATTTATAAATGGAAATTTAAGAGCCGAAGTAAACAATTGTTTTGAATACCAAGATAAATCTCCTTCTGTGTTCTTGTTAAACAATTTTTTGTTTATTTAGTAGCTGTCAGAAAGCGCAACAATAAAGAAAGAAATAACACCAGCAGTTATTTAGTTTCTAATCGCGGTTGAATTTCGGCCACTGGGACATCACAATTAATTAATCATAAGGAAAATATGGAAGTATTTAAGTTTAAAAAAAGAAAGTGCTATAAGATGCTTATAAGCATGAAATATTGTTTATGAATAAGTACTTTTGTGTGTTATATGCCATTAATGTTGCACCTGTTCTCTTTTACTTATAGTAAAAGGATATATTAAATGAATTAAGCAACTTTTAAATTATTTATGTTAATTATGTAACACAAAATAACTATTTAACGATCTGATTACGTACTCTTAGCACTTGTTGCACCACCACAGTAACAAATTGGTGGCTTTTGAATTATTAACAATATGAAAGACGCAATTAACGAAAAGAGATTAAGAAATAAATGAAAAAGTATATCTTTTACTTGCTGTTACTTGCATACACGCACAAAAGTTTAAATTGTCCAACCCTGGGAACGTCTATTTGATATTGTTTGCTTTAAAATTTTTTTTTTGAAGTATAAAATAGGTCAACTTATTAAAGGAAACTAAATTTTGGTTTTAGCCAGTTACTTTAACATGCCAGAAATAAGTTTACAGTGTCCAGCTCTGCAACCTTATTTGCGAATTTGCTGATGTTCAATAGCAATTTGCTTATAACAATTTTCAGTAAATAAACTCTAGAACAAAGTCTGTAGCTCTTCTGGCGGCTTCGGATAACCAACTTCATGTACGTACCCACAGATGGACAGGTCAATGTCGCTTAAATGACTTCCTTATTTATAAGGAGCCATATTATATATTTTATCGAGTCGCATATTGACATTTTGCAGGTTACACACAGAATGACAAACGTATGTAAATATATGTTCTGCTATTTTTGGTCAAGGGTATAACTAGCAAGTCGCATCAAGTGAAGCCAAAAATTATTTTGAAAACGGTTGACTCTGCAATTTTCCCCAAATTTTAACCGTAAAGCTGTTGCAACGTGGTCTGTTGAAGATGGTCATTTAATCACAGCAGAGCAGAACAGCTGTTTTCGAAAGTCGCTACACTTTCATCATCAATGCTCATGTGTATTGTGTTTGTCACCACTTTTTAGGTGGCTCAGTTGAATGTGATAAAAGTTTACACAAATTTTATTATGAACAACAATCCGAGAACTGTATCAAACTGATGTTTGCTATTTCATACTTAAGTATGAAATTCAAACCAAAAAAGTTTGATTTAATGTATAATGGAACAAAAAATTTAGAGAAATGGGACATGAAGAAAATAATCAAACGGTAACACGGGTATTAAAACAAAAGCGTGTTAACATCATTTTAATACAGTTCTCGGATTGTTTTTCAATATTAATATGGGAAAAATAAAATGTTCATTAAAATATAAATAACAAAATGAATTTTTTTTTGCTCACATGCAGGTAGTAACCGATTTCGACTTGTTTAACGGCAAATCACGTGGTTTCCAAATCTAAAGCACTGATTAGTCAGTGAAATCGATCGAAAAATCTGATTGCAAACTTATTAGTTTTTAGATTTTTGGAAATGGACGGATCGAAATCGGGTACAATTCACACGAAATCCCCCTGGGATTAGCCAGAGGACCTTTCTGGAACTCAATCCATCCATATCTAATGGGAGACCACTTATTGCAAAATCCTTTCTTTAATATTTAGTTTTCTTAGCGGCCAACTAAAATATAACTTCAATTCCGAAACGGAAGAATTTAGCTTCATAAAATAAAAATTTAGCTCATAAAATTATAAAAATATTAATATATTAAAAATAATAAATTGTAGTTGCACTACCCTACAACAACAGTAACCAGTCAGTTAAATATCTGGTTCCAATATTAATAGTATTGTCATTTAAACAAGAATTATTCAAATATTCCAACAACTGCTTTCAACAAAATTGCTTCATTGCTCAAACAATTTCGAATAAAATATAACATTTTTTGTAAAACCCTGTTATAAAAATTTTACTCTATTTGCGCATGTAAAATGGTATTTTAGACAAAATAATTACATGATTTTCAAGTTGTTGCTAATAGAATGGCGTCAAGTAAACAAATACCGCAAATTAAAAATACTTATACCGATCCCGAAACGTCTTTAACGTCCCACTTGAATAGCACTTTGAGATCTCTGGACAGACCAATTACGGGGATCTAAAAATAATACATTTTCAATAGAACTGGAAGGAGTCTTGCAGTTGCTAATTAAAAGTTTGGAAAAAATAATTACTGTTCTTCAGATTTAATGGATTTAACTAAAAGTAGAATTAATCAACGACGTATCAAATTATTAAATGCTTTAATATTATTTCTCAACTCGGATAGTTTTCCATGCAGTAAAAAACGTTTCTAAATATGCCCCAAAGATCGAAACAAAACAGCTGAATAATACTTTGTTTTCAAGATTATTCTGTGATCATTGTCACGCTGAAGAATCACACTAAAGCTGATTTCTTTTCTAGAAAAGAGTGCAACATTTTTTACACTTTTTAGCAGAAAATGGCAACAATACGATATTTGAAATTGAGGAATTTATTATAAATTAATCCAACATCATTTGCGAAAAGTAATTTCTGTTTTAAGACTCTTCCAAACTTCTACCATTTAAAAAACAAGTGAAAAAAATTTTACATGTTTTCCAGAAAAGAAAACGTTAGAAGTTTCCGAAATTAATAAAAATAAGTTATTTACTGATTTGGAAAAGCATAACAATTATGCAAGAGATTCGAACAACATAAGAAACGCTGAAGATGAGTTAAATTATTTGGAAAAATCCAAGAAAGGAACAGACAAACTTGATCTACTTTTCAATAATAAATTATTCGACTCACTAACGCCTACGATTTGTGAATGAAACATTTATATTCGTTCTTTAATTAAAAATAACTACATATGTATGGTTTTTTATGATTATTTCGAAAGGAACAAATAAATAAAAATTCTCTAGTTGATTTTAAAATATCACTTTTTCTTTTTTAATGGATTGTTTTCTTATTGTTAATAATATTTTTTAAATTTAATTTTTCAAAGTTATTCGAATTAATTTGTTAACTATTTATTTCTTCGAAGTTTCAAATAAAAGTTTAAAATCTTTCGGCTGTTCGAACATGAAAAAAGTGTTGGATCTAAAAGCCATCCTTGTAACTTTCCGCTAACTTTCACCGCAAAGCTATCGTAACCCGTGCCTCCCTCGTTTCTGTAACTGAAGTGAGAACTTCTCGCATCGAAAAAATTGTCGTCACTCTGTGAAACACAGGATGAGTCAGAATATATTTCCAAGTGCATTTAAAATTTTGTTGGTTTTATATAATAATAAATATATTATTCTATGGATACACCCTACAATAAATATTATTTAGTTTTTCGATGTGAGAAACGAGGGACTAGTTTTTGTGTTATTCTATGCTTTTTGAGCTCTTCGTCTAAAAAACAATTATTTTAACTGTCAAATTAAATTATTCTCACGCCATAAGCGGTGACTGATGTAGTTTTCAATTACTATAAAAGAACTGAAAACACTAACTGATCAGATATATAATATGGGAGTTTTTATAAAAAATTAAATTTTTGGAATTTTTTCGTTAGAAATATTCCACGATTATCCGACTTTGACTAGATTCATGGTGAAACCGTTTAAAAGTTATTTGTAAAAAAAACACCATGAATAAGTGACATAGTGACTGGCTCACAGAATTAGTCACGGACGCTTTCCAGGACCTCAAACCGTAGATATTTTCCTAGCGGGAAATTCAAAAACTAAATTTTTATTGCATGATAATAAGAACCGAATAATTAACAACTACAAGAAATAAGTACAGCAACAGTCGTTCCAAACGATGTAGTCATTTCGCAATGACACACTCTCATGTCACATGTCCCATTGCAATTTATGTTTTAAGTCATCAGTACTGGTGACAATGTCAGTAGTAACATACTACAGTTTCACTACTTGCATTTGCTGCAGGGTGCACAACGTTGTTGTATTACCATTATTATATTACAACAAAAGTAATTTCATTCAGTATTTACAAAAAGCCTGCCACCTCATGATTTTGCTCTTTAGCACCACGATCACTGTAGTGTAAATGCATTTGTTTTGCTGCAATTTAATATTAATTTATTATTTAAAAGTAAAAGTATGACACAAACAACACAAAACGTATTGTTTCTGCATCCGCAGAATATACAAAATGGGCATAAAAAGAAAAAAACAATTTATTGGCATATTGTGTGTTGTTTGTCTAGCGTTATTTATTTTGTTTTATTTGCATACAAAAAAAGTTTCTTTGTTTCAGCCAACAATACAAATATAACCAGCTTTGGGCATTATCATCTCAGTCATTATTATTCATCAGGTGTATTCAGATGTCATGAAAGACAAATTCAGTCTTAATGATCAAAGAGAATTGCGTGTGTAACTTTTTTCTATGCGATTTGACGAGGATATTTAATTAATGGTGAACATCTGTGGCCCATATCTTGGAATAGTGTTTAAGGAATTACTCAAGTGGAAATGGGCTTCATCGCTCGTAATCAAATTGTTAATGAAATCGGCCGTTGTTGGTTCTAACGGCTTCCATTCTTACACCAGCTGAAGCTCTTAAGGGAACATGCTGCCATAATCCTCTGAAAAGACCCCCGCAATAGCCCCAGTTATATCGAACTTCCTCTGGACTGTTTTGCACACTATCCCTAACACTTTGGATAGTTTCTTCTATGTGGACGGTTTATGGCCTTTCGGAACATGGGAGGTGTCTTACTGTATCATGTTGGTGCTGAAGATCCAGTACGAACATTAAAAACTACGATAAGCACGCTGCACCAAAACAATTGACCGTTGATTTTAAAAATTAACAACGATTCAACAAGTTTTGATCGCTATTCTGTTGAGTTTCATTCCATTTCGAAAGCTACTAAACATTCAAGTCCTAACGATACTTTTCGCCATCGCTCTATATAATAAAAATAAATAGAAAAGCATAAAAATAACAAAAAGTAAATTTTAGAGGCGAAGTATTTTTTATTATCTTTATTTAAACTCCAGATAGAGCTTTAATGTTGGATACACAGAATTTTAGTGGAATAGAATATATCGGGTGTTTTTTTAAGAGTGATACAACTTTGAGTTGGCATCACTGCTTTATTTAAGCACCCATTTATCAGCTGATAGTTGTTTTTTTGTTTAGTTTGCTTTGATATTTTATTATGATCGACTTACACCAGAGCAATGCGTGTAAATTGTGGAAATTTTTAATCAAAATAATGGTTCTGTTCGTCAAACTTATCGTGCACTTCGTCCATTGAAAATTTTATTTTCGGATGAAGCCCATTTTTGGTTGAATGGGTACGTAAATAATCAGGATTGTCGTATTTGGAGTGAGGAGAATCCACAAGCCGTTGTCGAAACACCAATACATCCACAGAAAATCACTGTTTGGTGCGCTTTATGGGCTGGCGAAGTCATTGGCCCATATGCCTTTAAAGACGCTGTTGGTCAGAATGTTTCTGTTTGCGAAAATTGGTGTTCCAGATGGCGCCTTGTACGCGCCAGCCGCGGCGGTCACAAAGACCATTTAATAGATATCAAAAAAATTTTACTCTGTTTTATTTTGATTTAAGCTTGTATCACTCTATAAAAAACACCCGATTAAAAATTAATAATTTTAATTAATTTCCATTACGACAACGAATATTTGTGGCGGTTAAATATTTTACGATAGTCTTGATATAGTCGTTAATATCAGCTAATTTTGAATAAAATAAATTGAAATCGGTAACTAAATATATTTTATATATTTTTTTTTTGCCCTTTAACTGTCTCATTGATATTCTTAAAGTTTTCGAAAATAGTTTTGTTCTACATTATTTTAGCTTAATCAACAGTTTGCGGTTACGAAAAAATGTACTTGACAAGACTTCGATTTTGCGATGGGTTTCTAGATCCTGTTGTGGTCCTGACAAAAAATATATGAGAAACGGTTGATCCTACAGGACAATTTGCCCCTAATTTTAACGGGAAAACTATCATAACCTGCTTCTTATGCTTTTAAGTTCTTCGAGCTAAAACACAATTATATTAATTTTCAAATCAACTGATTCCCACGTGATAGCGGTAGTTGATGTAGTTTTCAATCACCATGAAATAATCGAGAGCACTTAATGATCAGATATGTAATACCGGAATTAAGCAAAAATCTCTTTTTGGAATTTTTCGTTTCCGATATTTTACGAACGGATAAACAGATTTTAAGTTTGCGGTAATCGATGTGGCTTTTGAATGGTAAGAGCTGATTCATTTGCAAAATAAATCAGTTAAGCCACTGAAAAATTGCTCAAAAAACCCTTTTGAAAGATAATTTTTCCAATTTTGTTTTGAGATATATTGAAGTCTACCGGCTTGAATCGGTTCAAATTCATAGAAAATGTAGGTCCAAAAAGGTTCTTGTTTTTATTATTTAAAAAGAACCGACAATACTAACTCATCAGATATGTAACTTCGGAGTTAAAAAAAACACGTTTTTTTGTTTACGGTATCTCACGAATGGACTAACAGATTTGCGGTGATACATTTTTAATTTTTTTTGAGAATCAGTTCACATTTATCTTAGGAACGCTCTTGAGAACGCTACCAGTAATCTTTGGTTCAAAGATTATGTACAGATATGCACACATATATAGTGACAGGATCTCAGAATTAGTCATGGAAACTTCTTAGGGCCTCAAAACATGGATATCTGAGGAGAACTAGATTTTTTTTCAAAACGGGACAAAACAAACAACTTTCCGGTTTTAAAAAATTTTTAATTTTCCTAATGGGACACTTGAAATAAATTGCTACGGAAAACCAGCAAAATCCAAACTTCGTTTCCAGAACTGAATAATATAAACTTATTTTTAGTAAAATAAGAAAACTAATTAAAACTAGTTATTCTTACAATATAAATTAATGAAAATAAACAAAAAAATTTTATAAATGTAAAACTTAAAAATAAATGTTTCTTAATAACACTATGCGACAAATGAAGACCTTTTGAAAAGTGCAAGATCGTGAATTATGGGTTCGATTATACTATCTAAATGAGGTAAAACCCTGTACTCAGTTTGGTCAAGTTGGTGACCGTTTTCCTTTTATGGGCCTCCAAAGTTTCCCAATATTAGGATGATGCCTAAAAAAAGGTGTCATCGGTTTTTCCCAAATAACTAATCAGCATTTAAAAATATCGGTTAACAATCTTCGGCAAAAATGTAGCCAAGAGTACGTTGAATATTTCTTTCTAAAATTTTATGACAGAAATGTATTTTATCTCAGAGTTTTTTTTTTGAAAAAGTTGAAGAACAAACATTTTTTTCAGTTTTTTGATCATAACTGTTACGAAATCCTGATTTTTCATACACCGTATTTGGAAAATGTTTCTCTGTATGATCCTGGACCATCACGCGCATCAATCGTTATTACGGAAGACCGACTGGATTACATTGTTTCTAAGTTGCATTTATCACAACGGATATCTGAAAAGCTTGCACAATTTTTTAAATAATAAAACTTACTGGAGCTTGGGTCAAAGGTCACAAAATATAGAAGACGACAGTCAGACCTTCAAAAATGTTTCACTCTTGATGACTCAAAAACGTTTTCCTATTGTAAGGACACGAAGATGCCCATGGATCAGATGAAAATTCCGTACGATCTTAACGACTGGTGGCTATTCACAAACAGCTGAACACAAACAGTCGAACTTCTCTATAGTGAATCTCCACGGGGACAGACAATTATTTCACTATATAGAAACTTCATTATACAGAAATATTTTTTGTTTCTTTGCTATTAATTTAAGACAATCAGGTATTTTTGTTTGAACCACATTTTTCCATTTTTCTTTATCAATAAGAGCTTCAATTGCATAAGACATTTAAATATATTTGTCGAAACGTTGCTCTCCATCTCCAAAAAAGTTCGAATTACATCAAGTGAAGAGGAAACGTGTTCTAATGTAGCTGATGTTTTATTAATATTTGCCATTACTTCACCACCCAGTTCCTCTTCATCGTCATCTGATAAAATCTGCTGTAATCCACGACTTTCTAAAACACTTCTTAGAATATCTTCATCGGACGGAATGCCCATGGTTTGGTACATCAATATCTACACTGACATAGTCTTCAAATGATGCATCGATGTTAGCTACTCTTCTAAATGAAGCCTGTAGAACAGCTGAATCTTATAGGGGGAAAAATCTCCTTCATCCCAATTACTAGGTTGAATCTGCATGTCATCTTTTGAAAATCCTGCCTTTTGAAAACAGTTTCCAACAGTCTCTGGTTTAACAAAGATATTCCACACTCTGCTTAAATTTCGAATAGCTTGAAGCAAATCTATAGCTGTTACAGGTTTGCTTTCTTCCATTTGTTTTCATTTTCATATTTTGGGAATCCCAAAAATATTACTTATAGTCCTTATAGTGTTGCTAACAGCTGTAAAATAAAGCTGCTGAAAATAGTTCACTATATGGAGACAAAAACAGACGTAAAACTTATTTTTGTTTCCAAAATTTGGTTCATTGTAAAGAAAAATTCACTGTATGGAAATTCATTACACGGAGATTAAAATACATTGAAAGTGGAATGAAAATCTGTGTTCTTGATTTTAGTTCATAATAAGGAGAATTTCATTGTATAGAAGTTCATTATAAGGAAGTTCGACTGTATAAGAAATAGATACTGAAACAAGAACTTTATTGAATTATTTTCCAAAAAATTTATATAAAATTATAAAATTTGAGTGAAAAATTTTAATTTTTAGGCACAAGGGAGTCCTTATGATCTGTTTTTGGTATCTAGACACGTGCAGATTATATTGGTGTGTTCTCAAAAGTTCTTCAGCTTTACCGTGTATATGGTGTATGTAAAATCAGGATTTCCTAAAAGTTGTGATCAGGGCAACCAAAAATATGCTTTAAAAAAGGGTTTTAAGCGCATAAAAAAATGCTGTAAAAAACAGGAAAAATGCTTTTAAAATGTAAAAAACATGCTCTAAAAAGTTTTGTTTTTCTTAAAAATATAAGATTTTATTTAAAAAATAATGAAAAAATAAACATGTTAGGGAATTCATTAAATAACTTGTTACCTTAGGAACATATTACATGTCTAAGACAACATATGCTAAATACATACGTACATAATAATTTATGTAATATAAGATAAGAATTAAAAACTACTTTGTAAGCAAGTTTGTACAAGTATAAGTCTGTGAAATATATTTGCTTAATTCATATTGGAATTGCAATAAATTACGGCGTGTTGACTTAAATTCTCAAAAGGAAAGTTCTGTCTGTTGCTTCTAAAAATACTTTTATAAAAAGAAAAACTTCTTTCTACATCCGCTGAATTCATTGGAGCATATTTAAAAGACAAAACTTCGCCCACATCATATCCTGAAGTTGGGCTTGCTTTAGAACCATTCAGCTGACTACAAATATTTTTTATTGCCTCAAGGCCTTTGTTTTTATCCATAACGCGTTTTAACTTATTTTGAACAATATGCTTAGAATCGGAGTCAGGCACATTGTCGATCTTTTTAACGGTGTCGTTCAGTATTTTTATTTGCTCAGTTAGGGAAATACCAGCAGTTTGAAATTTTTTGATATTGTTGGCAATAAATCCATACTTCGATGCAATAAAAACTAAATCTGTTTTTGTTTTAGACTTACGTAAAGCTTCTTTGGCAATTTTAATCGATTGAGCATCATCTGTTAAACTATCTAAAACTTTTAAAACTTTTTCGTTATTGGTAGCATAATAATTTACAGCCTCAATCTATGTACCCCAACGGGTAGTTATTTGTTCAGGTGGGAGAGAAAGTTCCGGCGGTGGCTTACCGGATTTTCGAAGAACCTTTCTTTTAACGATTTGTTGGTGTTTAAGACTTAAATATTAAACAACCAAGAAGCTAAGGCCCAACGCGTTTATATACATAAATAGAATAAGATAAACATTACACTAGTCTGCAAAATTCAATTCGCTTTGGTTATGTCAGTGGCGAATTCAGTTCACCGTAGTCGATTAGATGAACACCACCTGGTTGTAAATTGTTCAAGTACACATTAAAAATAGTTGGAATGTAGTCATAACAAAAATTTTGCAAGAAATGCTCTTTTAAAAGCAAATATGCTCTTTAAAAGCAAAATATGCTCTTAAAGTTGCTTTTAAAAGTAAAATATGCCAACATATGCCCTTAAGGGCAAAATATGCCAAAATATGCTCTAAAAAATCGATGCCAAAATTCCTAAAAATATCTGAAACGGATAAATAACTACCTTATATGTTTGTAAGAAAGGAAAAAAAAAATATGATATATCATAAATTTGGTTGCCCTGGTTATGATAAAAAAACTGAAAAAAAATTTTTGTTCTCTAACTTAAAAATAAAAAACTGAAATAAAATACATTTCTGGGACACTAGAAATAAATTGCTGGGGAAAATCAGCAAAATCCAAACTACGTTCCCAGAGCTGGAAAATTTAAGCTAATTATTGTCTTTTTGCGTTGAAAATGAAATAAAATCATTTACACGATTTCAGGGATGTACGATTGGAACTCTTTTTGCTGCATAAGCGTATCCAACTAAAACACATAAAATTTTGTAATTCCATACAAATTATATTTTATGAATTTGAAGGAAATTCATCGGTTCGATGTGCCCATCAATTTCCACATATACTGCTACTATGTATATTAGATACTACCCTAATGTTTTCGATTTAGAATTACAGATTAATGAAAAATACTATATTATAATTTTTAAATCCAAGAACCATGTAAAATACCGTTGTACTTTAGTTCCATTACCTGCTTACCTAACGAAGTGCTATCCTCATACGTACCTGCGGTAAATTGAAAATCGGATCTAATTTTTATAACTGATTCTTATGGTTTACATCTTTTTTATTTCTAAGGTCTGCAGCTATTAGACAAAAGTTTCTCGATTAATTTCTGAATAATTCCAAAAAATGAAAACAATTTCGTTACACATATCTTGGTGTTTCACTTATTAAAATCGGATGACTCGTTCACGATTTAGGCTGAAATATGTCTACGCACCTGGCTAATTTAGGGGTAAAAAATTGCCAAGCCCATAAAAAAAATCTGGATCTGATGGAAAAAAACCAAAAACTAATTCGAGTTTAGCGCATCAAAGCCCATATAGTGCACATAGTTTTATTTAAAGGCGCGACAAAAAGTTATTTTTTGCAGGGCAGTGGAATTTGCTTCATATAAATTGTCGGTTTTTCTTTGGGTTACATGAGGTTTCTTTTCGGCGAATAAAATACGGGCTTGAACATCGATCCAAATTAATGAATTTTAGATAACGTAGATCGTTAAAATATAAAAAGAATTTGAATGAGCACCAAGAATAAACCATAACAAGTTGACAATAGAAAGTCGATCAAAAAGGAAAACGACTATCAATATCACATGTGTTTTAATCCACCCTCGTATTACAAACGGTGTTGCAACAGGGACTTCCGAACTTTGACAGTTGATAACGGGCATCTGGTTGGAGCTAAATCTCCCTAATTATTTTATCTACTTCACCAACGTACCGCGTGTCTCGCTCTTTTGCTTGCGTCGTAATCAGGTATGGGCACCACTACATTGAACGCTAGGCATGTGTGTCATGGTATTAATTTGTTTTTCTTCTCATTTAATGACATCCGACGTACGTCTGCTTCGTTCGGAATTTTCTGCTAGACTAAGCACAATTTCGTTCTCTGCTTCGCTTATCAAATTTGTATATGTACACATCTTTTGCTCTTTTTGCATTTTCGTTTTGCATTGGTCCATACTTGGTCATAATCGTCCCCCGAGAGATTAATTAAATGATCGATCAACACCCACACTTCGGTGAAACGCGTGCTCTACCGAAAATATAGCCGGTATGTGTGGGAGTGTGCACGAGAATTCGAGGACGTTGGCCAGACAATCACTTTTGTTGGTGTAAGTTAGATGATCTGAATATCATTAACACGCGGTTCTAATAGGAAGGCACTGCGTGTCACACACGTGATCGATAATATCCATGTTGGATATTATGCTCGATCGATTTGAGGGCATGGATGTGAAATTGTCACCGACATCGTAAGATTCGATTTCATTTTAACTTATACTTGCGGGGTTTCTTAGCCCGCAGGTGTATGCAAATAAGCCAAGTGGTTTTTTTATCTCAATAAAGTGCATGCCACCGCCAGAATTCAGCCTGATTCGTGGGCTAGAGATATCGAACACTTAAAGATAGGAAACGCTTAATGAAAGACCCTTTTTATAATCAAGCAGATTTTACAGTTCCCAGTGTGAATAATAATAAATTATGTGAAACAATTTTTAATGTTTAATTACACCTGAATGAGTATCCTTCACAATATTTATCAAAGTGCAAGTGTCGGGTGAGAATAACGGTAAAAGTGTTTTTACCACATCCTCTTTGGCAGCATCCTGTTTATGCCACGCAAGGCTGACTGGCGTTCTCCCTCTACGTCATTATCACTTGTTCTGTTTTACTTTCCTTCTCCTGCTTCTCCCCCAGGTAGTCAGTCTGCGTGTATGCGTGATTATATTTTGTTTTACAAACTTTTATTTTTTCATTCCGCATTATTTTTAATTTATGTGTCTGTAAAAGTTCGCTCTCGCTATTATTTCGTTGCTTGGTGCCAGCATTTCTTCTCTATTCTTTTTTTTTTCTTTTTTTTCTGTGTACGGCCGGAAGTGTATTGAAGTTAATTCCATTTGCCAATAAGGCAAACAACATGCTCGCATACGCTATAATACAGAGAATATAAAAATTATGTATTTATTTTCATTATAATGCAACAAGCGAAAGAAATGTATGAATTTAAAAAGTTTTTTGCATGACCTGCAATTGAATTAAGCGGCACCGCATTAATGCACATTTTTATATAAAATCTGCCGAATCGTGCTTTATTTTTGTGACACGGAAATTGCTTCGATTAAAATTCATATACGAATTTTTTTTATACATTTTGTGGAATATTATGTTTTCGTAATTTTCTACATGTCCATGTGTGTGCATATAGTTTTTCCTCAGCTCATATTAATTTCTGTTTGCATTCGTATGGCTTTTTAATGGTTTAAGGGACAAACATGACTTTAACAGAATTATTCAACCGCAATGTAATATTCGTACTTAATGTGTTTAAAATGTTTAATAAATTGTTTTCAAATCGGATATTAAATGGTAAAATCAATTTCGGTGGCTGAGGAATAAAAATAATGCCTGGCATGAGGATACAAAAAAATATGTTTTAATAACTGGACATGTTTTATCGTGCCTGCGTTCATCTCTTTTATGAGTGGATAAAAAGTCTCATTAAAACTTAGATTGATGTCGGTGATAAATTTTCAACTGTAGCAGGAAAGAAGGCTGCATTTCCTTTTCTGGGTTTCACACTTGAATTGAAATATCATGTGTTTTGGTGGGCCATGAGTGTTAACGAAATCGCATATCTTCCATTAATTTAAGTTTCATGGAAAATGCCAACAGTATTGAAAAATGAAAAGTAAAATTTTAATGATACATTTTATTCAGAAGGTTACAGTGCATTCGCCTTAACGTCAACCAATTAAATCTAAGAGTGGTCAGACTTGGCGGCGCATACGATGGTCGTTTGGCTTTGATTCCTGCACAAGCTGAATCTTGAAAGCTTTTCAGTCAAGATCTTTGCGTAAAATCTTCCATAAAGTGGAAGGACGCAACCCCAGTTGCTGAGAACGGCGACGAATTGATTGATTAGGATCATCTTCAATGCTCTTCTGTACAGCGGCTATAGATTCTTCAGTGCGCATTGTTCGTCGTCTCACGGGATGCACATTATCAGTAACAGTAAATGTGGTCCGAAAACGATCTATTGTTCTTCAAATTAGCAGCTCTGAAGGACGATTATGTACGCCATAAAATGGACGAAGTGCACGATAAGTTTGACGAACAGAACCATTATTTTGATTAAAAATTTCCACAATTTGCACGCGTTGCTCTGATGTAAGTCGATCCATAATAAAATGTTAAAGCAAACTAAACAAAAAGCGTTTATTATCTGTTAAATGGGTGGCCAAATAAAGCAGTGATGCCAACTCAAAGTTGTATCACTCTATAAAAAACATCCGATATTAAAAGAAAACTCCAAGACCTTCGCTAGGAAATTACAGAAAATATATTGAAAGTCAATACCCGCGAGGGTCGCCTTCAAGACTTCAAATATCTGCACAATAACTTTCTTTACCACCCCGGGTAGTTAATTATATCAAAAAGGCTCAAAGATGAATTTGTTTGGGAAATTGTTGCCACAAAAGTCATACGTACGTCACTTCAACAGAAACGAAAAATAGCTCCTGGTGCAATAACTGAAAGCCTTTCAAAAAAGTGAAAGGGTTTGTCATTCCGCGTGAAATTTCTTCGATATTAATATGGGACCCCATAGAGAATATATATATTCTGGATCCTTATGAATAGCAATGATGATTGAGCGATGTCCTTCTGTTTTTACATGAAGAGCTAGAGACTTCGTTGTTAGACTGATGGATTAGAAATGAACTTAAATAGAGTGATATTGAAATTCAGAAAAATTCGAAATACGGTTCCGGAGCTGGGAAGCTCACACCAATTTCTCGACGCAAAATTAATACCAAAAACCAATTATTTTTTTGTTTGTTTGTAAAATGAACCTATTTTATGCTTTGGAAAGACTCAATTGTCTATTAAAAACTACAAAAATTAAACAAAATTTCTAGGGATAGGAAATTAAATTTTTTTATATTTGCTAACTAGAACTACTTTAAAGTTTATGAAGAACAAAATTGGTACTTAAAAATACATGTAACGCCAGACGTACGTTGGTGAAGGGTATATAAGATTCGGCACAGCCGAATGTAGCACTTTTGCTTATTTTTATTTACAAATGCCATCTGAAATTTTCTTTAAAAGGTTTTTCAAATATAAGTAGCAGTGTTTTATGTAAATCTTTTATAAACTTTTATTGGATTTAAGAAAAAACTATAATTTATTTCGGAAAACCGAAAAAAACTTTAAATTACTATTGGAAAAAATCGGTGATTGTTTTCCTATTTGTTCATCCTGTTCTCTCAAAAGTTTTAATACAACAAAATCTTCTTGACCAACCACATCACTTTCAATGAAAACTCTGAAGAAAACCCGGGCTTTTAGGCTTTCCAGGTAAAGGCAAATGAAATTAATGAGATCCTGTAGCGTTTGCGAAAAAAATACTCACTGGCTTTCAGTTATTGCACCAGTATTTTTCTTTTCTGTTGAAGTGACGTACGTATGACTTTTGTGGCAACAATTTCCCAAACAAATTCATCTTTGAGCCTTTTTGATATAATTAACTACCCGGGGTGGTAAAGAAAGTTATTGTGCAGATATTTGAAGTCTTGAAGGCGACCCTCGCGGGTATTGACTTTCAATATATTTTCTGTAATTTCCTAGCGAAGGTCTTGGAGTTTTCTTTTAATATCGGATGTTTTTTATAGAGTGATACAACTTTGAGTTGGCATCACTGCTTTATTTGGCCACCCATTTAACAGATAATAAACGCTTTTTGTTTAGTTTGCTTTAACATTTTATTATGGATCGACTTACATCAGAGCAACGCGTGCAAATTGTGGAAATTTTTAATCAAAATAATGGTTCTGTTCGTCAAACTTATCGTGCACTTCGTCCATTTTATGGCGTACATAATCGTCCTTCAGAGCTGCTAATTCGAAGAACAATAGATCGTTTTCGGACCACATTTACTGTTACTGATAATGTGCATCCTGTGAGACGCCGAACAGTGCGCACTGAAGAATCTATAGCAGCTGTACAGGAAAGCATGGAAGATGATCCTAATCGATCAATTCGTCGCCGTTCTCAGCAACTGGGGTTGTGTCCTTCCACTTTATGGAAGATTTTACGCAAAGATCTTGACTTAAAAGCTTTCAAGATTCAACTTGTGCAGGAATCAAAGCCAAACGACCATCGTATGCGCCGCCAATTCGGCGTATGGGCTGAAGCACAAATTGATATTGATTTTAAATTTCCATTCAAAATTGATGAAGCCCATTTTCGGTTGAATGGGTACGTAAATAAACAGAATTATCGCATTTGGAGTGTGGAGAATCCACAAGCTTTTGTCGAAACAAATCCACAGAAAATTACGTCCTCAAAAACGATGATGGACAGAATGTTACTGTCAATAGTGAACGGTATAGGAACATGATTCGAAGTTTTTTCGTACCTCAATTAGCTGGCATTATTCTTGTGGTTCTAACAGGACGGAGCCACATGCCCCACAGCGGGCGCTACAATTGATTTACTCACGGAAACTTTTGACGAAAAAATTGTTTCACGAAATGGCCCAATTAATTGGCCCCCAAGATCGTGTGACTTAACCCCATTGGATTACTTTCTTTGAGGTTATGTAAAGTCACTTGTGTACGTCGATAAACCACAAACAATTGAACACCTGGAAATCAACATTCGAAGAGTTATCAACGAGAAACAGCCGCAAGTCAGACACCTGGAGAATTCCTCAAATTAATTAGAATTGAACCACGATTGGTTTGATTTCAAGACTTTTTAGTTACATAAAATTCGTTAATAACATTAAAAAATGTTAAAATATAAAGGAGTAGTCAAGGAAAGAGAAAAAGTGTATTTTGTATGTTATACAGTTTTACTGCTCAAAGGAAATAACAATGTTACTTATTAATAATTATATCGCTAAATTATTAAAACATACACCAGGAAATAAGCAGCCTCTTTTTGACTTGGACCATCACTTATTGGATGACCCCTGTAAATGCAGTGTCGTGGACCAGAGCCAGAAAGGAAGAAATAGTGTCAAGACAGACTAGATGTTGTAGCTATGTTAACTTTTTACTTCCCCGGCGAATAGTGTTTGCTACAGATACCGACGAAAAAAGTTGCTGTAGTCTGCTCTGTTGGAACATGACGTTGTTCAACGCAGTCGGTAATATTCCATCACCAGTGCTATGTGATCGTCTTGGAGACAAGCCGATAACAACTAACACAATCTTACACTGATGCAGATCAGAAAAATTCGACACCATGTTCATGACTGAGTGTGAAATCGCACCCGGGTTCTAAGGCATCGTAGTCTTCTATGCACTACATCAACAAACATCATCGTCAATTCTTACAACAATTAAAGGCAAACGTTCACCAGAAACACGTAGATTCGGTGAATGGGCTTAAAACAAGATTCCCTTTGATTACGATTTCCATGACAGCATTGTGTTCTTAATTGTACGATGGGACACCGTTTCATCCAGAATAACCGACTGTTGGGCGTGCTTTATGGCCCGGTTAAATCATTGCTCTGTACTTCTTTAGAAACGATGACAGTCAGAACGTTACAGTCAATGGTATTCGCAATAGAGCCAAAAGTATTCAATTTTTCGTTAATCAATTAATCGACATCAATTATGTGCAGGAGCTGTGGCTTCAACAACACGGCGCTACATGCCACCCATATCGCGGCACAATCGATTTATTGAAGAGGACGTTAGTAACCGTGTAGTTACAGGTTGGAAATGCGTGAATTTCTGAGAGGAGATTTGAAGTTGCTACTTTCAGCCGATAATTTCCGAAACGATTGACCACTTGCACGACAATATTCGATGTATTATCACCGATATACGGTTGCATATGTTGGCAAAATTCATCGAGTATTGGAACTCTAGCAGCCTTCTTCTGTACTTCGGTAAATTTAAATGTCCTTCGCTAAAGCCATATAAAGTATTTTTAGAACAAATAGTTGTAACCAAGGCTGGTAATAGAGCCATGGCCAGGATGTGCAAGAGCTCTGGTTTTAACAAAACGGCGCAACATGTCACATAGCACGCGGGGAAATTAACTACTGAAGGAAATCTTTGGTAGCCTCATAGTTTTAAGTTTCGGACCTGTGAATATGCCTCAAAGATGTTGTGATATAAGGCCGCTACACTATTTTTAGTGGGGATGTATGAAGCCGCTACTCTACGTCGATAAGCCCAAAACAAAGGACAATATTCGCCGCATTATTACCGATGTAAGGCCGCATATGTTGGAAAGTGTCAATGAAAATTGGATCTCCAGATGAGATTACGTCCGAGTCAGTCTGGGCGATTATAAGACAAGAGCCATATAGAAGTCTCAATGCCAGAAGAAATTTCACGTCAATCTAGAAAATAAATTTGTATCTTATTCCTTTTGGAACTTCTATGACTCTGTGAAAAATAGCTTTTATATATAATATTATTTATAATCTTATGCATGATTCAACACTGAATTTAATAAATTTTTTTTAACAAACTATGTTGTTAATATAGGAAAAACCTCAAGTGAAAATCTTTCGTTTCTATCTTGGAATTTCTATAATCGTCCTGATGAAAATCGTTGCAGTTACTATTTTAATTAATATCTCAATTGGCAAACGATTTAATCAAATTGACAAACAAATCAATGAAAATTACTAACAATTATTGTTTGTGTAGTCAAACATGTTTCTTTTGATAATTTAATCCTTTCGGCTGCATCAGCTATCGTAGTGGTCTTAGCCAGTCATCGATGCTCATGAGCTTCAGATCTTTTGCATTTTTCTATTAAAGAAGAAAATTTTCCACACAAAATTTCTGAATATTTGCCCAGTTCGTATGTTTCTCTTAAAATACTCTGTTAGTGCTGAGAAGTTTCTTACTTAAACTCTATATAAAGTTTTCATTTTATTATAGTGTCCCTGACTGTTTACAAGAGAGAGAAACATTTTAATTTATTAAAATGTGTACATGTAGAATATAAATATAAGTCTTAGTTTCAGTTAAAAAGAACTGGGAAAACATCATTTTATTGAAGCCTTATGAAAAATGTATTTAAATTTTTAAAAACAAACAAACAAACAAACAACAACAAAGAGACCTCTTTGTGCAACTGAGGCGTATAATTGCTTTTTAATGCATTTGGAAGACACTCTCAGCCAGGGCTTGGATTATTTTAAAAGGATGTTTCACAAAGTGCGACCATTGTCCCGCAGTAAATTTAAGTGCAATCAAATTTTGATATCCATTAAAAGGAGAAATCCTTGTAAATTTTAACAAACCGGAAAATTGAACTTTCCGCCAAAAATATATTTTTTAAAATTGTCTTCAAACCGTTTTGCAAAAATAAATCTCTCCCAAAACGTAAACATCTGCTACGTTTTGAGTACTTAAGAAGAGTTCCTGACTAATTTTCAAAGGATTATGCTTTTATGTGCGTGAGGCTTTGTGTGCATAAGTGTTTGACCTGCCTATAAGTTCTCTTTAACTCGCACCATCAATTTGAGTGGCTGAGAAGAGGTTTACCGAGTTCCGTGGTGGCTGAGCCTGCAGCTTCATTTTAACTGAGGGAGTACATCACATTTTATATGAACACGATCACACGTTCAGCGATCTTCAGCCGCAGTCCTGATAAGATTCTACGCAATTATATAACGATAGACGGAACATGGCTCCATCATAATCAAATGAATAATTAAAACAGAGAGGGTTTCATCGGAGAATGTGCAACAAAGAAGGCCCTAGTGTGTCAGTTGTTCCACAAGATCATGGTAACACTTTTCTGGCACGCCTGTGGGGTAATTCTCATAGATTTCCCAGAGCAGGGTAGATCGCTCCGCTCTATCAATTACTAAAAAAAAAACAGAATTTGCCGAGGAACGTGCTTTTCCAGTAAGACAACTGGACGAGATCGAGTTTGAAAAACAGCAGTATACGATAACCGGTTCCAGAGCTGGAAAACGTAGACTAATTTTTGGTTTATAAAAGTATACAATCACTTCTGGCTATTGTGAAAACTCGAGCCCTGCTCTCAAATATTTTACATGTTTTTAGTTGAGGCATATTTTTATAAAAGATTTAGTAAAAATATCACAACTTTTTCCATATTTTTTCATGTTGCAGCTTAAAATGTTATTAAAATTGCAAAGAAATTCAATCAAATTCTAATTGTGTTTTTCACAGAGACAAAATGGCCAAATAGAAAATAAAAAAATAGATTTGATAAGCTTAGAAAATGCTGACAAAAATACAAATTTATGAGCTGCTGCAAAATTGTTGTTGCATATTGAAACATAAGAGGCTTTACATTCATGCAAGCAGGCTTCTATGCGATGTGTGTAACTATTGTTTAATGTCTAACAAATTGCCACATATTATAAAGCAACGTTACGTGCATACAGTCGGCAGGCAAAAAGACTTTGGCTTTTATGCACGTCAACTGTAATAGAAGGGGTGTAATAATTTTGCTATTCACTTGTACAGAATTCTACGCGTTTGCTTTCAGATATTTCCGGGCTGTGTTACGCAAGCTGACTGACAGTTTTCAAAACCCCCCGTTAATAGGGCGGATGGGTTCCCAAGCGCTTGCACGAACACTTGCCAAATCGAAAACAGCTAGAAAACATATTCAATTATACAGTCAATTTTGCGTACGTCTGTTGATTTTAAGTAAAAATTTAATTTTTCTTTAATGAACCGAAAAAAAGGAATTGATGTTTTATATGACAAAAATAAATTCAGATTTTCTATATAAATAGGGTTTCAATCAAAGACCGAAGTATGGGATTTTCGGAAAACTGATTTCACGTACAGCCAGACGGACATCGCTCATTCAACTTTCCTATTCAGAAAGACTCAGACTATGATCTTAGGATACCAAATATATCTATAGAAGTTTATGATATATCACGAACCGATTTTGACCCGTAATCGACATGGTTTTTGATGTCAAGAGTTAATTAGTTTGTGGAATCGATCGGTGAAGCGGCTTGAACTTATTATGTAAAGACCATTTTGAAAAAATTTATTTTCTTCGTTTTTTTTTCAAGATGGCTCGAATCGACTAAAATTCATATATCAAGAATATCTCTTCAGAACACTGCTAAGTTTGGTTTGATTTTTTCAGCCACTCAAAAGTTATAGCGGGTCACATACATACACATTGATACACATACACATACATACGCTCACGCACATATAAATATATAGGGTTATCCATTTTGCGGTTTCAAAAGTAAACCTAAATAAAACACATATAAAATAATTTTTTTCGTGATATTTCTTTTTTAATATAAAGTTTGAACGTTGGCATTATGTGTGAACCACTACATCATGTAAATGACCACCACGCGAAGTGTTGCAAGCATTGATTCTTTTAAGGTAATTTTCGACACATATTGGGCGGTATCTCAGCCAAAACTTGACGAATGTTGCTTTTTAAGTGCTCAAGCGATAAAGGTTTATCTGCATAAACACGGTCTTTCGCGTAGCCCCACAAAAAAGTCTGATGGTGTAAAATCGCATGATCTTGGTGGGCAGTTGATATCACCACGACGAGAAATTACGCGGCCAGGAAATGTCTATTGCAATAAGGTCACATTCGCTGGAGTTGTGTGGCATGTGGCACCGTCTTGTTGAAACCACATATCCTCCAAGTCGTATTCTTCAATAGCAGGCAAAAAAGTCGGTTTTCATATGACCATAACGCTCCGAATTGGAGGGATCGACACATTCGGTCTTCGGCAACACTTTCACTTACAGCAGTGGTATTTTTAGCGGAACAAGCGAAACGACGATGCACAGGCCCTAGAATATTTGTAACCACTCCAGTCTCTTCAAGTTTCTTCACAATTTTGCCAATTGCTTGCGTAGTTAGACGATTATGGAAACCATAATCTCCTCTCAGAGCACGATATGTGGCTGTTGCAGAATCACCATTTTTCTAGTATGTTTTCATAATTTTTATGCGTTGTGTGATAGTTAAGCGATCCATTTTCGTCAATGTCAGACTTTCAACTGAAAAGAAAAAAATTGGCTTAACAACTTAGTTTGACAGATGTCGAATTCCAGTCCTATACTTTTGAAACCACGAAATGGATAACCCGGTCTATACAGGCATAGTGACAGAATTTCAGAATTAGTCAGGCAAGTTTCCTAGAACTTCAAAACGATTTTTTCACAACGGAGAAAAACTAATAACTTTTCATTATATACATAATTTTTCTACCAGGAAATTGAAAAAAAGAAAAGTTTCTAGCAGGTAGCGCCGTAAATCATACTCTCTCCGATGAGATTATAAGATCTCCGTAGTATGTAATGACATATAAGTTTTGGTGTGCTTAAAAGGTGTTACGGACTTATTTGTAAGCCAAATGATAACAGCGCGTTCTCAATATGAGAAGAAGGCGAAAGATGCGTTAGCAGAACAAAAGATCTGTTGGTAACAAACCAAGATGTTAAAGTAAGTCTCAGGTAGGCCTGATCTAACATGAGACTGCAAAGAAAGTCAATCGCCTTGGGTTAAATCGTATGATCTTCGAGGACACTTTTCCCTTCCCAACATCTTGTTCTCGTCTCTTGTCTTAATCACAATGGAAATAACTAAAGAGGTAGGGGGAAATCAGAATTAACTGTTTTGCTTTTCGTAAAAACGGTTTTATTACTTATCCTTCAAGGATTCGTTTTATTTCATCAAATTAAAACACGGACAAATTAATTTTAGAAATATAATGCGGCAACACTTTATTTATTACTTTATTAACACGAGTATTTGTACTACTCAACACTTAGCTATGTTAACACATCTATCTTCGAAATCACACTCACTCGCTGAGCTCTGGCAGCGCCTTTATATAGCAAAAATAACGTCGTCTGGTAACTTCACGAAACTTCTGGGCATCGTTGTTGTTGGTTGTACTTTAATTAACATGTAGCTATATACGTGGGTTTGTATACATGACAATCCTGACTTGTGTGTTTTGCTTATGGTGACTATGAGTGGTTGTATGGATGAGTGTTCTGTGTGTTGTGTGATTTTGTTTCTTCTTCTGCTATGTATATATGGTTGTGTATACTTGTGAACCTGTTTAGCTTTATTAGCAGCGAATACTTGCATACAAGATCATTAAGAATAACATTTCTTAGCATTTATGTTGCTAGGTTTTTCGTTGTTGTTGTTTAAACTTATTATTGGCACAGCCTCAAATGATCTTGTATATTCTGGAGTATTCCATTTCCGTTAATTTGAATATTATCTATATTGTGTTGACCAGGGTTGTAACATTTTGACAACTATAGATTAATTGCCAGTGCTGCCAAGTACATATAGCCACATTGTCGTTTTATTTAAATCTATTTCTAATCTTTGTAGCAATATATTATTTTGCTTTAACGATTGAATTTAACTAAAAAAATTCAACTTGACTGCATAAATTAATTTGTGTAAACAGTTTTAAATGCATATTAATCCAGTTTTATATAGCAAAGCTTTTTACTGAATCTCAGTGTCTGCCCAGAATATTCGCAGGATAGTTTTGAATTCAACAGTCAACTTTGAGCTGACTTTTCTTTAAATACTGAATGAACGAAACTGCCGAAAACCGTTTTCAGCTTCAATCCAGTTTTCACAAAGTCTACTCTTTTTCTTTGAGAAAAAATACACGAAATTCTGGTTCATAAAAGCAGGAACGAGGAAGTTTCGTTCGGAGTTGCTATTTGTACTGGATTGAATGTGTTTTGGAAATTATTGTTGCAATAAATCGATTGTCTAGTGAGTGTTTAGGCAAGTGGTGTCGCAGTGTTGCAAACACATGTCGTGAAGATCCATGACATTATCATGCTCTTCTAACGAATGCCATGCCCAGTCTCTGTTATTTCAAAAACATCTTCAAAAAAGTAACACACAATCATGCCAGTTGATTTATTTAATTAGTCTTTTTTGAATTTACTTGACGATTTCAAGTCTATGTTATTTAGTACTTTAATATTCGTAACATAGTGATAACTCTATTAATACAATTCTAATTATATCGACTATATAAACATTTTAACAACTTTATTCTAATAATAATAATAATAATAATTTTACTCGCAACTTAAATGCAATTGGGCTATTAAATACATCCCATTTATTTGATATTATATTCACTGGAATGCAAAACTCAACATATCCTGGCAGATGTACCAACAATTTAATTTCTACATGCAGCCATTTGCATGGAAATTCGTGTTCGAGTTTTAGACAAATCCTTTTAAATAAGCAAATAATTTTTTTTATTTAACCGATCGAAAACGTTTGTATAAGAGTTTTGTTTATTGGAGTTGTCTTACCGAAGACGACATCGTTGCTTGCAAGTGTGTGTTCATAAATAAATAGTTTCCGTATGAAAGTGGCAAATGTGCATACTTGAGAATTATAATGCTATTAATATTCTACTATTCAATGAAAATAAGTTCCTTTTAAGAAGCATAAGACGTGCAATTATATTTATAAAAAAAGTATTTGCATCCTGTCAATTGAGTGCAGTTAAAATGAAATATCGATCAACTTCAACACCTGCCATGTTGTTAGAGAATTAGAGTCACTGGTTTGAGTTTTAGAAATGAGCATGTTAAACATAAAATATTTTAAAACATTTGATTAATGAGCTTGAAATATCACTGCTGCCGTGTCATAGTCGAACTAGAGCTCGTAGAGTTACTGAACGGGTGGCAGCTATTAAAAATAGATCTCCGCCAGTTATGATGGAGTTGTACACGGTGGAATATTAAGATGGCATCGTTACGCCAATAAATCCATCATTACAACAACTAATGTCAAACACTATAGCGATACAACACACGTTTTGTGTATTTGAAATATATATATATATATATATATATATATATATATGTATATATATTTCATATATATTTCATATATGTATGTATATATATATATATATATATATATATATATATATATATGCCGCATGAAAACATATTATAATGATATAATTAACAAGAAGTTAATAGATGAGTCAATCGTTTGCACGCAGTTTTACTTGTAGATAAATTCTGCTTTTATCGAAACGTTAAAAAACCTCAATCGCACTACTTGTTACCAACTGACACACACATACACACAGACATAGTGACAGGCTCTCGGAATTAATCAGGGAAGGTTCTTAGGACCTCAAAACGTAGAGATCTGATGAGAGCTCGATTTTTTTCAAAGCGGATAAAACCAATAACTTTTAGATTTTTTTAAATATTAAAAAAATTTTTCCTAGCAGGTATCTAAAAATATTATATTAAAAATAGATTTAAGTCTTTTAAATTTTGAGATCTTGAAAAAAATATAACAGAATTATTGCATTAAAATTGAAAATTTATATTGAAAATATATTATGAAATGAGGTTTTTAATTAATATTCAAAAAGAGCTATAAATGATTGATGGACCCGGAAATAAGAAAAAATCAACAACATTTGAAAACAAAATCAGTTCTCGGATGTCATTATAATCCCATTATCAGTGCTCGTGTGCAAGTACTACGGTTCCCACCACAGTTGCCACTGTGGTACAATTGAACCAAAAATTGTTGTTTTTTTACGTTTGGTTCGCTGGTTCATTTTTTTCTTTTATGAAAAGTTCACGATTACAATATAAATAAATTTTGAAAGTTTTATCATGCCTATAAAAATGTATTTACGAAAATTATTACTCTTCACATAAAGTAAAAGATTTGATTCGTTTACAACACTTGATAGTAATCGATTACAGTAGTAAATCAAAAAGCTATATTGGCAACACTGATCGATTGTTACTTTTGTTAACAAGTCAGAAATTGACAATTTGACTTCAGTGTAAAAAGTATTGTATTATGCTGGTATGCAAATAAAATTGAAAAAATTGGTTCTCTTTTTTATTTTGGTTCTTTTTAAAGGATTTTGGCCCGGAAGAAAAATTTAGAGTGGCAACCGTGGTTCCCACCGCTTGTTAGACCACTTCGGAAAAAAAATTACAGACTTTAATGCTTTTTTTGCTTGGCCAGATTTTTATTGTGAATCAAAAAAAGCTTTCAAGAAACTAGACTGCGAAAAAAGGTTCTCCAGCAAACAGGAAGTTAATCTTCTTTGAATGAAATACATCATTTTCAATTTGAACTCTAAGTAATTTGTAGCGAACAATTTATTGCTCATAAAATTTAATTTTAACAGACACTAATTGTGATGCTTTTATTTTGGAAGGCATGGGAAAGTCAACATCAGTTTTATATAATTAGCATTCACAGCAGAGCAGAACAGCTTCTTTCGAAGGCCACTACACTGTCATCATCAGTACCCTCGTGTATTTTTGTTTGCTACCTTTTAAGTAGAATGTCCCTTGTGCTTTGGAATATTTACCAGATCTTTCGGAATTTAAAATACTTTTCGAACAATCAAATTATACGAATGAAATAAAATTTTGAATGTGAGTTTTAGTGCCACAAAAAAGAATTTTAAAAGCACCAACTTCAAACTCAATCACAATAACGACAGCAGGCTACAGACTACAACTTGTCAAAAATACAATAAATGGGCGTATATGAGAATAATTATTTTTACTATTACAGGGAACACGGCTACTGGTTGTTGTCCATGCTGTTTTTGTGGTTGTAGTAAAATTAAACGAATTTCTATTTCGGTTAGCGACAATGAGTGGATGCAATGTTGCCAGTATAATATAAATCAATTTCATTATTGTAAACTTAAAAATATATTGTTTTATTATACAAGAAGAAACAACAAACTATATTTCCAAGCAAACGAAATGATTTCTTGTCATATACTCTGGATTTTAAATACATTTTATTGGAATAACACTACTTAAGAGTATTAAATATATGAAAGTGGCAACACTGTCGTTCTACTACAAACAACAACTCATGATTATTGATTTGGTGGTGTCGTTTTAAAAACAATTAAGTAGCTGACTACGAGGCGACGATTCTAGCCAACGGCTTTTGTAGCCTGCTGTCGTTATTGTGTTTAAATCTTTAAAGCAAATACACGGAGTCGAAAATACCGATTATTATTATCGGTAGCAGCAAAGTGACCTCTGTTTGTCAAAATTGCATAGGCGGGTTACGCAGTTGTGGTTTGGGGGAAATCCTCGTGGTGATCGTAAAATTCAAAATTTACAAGTTCATCCATAGAATCCTGCCTTTATGGAGGGAGATATGTCGTTACTTTTATGTATAAGAAACTTTTAATTTCCCATCCTTGGGAATTTTTAAATATTTTTTTGGTTTTTAATAGAAAATTGAGGCTTCCCAAAGCATGAAATAGGTTTACAAATACACATAAAAATTGTTGATTTTTGGTGTTAATTTTGCGTCGGGATATATGTGTAAGCTTCCCAGCTCTGGAGCTGTACTTCGGATTTTTCTGAAATACCACTCTGCTTAAGTTCATTTAAAATGGATCAGTTCAAGAACGAAGTCTCTAGCTCTTCTGGGGGCTTGGGAAAACCGATCTCACGTACCGACAGATGGACAGACGGACCAATCTCAAGCGTCATCGCCATTAATGGGGATCCAGACTATATATACTTTATGGGGTCCCATATTAATATCGAAGAGATTACACACGGAATGACAAACCCCTTCACTTTTTGTGAAGGCTATAAAAATCAAAATCAATTTCAATGAAGAATATTCGAACAAAACATGTCGTCTATTACCGAACACAAAAGCGATGTGTTTTTCCTCAAATTCTAATTATCTTCCATATAAACGACGTTTTCTTTTCTCGAAAAATTTAACACTTTTTTACTTCTTTTCTGGAAAAGGTAATTTCAGAAGTTTTAGAAGTTTTAGAATAGAAATTATATGTCATAAGGGATATTGTATTAATTTCTTATAAACTTTTTATTTGATTATTTCCGAGTGTTGACATTTTCTCTTAAAAAGTGAAAAATAGGCTGCATTCTTTGACAGAAAAGAAATCAACATTAATGTTTCTCTGTCTAAATGCAGACATGTCGTCTGATCACAGTATCTTTGAACAGCTGGTATTTTAATATTAACTGTCCATGAAAAATTGGTATTGTTTCTGATGTCTATTAACACTATTAACAGTTAAATAGCTTCAGATTCGTTTTGTATGTGGAATTTATAATCTTGCAGTTGATATCTTCTATTGCAGCAACTTTTCTTTTACATTTAAATGGCTTCTGTAAAAGTGGCATTCGAATTGCAATTAAAACAATTAAGTAATCTGTATGAGTGTTTGGATGTATGAGCGTACATGCATGTGTATTAAGGCACGATCACACTAGCCGAACATTTCGCCGAAATAGCTAAAATCACTAAAGAGACAAGTTTTTATTGAGTTAAATAGTTTTCAATGCCACTGTCGTTTAGCTATTTATGAAACTGTTCTATTTAATAACTAAGAATCTGAATCAGCCTGCTTTCCTTTGGAATTTAAGACGTACGATATTCTTGGCACACATTTGCCAAGTGTGAGCGTACCTTAACCCAAAAATAAATTTAAGAATTTATTGTAAAATATTTTTTAATTGCAACTAGTTCAAGAAATGTCAATGTTTTTTTGATAAAAACAAAAAGTAAATTAAATTAAAACTTATTTTATTGAATTGAAGTATGTCTTTTTGATAGTTTGATTATAACCGAAGTGTTTATTTAATTGGTTTTGAAATGTTGTGGGATTTAAGGATTTATTGAGGAAATATATTAAAAATATATATTTTTTGTGTCACAATAATATAAATTTCTTTTTTAAATATGCAGGTGCAAAATCAATTATTTCTAAAATTCTATATTCAGTTACAGTTTATGAAAGTCATGAGGATTGTCGATTAGATAACGATGATTCCAATTGTTTGATGGCTGATATCAAACCTAAATTTACGACAACAGCAAATGATCCAATTAGAATGAGATAACTACCCGTACAAAATATTTCTATTAATTATTACGGCTGCTACACTTTCAATAGTTGCCCGTTAATAGTTGCCCTTCAATAGTTGCCCTTCAATAATCTTTCAATTTGTTGTACCTCCAAATTAATTTACTACCAAAACCACACCTTCCAAATTGACTGCTGGATTCCTTCCAATATTACGTTTCCATTAGCCTGGCAATCTAAGCAAATTGGTCAAAAGAAAGGCAAGTAAAAGTTGTGCATTATTGAACAGTGTTTAACAGTAACTTTTGTGACGGCTTAGCCGTATCTAACCCAGCCGAAAGCGTTCCTGAATTCCTAATTCTTGCAAATTTTAGCCGATTCTATAAGCCAAATTTCACGATGTTTCGAAAAAATCTTAGAAAAAGGTTTTGGTTTTTTTAAAATAACTTTTAAATGGGTCTATCGATCGATTTCATAAAACAATTAGCCCTTAACATTTAAAACTCACCTCGATCAAAGTAATCTGGGTCAAAACAGATAAACTCCTTGATGAGATATCGTCAACGAAAAAATTCGGAAAAAGTTATTTATTTAGTTACTGAAAAACACCGAAATTATAAAACTGATCTTGAAGTGTTCTCGATTCTTTTATAGTCGTTTGTCACTTGGGAATCGCATGATTTGATATTTAAAATAATTTTGCTTTGGCTGGAAGAGGTCAAAAGCATAGAAAAGTATAAAAATCAATCTCTCAGCCATAATTAATGTCCGGATCTCAGGTATCCGTTGGAATAATTTAATTGACTACTATAAACTTTAAGAAGTTTAAAATCAGTTAAGACTTTTCTTTTAACTCTTTAGCAACAGATTTAATGGAAATTATTTTGAATAATTTTATTAAGTTTACAAGTTCCTTTGCTAAAATTTCTATTTGATCGTTAATGTTTTCGTACTCACATTGTTAATGTTGCTTGCAGGCGGTTGCATTTGTAAATAATTGCAACTGCATGTCCGAATGTGTGTTGACTAGCAAATATATCTGCTGCATTTGAGTTAAATTGAGATTTGCTACAGAGACAAGTAGAAGAATATTTGGGGAGCTCATAACTCAACAGTCTTTCTTGCTGTTTGATTTTTAAGCCTTCAGTGATGGACACGTAATGGAATGACTGACGGTCTGTTCGCCGATGTCGCAAGCTGGCGGTTGATCGACTAAACAACATTTAAAACAAGAACGAAATATATTCGATCGAACGTTAGCTGGCGACATGGGCATACTGGCAGTGGATATAAGGCATTAAACACAACAACGACAGCAGACTACAGACTACAACTTGTCAAAAATAGACTACATGTGCGTATATGAGCATGATTATTTTTACTACTACAGGCAACACTTCTACTGGTTGTGGTCCCTGCTGTTTTTGTGGTTTTAGTCAAAATAAACGAATTTCTATTTTGGTGAGCGACAATGACTGGATGCAATGTTGCCAGTATAATATAAATATATTCAATTATTTTAGACTTAAAAATATATTGTTTGATTATACAAAAAGAAACAACAAACTATATTTCCAAGCAAACGAAATGATCTCTTGTCATATACTGTGGATTTTAAATATATTTTATTGGAATAACACTACTTAAGAGTATTAAATATATGAAAGTGGCAACATTGTCGTTCTACTAGAAACAACAACTCATGATTATTGATTTGGTGGTGTCGTTTTAAAAACAATTAAGTAGCTGACTACGAGGCGACGATTCTAGCCAACCGCTTTTGTAGTCGGTGTTCGTGTAGCCTGCTGTCGTTATTGTGTTTAAAGCTTGAGGGTTATCTTCAAAGTGCTGTACACTGAAAATAAAAAAGTGGGGTAAATAAGGACTTTCTTAAAAATATCTTTAAAATTTAAGAAAAAATATCTCTAATAAATTTAAATCAGGCAAAAGCCAATTCTGGAATCTCTCAAAATTAGTATAGAATTGTAAAAGCAAATACAACAACTAACTTGAATTAAATACGAATATTTAAAGCACACACTTGTGTGATCCGTACTTAAATCAATCCTTCTTTGCTTCCTTTAAGAATATCTTTGCTCAAGATACCTTTTATTTTCAGTGTAAGAGCTTCGGGCACAGATATATCGTTTTCAAAGGAAATTCCAACGTTTTAAATGCCCTGCCATAGCTTACTGAGCAATTTGAAAGTCTCAAAATGACAGTTATTGATTTCGATAGTTTTCTTGCAGCTAAATAGCAATTATTCCCATAAAAACCCTAACTTCCTCCTCAAAACAAATATTTCGGGAGTCAATTCACAAACACAGAAATATGGCATCGCCAATGTTTAATCTAAAAAGTTATTTTGTAAAAAGCATTCACAACACGTGCCAATGGAAACAGGAAGGAAGTCATAAATTCTTTTCATATTGATTTTATAAAACTCTGTACATATTTTTTATTTAAGAAACGCAAATATGAATGAGGAGCAAATGTGAATATTCTGGTAGATGCCTTCTGGCGAAAATGTTAATATGCCAGCCATCTCCACTATGGGAGTTAATGTAAATATCCTGCCCATAGATGGATATGCTTCGATCACATGCAACAATTACGGGAATTCATCTGTATTCAATCGGTTGTTCTTCTGGAATCTGTAAATAACATTTGATTTAGATAAAAACCTGCTGGTATCCGTAATATTTTAACGATAGCAGATCCGTGTGTCTTCGATGCAATCTTTGTATGAATTATTTTTTACCCTCCAATACTAGGCAAATAAACGCTGTTTATTTCAGCGAATTTGAATTTTTACTCAAAGTCTGCACATCTTATTTTGATAAAAAATTTATATAATTTGGTTTCCTTCTTACTTATATTTTTAAAGCACTTACGAATAAATCATAATAGTTAACTTTATTCCCAAGCAATTCACAATAGGACTTTTATTCCCAAAGTATTCCCAATGCCCATTTGTTGGGAATGGGAATAGGCGTTTGTTTCCAAACAACTCATTCTCATAATTTTCACGATAGGGATGATTATCTCCCTTTTATCAGTTTATTTTTTTTTCCACAAGCATATCTGAAGACTTTCACAGATCGAATTAAGTGCTGAGTGGCCTTAATATTATTCCTCCACACACACACACATCAATTTAAGCAGATGTATTTCTGCATGTTAAACTTGTAATCACTTCGTTTACACTGGCTTTCGTAGTCATTATAAATGTTAATGACTTTTTTTTTAATTTCATTGGAATAAACAAATATTTCACAATATTTGCTATTCATTTGTTTTTGCTACATTTGCTATTATTTCATTCATTTATTATTACTAATTCATTTATTGTTGCAAAAAAAGAAGAAAAACATTCTAAATTTGCTTATTTGTTAGGGTGACTTTTAAGTTTAAATTATAGTTTTAGCAACGAGAGATAATATATTGCAAATGTGAAACAGAAAGTTTAATAATTTATTAATGCCAATTAAGATTGGACAGCAGAATAGCTGTCTTCGGAAGCCGCTACACCTTCTTCATCAGTCCTATTTTGTACATGTGCTTATCACGACTTAAGAGGTGAATTAGCTCAAAGTGACAATATTTCTCTTCTGGCTAGAAAAATGTATAATTTAAAAAATCAGACAGTTGGATTTACTCCGTTTTGAAAAAAAGGGAACTTAGATTTTGCGCGAGTTAAAACTCTTTCGGAATAGCAGATTTCAAAAAGTTTTAAAAAACTAAGAAAAATTATAGTTTTCAAACTGTTTTTATTTTCAAATTTTTCAAAACAAGTTTCAAACTTATGCAGCCAAGCGGGTCATTATCGGTCAATCCGTTCATGAGATTTTGTGAATACTTCGACTTAAGACGCAATTATTTTTATCGTCAAATTAACCAATTCCCACTTTATAAACGGTGATTGATGTACTTTTCGATTACTATAAAAGAATCGAAAACAATAACTGATCGGATGTATAAGACCGGAGTGTAAGAAATATACTTCTTTTGGAATTTCTTATTATTCTAGATATTTCATTAACGAATTAACCGATTTTGATACGGTTTGCATTGATCGACATGATGTTTAACATCTGATTAGTTTGGGGATTCGATTGGTGAAGTTGTTCAAAACTTAATAAAAGAAATCTGCTTTAAAAATTATTTGTTTCTAAGTTTTTTTGCGATATCTTGAAATTTGCTGGTTGGAATTGGTTTAAACTCACAGAAAGTCTAAGTCCAGAAGCGCTCGCAAGATTCATTTCAACCGTGTAAAAGTTATAAACGAGTCACATACCTAAAGACACACACACATATACACTTATACACAAACATACCCACACGCACGAATGTACACATATCTACATAGTGACGGGTTTTAAGAAATAGTCAGAGAAGTTCCTACGGCCTTAAAACCTGGAGCTCTGATTTTTTAATATTTTCAATTTTTCTAGCGGGATATTAAATAATCTCTTCGAAAGAAGAGACACCGAGTAAAAATCGCTTGATTTATGAAAAGTTTTTGCAGCTTGAATATTAAAAGAATTGTATTTCAACTCGTAGAGCTCAAAAAGCATAGAACAACACAAAAAATCAATTGACGACAACTTTGCGGTTAAAATTGGCCGGAAAATTTATTGGAGTGATGATTGGGCTTTAACTTAAGAAATTCCATCTGTGGTGGGCAGCTTAAGAAATTTCTCTCTTAAACTTGCTTTTTGTTGCTGTAAACTCTAAGTTAAGAGGCATATGCCAGCCCAAGACGCTGCGCTCTAGCCACGAAAGACGCTATCACAATTTGTATTACCCTGAATTTAAAACGGTTTTTAAAGTGTAAAACGCACTATATTCGTGAAATGAATTTTCAAATTTATTGTTTGCCAGTGTAGCCAGGCATGGGAATTCCAATTAGATGCGAAATAATTGAAAAGTTTTTTTGGAATATGCACTCTGTTTTGCATCGAATTTAAAACATAGACTTTCTTAAGACGACTTTATTTTGTGGAACCAGTTCCTTTTATACTTACAACTCTATCGTGCGACATGAGCCCACTGTTGTATCAAAATTGCTGACAGATACGGTGTAATTGCAGGACTGGACAAAGCACATGAAGTCGTCAATCGAACGAGTGTGACGTCTTGTGTTTTAAATTGTAAGTTTTTCGTTAAATACTTTTTTATGTTAAAGTTTTCGCTGTATTAAGTTTCTTAATATTAAATTGCATATTTTATTTAATGAAAACTGAATATTTTCTGAATTAATCTTTCTGGACAAAAAAAAAGATCAATTGAAAAGCTACTTAATAAAAGTCTCCTAATAATGACAACATGATTAGCCTCCAAAAATAGTTTATTTAAAATATATTCAGCAACAACATGCACAACAACATGCACGTGCTTGTTTTGTATTTGACGTACTCCAACCGCAATCTTATTTTGCGGTTTCATCTCTTTGGCTCTCTCATGCACAAAATATCTGGTTAAATTTGCATGTTTTGTAGTAGAAGAGTTAATTTTTTTAATATCAAAAATATGTCCAACATTTCATAAATTTTGGATTGGAGACTAATTTGTTTCTCTATGATAGTATTTGTGTTGATTAAAAGTTAGTAGTCCATTATAATATTTCACAAATCAACAATTATACAAAGTTGGCAAATTTGAGGTTAGGAAATAAATTGCCTGTCAAATACTGAAATGCCAAAAAACGTACTGTTATTTTTAACAGTTATTCAGTAAAAATTTGGGAAATATCAACACAAGAAAACAGCAGTTTTGATCAAAGAATTCAATTGTGAATTGCCTCTTTGAAAAACTGAACAACAGCAGCGCAGTTTTCCACAAAATGAACTTAAGTGATGAGATCAATTTTCAATTGGGATTTAATTTCAATTAAGATTTAGTGCCGTTCTATGGACAAACTACACGCATCTGGCGCTCTGAGATATGAAAATTGATGAGGTAAGCGAAGCTTTGCTGCACCGTGTGGTACAAAATTTTGCAAAAAGAACGGATGTCTGCTAAAAGGGAGTTTGTTAGCCAATTCCTTTCTAACCTCGAACTCGCCCAAACCTTCACGTGATATCTTCTTCAATTTATAAAAAGTTACAAAATGTTTTTTGGAAAGGCAGTGCGTAAAAAAAGAGATTTCGTATTGAAAATATATGGAAAATGGTTGACTCTAAAATTTATCTCTGCAACTTCTTAATAAGTTTAACCTCAGAGCTCAGGTAAAGGGGTTTATTGTGCTGCTCCATGCTTTTGAACTCTAAGAGATAAAATACAATTTATATATTTAGGTTTGTCATTCCGTGTGTAATTTCTTCGATATCAATATGCGACCCCATAAATTATATATATTCTGGATCCTTATGAATAGCGATGACGATTGAGCGATGTCCGTCCGTCTGTACGTGAAATCGGGTTTCCCAAGCCCCCCGAAGAGCTAGAGACTTCATTCTTGGACTGATCGATTGGAAGTGAGCTAACTTAGAGTGGTATTGAAATTCAAGGACGGAAAAATAAGGAAAAATCGGAAGGACGGTTTCAGAGCTGGGAAGCTTACACCTATTTATCGACGAAAAATTAACACCAAAACCCGATTATTTGTTTGCTTATTTGAAAATTGAACCTATTTCATGCTTTGGGACTCCTCAATTGTCCATTTAAAACTAAAAAAAAATCCAGGGAGGGGAAATTAATTTTTTTTTGGTACATTCGGTATTTTGTGGTACATATAATAACTAAAATGTTTAAAAATTTAAAGTTTTTCTTAAATAAAACCGTTTTCGGTGTAACGAAGATTTGCATCGATGAAAAAAATTTTAAGTTCCCATCCAGGGTTAGGAAATTAAAATTTTTTTTATACAATAAACTAACCAAAAATCAACTGACGTCGTTTTTCCTGGTTAAAATAACTTTTTATTTCGGCAAAACAAAATTGGTATAAAAAATTAAAACAAAATCAAAATTTCGATTCCAGGGTTCGGTACTGCAATATTTTGTAGTACATGAAAGTAACGAAAGTGGTAACAAATTTGTAGTTTTTCTTGAATAAAACCGCTTTATACATCATGAAGACTTCCATTGGTAACAAATAATTAAGAAAAAAAGAAAAAAAATTTTCGATTCCAGGGATCGAAAATTGAATTTTTTTTGACACATTCGGTATTTCGTGCTACATGTAATAATTAGTATGTTTAAAAATTTTAAGTTTTTCTTAAATAAAACCGTTTTATACATCAGGAAGATTTGCATAGATGGAAAAAAATTAAAAAAATAAAAAATTCTTACCCAGGGTTAGGAAATTTTTATATTTTTTGTACATTAAAATAACTAAAAATAAACTAACGTCGTTTTTTCCTGGTTAAAATTATTTTTTGTCCTGGCAAAACAGAATTGGTATCAAAAATTAAAATAAAAACAAATTTCGATTCCAGGGCTAGAAAACTGATATATATTGTAGTACATGAAAGTGACAGAAATGGTTACAAATTTGTAGTTTTTCTTAAATAAAACCACTTTATACATTATGAAGACTTGTATGGATAAAAATTATTTTAAAAAGTTTTAATTTTCGCCTCCAGGGATCGGAAATTGAAATAAAGTTTCCATCCAGGGTTAGGAAATTTGAATTTTTTAATTCAATAACATAACCAAAAATCATTTAACGTCGTTTTTTCTTGGTTAAAATTATTTTTTATTCTGCCAAAACAAATTTGGTGTCAAAAATTTAAAAAATCAAAATTTCGTTTCCAGTGTTGGATACTTCAATGTTTTGCAGCACATGAAAGTGACAAAAATTGTTAAAAATTTTAGTTTTTCTTATATGACACCGCTTTATACATCATAAAGACTTGCATTGGTAAAACATTATTTTAAAAAATTTAGTTTTCGTCTCCAGGTGTGAGAAATTTTTTTTTTGGCACATTCGGTATTTTGTGGTACATATAGTAACTAAAATGTTTAAAAATTTTAAGTTTTTCTTAAATAAAACCATTTTTGGTATTATGAAGATTTGCATCGATTAAAAATAAATTTAAAAATTTAAAGTTCCCATCCAGGGTTCCGAAATTTAAAATTTTTTTATACAATACATAACCGAAAATCAATTAATGTCGTTTTTTCCAAGGGAAAACTATTTTTTATTTCGGCAAAACAAAATTGGTATTAAAAATAAAAAAAAAATAAAAGATTCCAGGGTTGGATACTGCAATATTTTGTATAACATGAACGTTCCCAAAATGGTTAAAAATTTGTACTTTTGCTTAAATAAAACCGCTTTACACATTATGAGGACTTGTATTGGTAAAAAGAATTTGAAAAAATAAAATTTCGTTTCCAAGGGTGGGAAATTTGGAATATTTTTTTTAAGTAACCAAACAACGCAACTGAAGTTGTTTTTATTTTTTTCTAACTGAAACTATTTTATAAGTTAGAAAGCAGACGTACGTTAGTGAAGGGTATATAAGATACGACACAGCCGAATATAGTACTTTTACTTGTTAGTTTTAAACTGATATAGATTCTTATAAAACGCACCATTCAAAAGCTACAGGGTCTAGTGGAAAAAAACAAAAGAAAGCTTTCGAATTTATCAATAAAATACAAATAAGATGAAAGCTGACACTCCCACGATTCCAGGGGTGGTCTGGTTTTTCATGTGCGTTACACATATAAAAAGTTATACGGCCTTAAAGTCGAACTATTTTCATAAATTTTCCACAACTTTTAATTGACAAAAAATGAGTTTGGAAAAATTAATATAAAAAACTCATTTTTCAATGAAAATACTTGCAATTATATTTGTTTTATTCAGAAATTCAGCAAAACCAATGAAAACATCCTAAAATGTAAATATTTATAGCGACACTGTAAGAAAAATTGTGAAGAATTAAGCCAAAATATGCACTTAAAAAAACAGTCAGCTTCGTTGGACACGAAAAACCAGGCGCAGCTCAAAACTACTTTTATGAATCAATAATCTTATTTTCTGATATATATATATGTATACATATATATATATATATATATATATATATATATATATTTATATATATATATATGTATATATATACTAAAATATGTATAGGAAGGCTTAGGTGTTTTCTATGCCAACTTTTGAAATATAATGATTTCAAAAATCATCCATATTTGATATTTTTATTAAAATTGTTTGCTGATATTTTTAATGTTTCATAATGTGTGATGCTTTAAACCAAAGAATACCAAGTAGGGTGACTCTAACACATGTAAAATCTATTCTCACATATTTGGACTCCTTTCCCAGTTCCAGCGCAATGCACTGCTAACGGTCGTACCCTGAGTGCTTGTTACAAAAAAATAAAAAAAATTCGATTCTAATTTATAAAAATTACGTTGGGAAAAGGCACGGAATTGTTTACTGCTTTCCCGAGGCAAGTAATTTAGGCAATTTATAAGAAACGACAAACAACACCAGGTTTAGTTAGCAACAGAAACATGGGAAAAAATGGAGTTTTTTGCAATCACAATCCATTGTAAAAAAAAAAGATTTCCATTATTTTGCATTAGAAAAGATCCACTAATTCCAGATTATAAAACTTCTTATTGAATTTTTTGGAAGTCTTTCTTTCCTGGGTTGTAGTTAATTTATATTCTATTCCGTATGTTCCAGATAGCCGTTGGGTTGCGAACTGTAATAACTTTATTATGTACACAACAACTAATTTGGTTTTGATATGCGTTTCTCTAATTCCTGTGCACTGCTCTTCAAATAAAACATGTTTAATATATTCCATTTGGCCTAATTCAATAACGACTGCCAAGGAAAGCGAATATTCATAAAGCAAACGAATTTAACGAACCAGAACATCATAATGGCTGCGAAAATGCAATATTTACTTATTTCATTATCCTACAAATCCAGATAATACCACCATTTCATCTGGTAATAAAAAACTTGCCAAGAAGGCATCAAATATTCACAACAACACCAACACAGAAAAAATGGCTCAACATGTTTCAACGAATGTAATTGTTAATAGACTCCATTGTGAAGTAGTGAATGAGGAGAGAACTAACTAAATCAACGAAATTATTAACACAAAAAAACATAATTCTTTTTTAACACAAAATAAACGTAAATTAGAAAGAATGACTGCAGGAAATGAAGACAATATGTTTTCGCTTTTTAGAAATGGATGAATATGACGGCACAAAAACCAAAATAGTATGTCAGTTCGTCTTGATGGCTACAGTAAGAAGAAGAATATCTGAGGCAAATATTCGTTCAACAGTAAAGCATCTACAAGCAGGAGAAAAACAATTTTGAGGAAACAAAAAAAGCGGAAGTGATAACTTGAAAATTGTAACCATTTCGAATGCAACATGCTTGACTGGCAGCAAATATACTAAAAATAAAACACAAGCCAACAAAGAAACTGAATGAAAAAACTCAAGTTAACAATACACAAGTAGGGAAGAGCGATGTGTGTGTGTGCCTCCTTAAAACAAATTACAAGTGAAACAGCAACAAAAATTACAACAGCAGAAATGAAAAGAAGTTTGAGAACTGCAAGTAACGTCTTTGGAAAACATGGGGAAAAGTGCTCTGCAAATTTAATGGAAAATTGTTGTCTAATTCCATTTTTAACGATTATTTGCTCTTTTCATTCCGTCGTCTCTGGCCGAAACCCACAGTCATGGTTGGTATCAAGCAGAGCTGAGGCTTGTAGAGTTGTTTATGCAGACCAGCAAGTGAATGAAATTGTCATTCGAATCAGCTAATTTTCTTTGCCCTTTTCTATCGTTTAAAGATACGTAATAACTCTAGATGTAAAAAAGTCATAGAAATATTTCTTTAGACGAAAAGTTTATTTCAGATCCCAATTCAAGCTGCAGCACCAGCTTTCATACAATTTGTCTACCGCTTTTAAATATGAAACACAACCATTTTACCCGCTACCGAAAACTAGGGTCATTTGTGCGACTTGTAGTCAAAAGATAATTCCTTGAAAAAGTATCTTCGGCTGTGCAGAATCTTATATACCCTTCACCAACGCACGTCTGCCGTTACTTATATTTTTAATAGTTAGCAAAACAAAAAAAAAAAAAAAAACTCAGTTACTTGCCTTTTTGGTTACTTTTATGTATAAAAAATTTCAATCTCCCATCCCTGAAAGCGAACATTAATTTTTTTGTTACCAACGCAACTCTTAATGAGGCACGAAATAGTTTCATTTAGGAAAAACTTAAAATCTGTAACCATTTAAATCACTTTCATGTTCTACAATATGTTGCTTGTGCCAAAAAAACTTTAAATTTCCCAACCCTGCAAATGAAATTTTAATATTTTTGTTCCTTTTTATTATCAATGCAACTCTTCACGAGATATAAAGTAGTTTTATCTAAGAAAAATTTAAAATTTTTAAAAATTTTAGTCACTTTCATGTACTTGTCCAAGCCTGGATTCGAAATTTTGATTTTTTAAGCTTTTGATACCGAATTTGTTCTTCCTAAATTATAAAATAATTTCAGTTAGCAAAAAAAAAACTAATTTTTGGTTACGTTAATGTATAAAAAAATGCGATTTCCCAACCCTGGAAGAGAAATTTATATATACAATTTTTTTAATCAATGCAAATCTTCATGGCGTGTAAAGTGGTTTTATTTAGGAAAAACTTAAAATTTTTAAACATTTTATTTTATTACAAGTACTACAAAATACTGAATGTGCCAAAGAAAAAACTTGATATCCCATTCCTGCATAAAATTTTTAGTTTAATTAAGCAATCGAGGTTTCTCAAAGCATAAAATAGGTTCAATTTACAAATAAATAATAAAATAATAGCCTTTTGGTGTTAATTTTGCGTCGAGAAATAGGTGCAAGCTTCCCAGCTCTGGAACTGTATTTCGGCTTTTTCTGTTTTCAATACTACTCTATGTAAGTTCATTTTGAATCCATCAGTCCAAGAACGAAG
The DNA here is from genome assembly GCA_963675445.1 of Linnaemya vulpina. NCBI lineage: Eukaryota > Metazoa > Arthropoda > Insecta > Diptera > Tachinidae > Linnaemya > Linnaemya vulpina. The sequence goes on along the minus strand of OY776276.1, from coordinate 87,435,302 downwards.
TTTCTAGCTTCTGGGGCCTTGGGAAACCCGATTTCACGTACAGACAGGCGGACATCGCACAGTGGTAAATTTTAGTCCCTATCGGACCAAAAATCTGTAACTTTTTTGTTCTTAGAGATGGAGTTCTGAAATTTTGCACGAATAATCTTAAATGTATTTCCTACTATTTCATAAGATATGAGCCAAATTAAACCAGAACTTATTTCAGAATAACGGTAAGAAGTTTATTTTTGTGCATATAGAGATGACTTGTACATGTATTTGGTACAAAATAGTGACTTTAACTTTAAATAGACTTCATTAATTTGTAATTTTATAAAATTACATTTTATAAAATGTAAATTACATATTCGATGTATATTGTTAACAATAACTATATTTAAATAATACTTTAGCCTTGACGTTTTCTTCTTAAAAATCGCTATATTGTGGTTACTTGATCAGTTTAATCCAAATCTTTTGCAAGGTTGGCGGATGCTTTTTTTTATAGTTGTTACATATGGATCAGAGGTGCAAAGAAGTCTGTTGAAAACATCTTCGTTAGAGGCTGATCGCGAAAATTTTCGAGAGTGATATTAACGATAATTTTTGTAGTCTTTATTGCGCGACTCTTGTGCGTCTTCGGACAGCTGACCTGTCCTCTTCCATGCAGATCAAATAGTTTCAAAATCATTAATTTTTCTTACTCAGCTTCGTTTTAAATAACGTAAAAAGTTTATTATCAAATCAAAAGCTGTCAAATTGACATTCTGAAAACAGATTGAAGTTATTCTTTCTTAATTGCTCTCCCTGTTGCATTTTTTTAAGACAAGAGAATGCTACAATCACAGAAAATATATGCTTTTAAGGATCATAATGGTTGCGATAATGTTATTTGCAGCAAGAGAACACGCACACTCACAACTGCAATCAGCAATACCAACGTCAATTACTGACAATCAGAGACAAACAAAAACAATGGCACAGCAGAGACCATTAACGACAAATACAAGGACGTCAACAACAACTCTCCAAGACTCGTATTTCAAATGCAGCAGAGTATCGATGCACTGTAACAACATAAATTAATGCCAGCAATGACAACATCATGTACCGAAAAAATCATTTCATCAACGAAAATAACCAAAAATGTTAGAAGTTACGTTCTTCCGGTTGCATTTCTTTGCAGTTTCAGTGCTGGAAAAGTTTCACTGCCTGAACTTAATGAGCTTGTAAATTGTTTGACAAAAAGTTTTCAATTCGTTGCATGAAGCCAACATACAATGGAAAAGAAACTCAAAATATACAACTTCATAGTTTCCTTCAGAAATTCCATCAGCTTTTTACTTCAGGGGAAGTGATATTTTACTTTTAATTAAAATGGAGACTAACTTTTTTGAGTTGTGGAAGGAAAACTATTTGAACAGTTTGTCTTGAGAAATAATAGATTTTTGCTAATGGATTTTGTAATACGATGATGTGAGTTTCTTTTTCGCAAGAAATCCAATGAAATCAAGAGCTGAATATCACGCCAAGAAATCCCTTTAGGTTCTATTCGAGTCATCAAAATAAATTAGAGTAAATATATATTTTCTCAATTACTTGTCTGCCTAATTTGCAGTCAAGTGTATTTTAAAAATTATTATAAAATAAGACTTTCGTGTAGATCGTGTAAATCGTAACTACGCCGGACATATGCCGGTTACTATATATAAAAATCAAGTGCCATAAAACTATCCGAAGAAAAAAAGTCATAAGAGATATTCATTTTTTTAACTTCATTTACAGTAGTTCTTATTTTCGCCTGTTATACGTTCTTAAGCAAATTGAAAAATCACATAGAAGCTCGGTATCTTCATCTTTAAGAAATCGGGATTTTGGATGGGTTAGAGATGGACAACGACAAAGAAATTGTTTCATTGGCTCAGTATCCTTCCAGCATGCGAAGCGTTTATACCAACCTGTGACTCCAATTCAGTGCAAGTGATCTCGCTGGACTTTTCAGCAGTTCCCTTGTCTTATCTTTCCTCTTATCAGTCCAAGAAACCCTGATCGGTTCCTGTAAGATTCTTGATATGGATTCAATTCCCCCGCGTATTCTGGGTGTTTTCCGCAGACAAGTATATCACTTAGCGGACTGTGTTTGATATAAGTTATTGGAAACAAATCTTTGACACCTTAAAACCTTTGCTATTGGGACTTCTACTGCCTGTAACGTTGTGAACTTTTTCGTCCGCCTAATACACGCCGATTTATATTTTAAATTAAAAGAGAAGAGCGATTCTCGAGATGTCCTATAAGAGTTTAACGTATTGAATAAACACGATGGTTCTTACAAGTTCTATATACGTAAGGTAATTCTAATCACATAAACTTAAACAATTTTATAAAATTTTACCCAATTTTGGATAAAGATCATGGATTTAGAGTTGCATTTAGCTTCATTTAATTAAATACAACTTTTTTCTAAACGGTGCACTCGTAATTATATGAATCCCTAATATATCAACACCCAAATATGTGAACATCCTTCCGTTGTCTACTCTTAAACATAAACTTATTGCAAAATACAGTCGAACTTCTTTATAATGAAATTCTATACAATGAAATTCTCCTCATTATGAACTAAAATCAAGAACACAGCTTTTTCGTTCCACTTTCAATGTATTTTAATCTCCGTATAATGAATTTCCATACAGTGAATTTTTCTTTACAATGAACAAAATTTTGGAAACAAAAATACATTTTACGTCTGTTTTTGTCTCCATATAGTGAACTGTTTTCAGCAGCTTTATTTTACAGCTGTTAGCAACACTATAAGGAATATAAGTAATATTTTTGGGATTCCCAATATATGAAAATGAAAACAAATGAAAGAAAGCACACCTGTAATAGCTATAGATTTGCTTCAAGCTATTCGAAATTTAAGCACAGTGTGGAATATCTATGTTAAACCAGAGACTGTTGGAAACTGTAGGGTTTTAAAAAGATGACATGCAGATGCAACCTAGTAATTGGGATGAAGAAGATTTTTTCCCCTATCAGATTTAGCTGTTCTACAGGCTTCATTTAGAAGAGTAGCTAACATCGATGCATCATTTGAACACTATGTCAGTGTAGATATTGATGTACCAAATTATGGGCATGCCGTCCGATGAAGATATTCTAATCAGTGTTTAGAATGAAGTTCCTCTTCAGTGGTGAAGTAATGGCAAATATTAATAAAACATCAGCTACATTAGAACACGTTTCCTCTTCACTTGATGTAATTCGAACTTTTTTGGAGATGGAGAGCAACGTTTCGACAAATATATTTAAATGTCTTATGCAATTGAAGCTTTTATTGATAAAGAAAAATGGAAAAATGTGGTTCAAACAAAAATACCTGATTGTTTTAAATTAATAACAAAGAAACAAGTAATATTTCTGTATAATGCAGTTTCTATATAGTGAAATAATTGTCTGTACCCGTGGAGATTCACTATAGGGAAGTTCGACTGTAGAACGGTTTGTTTTTTTTATTTTATTAACGCAGCCTTGAAATAAAACTAATCGTGGTTATATTTAATTGAACTAATATCTTTGATATTGATGCCACAAAAGTCATACGTACGTCACATCATTAGGAAATATATACTCACTAGGATATTACAGAAAATTTTGTGTACTTCAAAATCTCAATTGTCTGAACTGAATAACTTTTTTTTTTACAGCCCCAGGTGATTGATTGTTCCAAAATAAAGTTGAAGAGCTTGAAAGGCTCAGTGAAAAGTTTGTTTTGTGCCGTAAAAATGTAACAAAAAAATAAATGCCATTGAAAAATATTTGTACTTCACTTCATTAGAAAAAACTAGAACCCATCATATAATATTTTCCAACATTTTCCCTCATTTATATATAGTTAAATAGGATAACCACTGAAGGTCTATTATAAAAAAAATTTCATACACTATAACCACGAAATTTTGTGATTTTGTAATAATCATGGCAGTTGCATTAATAGTAAGAGGTAAATATATCAATTAAGTCAAGTCAAACTTATGTTAACACAGTCTCAATATTTAAAAGTTCTACAATATTTCAAAAGCCTACTGACACTCCAAGTTTAATGAAAATCGGACCAGTAGTTCAAAAGTTACGGGTATTTTATTATTTCGAGTTTCAATCTCATTCAAGCGAATTATTAATTTGTAATTAAATTAGTTGCTCATACGTACGAGTGTGCGTAGGGAAATATCATGCAAGAACTGCTGCATACTTTTGCCCGCACTGATGAACACATGGATAACACTGCGTATGTGCGACGCTTATGCATTTGAAATAATTTCGTATACGCAATTTATAAAATCAGCCAATACATGTGGCATACTTTTGTGCGGTTGTGCAGAGGTACGTATGAGTTATTTCATAATTAATACAATCAACCCTGCACAGTGGCGTTCGGTATACAGAATGAAGAAAATATTTTATTTGCCCATAACTTCTAAACTATGCAGCCGATTTACATGAAACAAATTGCGGTGCATAGAAAACATTTATGACTTTTTAATTATCTTATTAAGAGGCAGAGGAAATGTACTAAAGGGTGGTCATATATGATATCAAAATTGGTAACCAAACATAATATTAATATATTTATGGGACATAGAAATCAGTAACTTTTAGTTTTGAATACTTTTGTTTTAATTAACAGGCATCATGTGAACTAGATTTGTGTTAATGATATTTACTTCAAAGCAAAAATATATTTCGAACAAACTTACAAAATTTTATTTGACAGAAAACGAGGAATTTGTGACTGAGAAAATATATCAGTCTATTGATCATAAACATACGTTTAATAAATTAACTGATACAATCTCTTATATATTTCAAAATATCATAAAAATCGAAAACCATTATTAAGTCTTTCCCCAAAGAAGTTAAAAGGAGTATAACGAAATTTATTAGTTTTTCATAAGTTATTTTAAGAAATGTTAGGTAAAGGTTTCCCGATGATCTGCATTAACCCCAGTGAAATCATATTTAAAATTGTATACATTTGTTAGATATATATTTTTTTTTTAATTCACCTGACTGTTGAATACATTAAAAAGTGATTATTAATTGAATTGTGAACATAAAATAGTGGATGCTATTAAATAATTTTTTTATTTAATTGCAAGAAAATATATGCAGAAGCGCTTGTCAAAATTTTATATAAATAATTATTTATATAAATAATAATTAGGGTTTAAGTTAACATAAAAAAGGATATAAAGCATTTGACGTGCTTCAACTAGTTTAATTCCATTCAGTATATTATTTTTAGCATTTAATTAGCGTTTATTAATGAAATCTAATACTCTTTTGTTAAGCAAAAAACTGTGCATTTTTTATATATAATTTGTATTCGTAGTATTTGCCAATTAAATTAAAATACTCTAAAAACATTCTGCTATTTGAGTTAAGCCAGCAACCAAACTTTGACATCCGTAAAGATAACAACTGACAATTGCACAGGTCGTCACAGTTTTTTGTAATAAAGTTTTTAATAATTATTGTTTTTAACTGAAAATTAAAACATACTTTCTTTGCTTTGGCTTTTCATATATTGTAGTTCTTAAAAGAATGCAATTTTGTTGTATTTACATTAATGCAAATAATCCATATTTTAAAGGAAGTTGCAAGAGTGATAAGCCTCTTCCTGTTTTGATGCAAAAATATCCAGTTTTGTTGATGTGTGTTATTAAAAACAAACAAATAAATTTAATCCCTGTAAATTTTTTGTTATTTTACTCAATTTTGGACGAAAAACTAAATGCAGCAGCAGAAAAAAGTTACCAGCGCTACTTATAAACAAAAGTGCCAACAGAAATACAATTGTTGTTCATTAAAATATCCGTTTATGGGTCAAAGTTTATTTAAACGTACAACACAAAGCTCTGATGGGTTTTACATCAGCTAATCCCAACCAAATAAATAGAACCAGTCAAAATGTGTTTTTATTCTCTTTATTTTTATTTTTAATTTGGCAAGTGAAAACGTATTTTAAAACAAAAGCAAACAATCTTGCAGCCACTCATACTCAATTACGAAGGTACGCTTACACGTATCAAAATAAGAAGAAACTAATAAGCGTAACCACTAAATACGAATGAAAAATATTTTTATTTATATAACGTTTTTATTTAAATAAGAAAATATCATACAAAACTTATAGAAGGTGTCAGAGAGTCCAATATTATCGAAAACAGTTTAATTTAATAAATACTCGTCTGAATTAAAAAGTTTTATTTTAAATTTTATGGGCTACGCTTTTTTGGGCCAGTATTTGATAAGTGTGACCGAACCTTCAGAGTAACAGGGTACAATTAATAAAAGTTTGGGATTGATAATTGAATTTAAAATTAAAAGTTTAAATGATTATGAAATATTTCTGAAAAATCCTTTCAATTAACTAGATAAAAGTCTGTAAATTATTCAATATTTTTCGAAGACGAGAATCTTATAAAGCTGAATTTGCAACAAGCAAAAAATGTCATATTATTTATTAGTTAGTTATTTAAAAACATCTAGTAAATTAGTTCTTCAAGAGCTATTATTTCCGAGAGCCAACTCACTTGACTTTGTTGAGCCGCTGTGATATCCTGGCCTCTTATCTTCCTCAGCACCATTGGGTAACTTAACCCTATGAAAACTTGTTTTTGTATAAAATTTTAATGGAAACTCCAATGAACATTACAAACGGAGTGTTAAACTGCTTAAAACTTACAATAACTGCAAGTAGAAACGCTTATTTTGAGTGTAGGCATGTCCTGTTCCAAGGTTTTTGCAATTTTCATGAAAGTGACATTATCGACGAGCACTTTGACATATTCGGGACATGTTTCTCTCTAGAAACTAAGTAAGAACTTACAAAAACAAAACAATTATTGGTTGTTGTTCTTTATTTCTCTTACACCTACAATTTGAGTCGGCAAAAAACTAACCAGTTGTAGAATAAAACTTAAGAAAACAAAAAAGGAAAAGTGATCAGTGAGTTCTTGTTGTGGCTTTGATATTTCTTTTTAAACTTCTCACTAGCACATAATTAAAATAAAAAAATTTGTTTTCCGTAACATTCACAGTTTAGAAAATAAAGTCGTTTTTTGAAAAGCAAACGCGCAATCAAGATTCGATGCAGATCAAAAATTACAGCACTGAAGGAAGACATCGACTGATATACATGCAAACCAATTAAACCCATTTCCCGCGAGCTAATTAAACATTGCTTCTTTTAAACTCGTTGGGGAGGAGGAAGCAGGAAATCTGTGGTTACTGTAAAGATGAATCCAATAACACATGAGAAAGTTTTTTTTAGAAAAAAAACAGACTCAAAATACTTTCGATAACATAATAATTTTTTTGCTAAAGTCGCACAAATTCTGCTTATTTTGTTTTATGTTAAATTGAAATATCCATAGACCAAATGAAACCATATGCAAAATAAGTAACTTTTCAATTTTTAAATTCAGTACAGCTTTTGATATATAATATTTTAAAAGTAGTCTTGTTACGCAAATAAAAAACATGAGTCGAAACTTAAAAAAAAATATATATATATATAACTGCGCTTAAAAGTTATTGAAATTACAATAAAATAGATTAAAAAAAAAAATTGCGCTAAATGGAGTTCATGTAGCAGCAGGGTTTAACTAATAAATGATAAATAAATATATTTTAAAATAGCTGAAAACCACCTTTAAGCCTTATATGTGCGGCAAAACAAACACCTTCTAATGCGCTGCAAGGCACCCGGGTACCTATATGAAAGCTAAGAACAAAAAAACAATTTTTGCATCAAATATCACGTTGAAGGGTAGGCAACAGTGATTTTACATACTTTCTTTTAAATACTTAATGTGTGCAATACATACTTTTTAATTTAATTTAACAGATTTTTTTCGTGTATATATATACTTATAAAACATACGTTTGTAATAGATGTATAGTACGAATATTAAGTTAGTACCTCCTCTTTCCAACTGACATAAATAATTTATTAAACGAATAAGAGAGCGATAAAGAGGATTTTGTTCATTCTGGGAGCGATTAGGATTATATTTCCACTCCCTAACGAAATAATATTGGAAGATTCAGACACTGAAATGACAGGTATACTAGAAGTAGAAAAAGATTCGTTAGACTCCGAAGAAGACGATGAAGAGGAAGGTGAAGTTCAGGCAAGAAGTGAACTTTCTGGCATATTAACCCATTTACAGAAAACCAGACTGAAAAGAAAAATATTTACGACAACATGTGGGTGCAATCCCTAAAACTCAACGAAACATTTAGAAGTATCTTGTCAAGTGAAATTTCCAATATAATTCTTAGAGAAATGAATCGTAAAGAACAGCAAATTTGAACAGAATATAATACAAAAAACTATAAAAAGGCAAAAGATATTTATGTGCTTTATGTAGAAGAAAAATTCATTGCATTTCTGGGTATTTTGATTTACGCTGGTGTTCACAAATCAAATAGAAAACATGTATCTGAACTATGGAAACCAACTAATTTGCCATTGTATCGGGCAGCATTGTCGTACAACAGATTCAGAATGCATTCACGGTGCATACGTTTTGATAACGGTTTAACTCGGGATATACGTTCACAGTCTGAAAAAGCTGCAGCCTTTCAAAATATTTGGACGATGGTTAACGCCAATTTAGCTCAAAGTTATAAGACTGATGAACAGGCATCTTCCATACCTCCTATACAAGCAAAGGACAAATGTACTCCAGTAGTAGAAAGTTATTATGTGTGCTCTGAGCTACGTTGGAAGCAGAGAAAATCCCGTAAAGCTTCTACTTGCTGTTCAAAGCAAATCTGCAGTCAACATTCGATTGGTCGACCATATTGGTTCAAAATGTTCGGTAAATTTACACTGAAATGTTATTTCTCTTGTTTTTTAACAACTTCAAATAATATACTTGCAATGGCCGCTTTCTCATATAAAACTCGTACAGGTACCTGGGTATCTTGGTGCGCAGTAAAGGGTGTTTGAAATAAAATGGTGTTCTAGGCAAATTCCAAAAAAAAAAAAAATTTGGGCTCACGACTACAAAATAACTAAATAATTTGAAAGTTAGGAGTTCGCAAAAAGTTTCAAATATGCAAGTTATCAATTTATATGAAAAAACTTTGATTGAAAACGCCAAAAGCACCCGGGTACCTTGGTGCGCACATAAGGGTTAAAAAAATATAATTTAAACGTTAAAAGAAATGTTTAAAGAAACTTAAAACAATAACAAACCGAAAAAAAGTATTATTGGGAAAAAAGGGTGGATGTTTATTGTCCCATTTGTCGCATGTCGATCGCCCGACGCGAGTTCTCACAATTGTACTTGTATTTTGTCTTATTATTGTTTCAAGCTTATTTTATAATATATTTTTAACTTTTAACTTCGATTTTCGTAGTAGTGTTTCTTAATTTTTTTAATGATTTGTTTTTTAGTTTGATGTTCTTCGAAAGCATGTAAAAATACTTACACATTTTGAGAAGATAAGAACGTGAAAGGTCAAAAGGTTATTTAACATAAAATGCTTATGAACAAATAAAACAGCTGAATACGTGCACAAAATTATTGCACTCAATGTAGCAGCTTCCAGTCCAGAAAACCTTAACGAACTCGTGAAACTTGTTCTCAGAATATTTGAAACCTATTAAATATACGCTTATAAAGACGCACAATTTTCGTAACTTAAAAGAATTTAATAGAACTGGGCCCGAATCGCGGCAGTCGTTATCGAATGAAATTGATCGAAATTTTTTCCTTTGAGATCACCGCACTCGATAACGAGTAAGGTGAATCGAAATTTGAGGTTATGGCATTCGATAACGAGTACTCGATCGAATGCTATCTTTCGAAATCTCATTCGACACTACATAAGCAATCGAAATTGTATTCTTTTTGTGTATTTGAATAATATAAAAGAAAACATTATTATTCATTCAATAAAATAGACAAAAATTGCAATTAAAAGTAAATTGATTATCTGGGTAAAAGGGACGATGTTGCAGCTAATTGCTATTCCGCTGGCACTGATGTTGATGTGCTACCGGAAAAGTTAATTTGGGAAAGCACAAAATTAAAAGCTTCTTTGGACAATCCAAACTGTTTCTGGAATCTAAAATATGGATACATATTTTTTTCACTGTTTATGTATAATCATATTCTAATTTTCCCGCTTAGGCTCTGTCTGACAATGACAAAGGCCCGCATTTGTCTCTTTGCAAGCGTAACACAGTGTTCTTCTTCCTCAGAAGAAGATTATAAGTATAAATAAATATTTCCTAAATAATCAAATTACATTAAAGTTAATCTAAATATTCTACTGTAATTTTACTTACTTCAAAATCTTTTTTTGTTTAAAAAAATTTGTTTTGCTTTCATTTGTAGAAATGATTATATTTTTGATTCTATTACAAAACAAAGCCAAAATTGGTTATTCGATACGTGACGAAATTTCACTCGATACGAATGCTGATTCGATAACTAGTGCAACGATTTAGGCCCTGGAAAATTTTCTTTTTTTTTGCTACTAAAAGAAGTATCAAAGTTATTCTTTTATTAAAATTAAAACAAAGTTGTCAGCAAACATTATTTTAATGATACATTCATTTGAACAGGAAAAATAATAATAATTACATTTAAAGCAAATCAGTATGATATTGACGAAAATGTATACGTTATATTTTCAAAGCTATCTATGTATGTAAAAAGCTATTTGTATTAATAAATAATAAAATCTTTAATTTTGAAAAGAGAGTTTCCAACACTACTCAAAACAAATATAAGAAATTTATTGGTGCTGGAGATCATGTAAGACAAAAAAGACAACTCCGGAGCTGTAGTACTTTTAAATTTATTTTATCTTCTTTAAAATATTCAAGTAATTAAATAACACTAATTTATTTTCTGACAGTTAAACATTTGTTTACCATACTGTTCCGACTTAAATTGGTTTGATGTTTCATGAAACTTGTCGAATAATTTAAAATAAAAATTGAAATGAAACGAAATTTAAGAACAAAAAAAAATGAGAGTGGAATCAATGTTTGATTCTTACTCTTCGAGTGTTTTGCACATTTTTATATATTGACAAGTCAAAATGCAATATTCGGCTGTGCCGAATCTTATATACCCTTCACCAAAGTACGTCTGGCGTGACATATATATTTAAGTACCAATTTTGTTGTTCCTAAGTTATAAAATACTTTTAAATCAGTTGTCTTTTTGGTTAGGTTTATATAAAAAAATTTCAATATCCCAATCCTGAAAGAACCTTTTAATTTAAAAATTTTTTTTATCAATGCAAATCTTCAAGATGTATGAAGCGGTTTTGTTTACGAAAAACTTAAAATTTTTATGTATTTTAGTTGTTACATGTACCACAAAAGTAACACATCCCTGGAACAAGTTTTTTAATAGACCATTGAGGCTTCCCAAAGAAACAAAGAAATAATTGGTTTTTGGTAATAATTTTGCGATAAGAAATATGTTTAAGCTTGCCAGCACTGAACTTTTCGAACTTTTCTGAATATAATTTTTTTCTGTGTGTCATTTGCTCACAGTCTTATTATAGAAATTATGTATGGTTATAATACATTTTTAATTAGACTATAAGAAGCCAAAAAAAGTTATATTCTAGTTTTTGGTAAATTTTAAAATAAAAAATAATAACTTCATTTTTTTTCAATTATATATTTATTAACGAAAACTGAATATGGGAAGTTGTTATATAAATTTTTTTTAATATTTTGTGGTTTGAAATAGTTTCTTTATTTCGTTAGTTAATTCCATTTATGATATAAAAAATATTTTATTACATAAAATTGTCACGTTTTTATTTTCTGAGGAGAACTAGTGCAAATGTGAAGGAACTAGTGCAAATGTGAAAACTCTAAAAAGTTTTTAAATTTTAAATAATAATTCTATTTTAACAGCAGGGTCCACAATAGTCAAGAATTTTATTGAGTGAAAGCAAAGAACTTTCTTTTTTATAATTTTCACAGATATTTCTTAGTCTATTAACATATTTTGAAAATTAAATTGGCATTTAAAGCTTGAGCTTGCATAATAGTTCTCATCTTAGTAACCACCACAATCTAATACATTCGCATATAAAGTTTTGGCCACTTGTGGCAGTCTAGTACTGCATCCCACTCCATTTCATCAGCAACACAGACCGGAACGGAATGATACGTTTTATTAAAGAAGGCTCTCAATCTACCTCAGTAAGACAACATTCATGCCAGCCGCCAGATATAATAAAGGTTTTATGTGTTCCATTTAAACCATAAAAGAGTTAATTCATTTTTAATCAAACACTAAACCCGACAGTTTGTTTTATATCTCTACTAACTGCCGTTGCCAAATTTCAATATATAAAATTGTCACAATAGAAATCCGTAGCTTCCTGAAACGTTGCTATTTTTCTCTACTTTAAAACTCAATTTAAATCGAAATCGAACGTTTTGAAACGAAATATTAAAAAAAAAAAATTGTAGCAGAAATTAAATCCGACAATTCCAAAGAACAAACTTCATTTCTGCGCTGTTTTTCACCAGAAATAAAATGGGAAAATTGAAAAGCAACAAAATGTATTTTAATCCAATATCAACATTTTTACAAAGTGGCCATAAACCATTGGCTAGAAGACACACAAACAAGTGCTTAAACTGCAACGAAACAACCAGACACCAAATGCAAATAAAAGTGCTCCGCAGGCAGCGGCGTTATCAGCATTTGCGTTATGTTCTTTAAATATACAGCGAAAGTTCTAAATACTATTCATATACACGCACACGTTTTGTATGTATATGGAGTACACATACACACGTGCTCACAGTTGGTGTACATGTTGAGCAGAAGGACTCCTGCCACACATGCTCCATCTGCTTATGGCCAAACTTGTTACATCCCAACCATTTTCCATCCATCCCAACCATTTTCCTTCCCCACATTCCAGCCAACGCAGCTGAAATAATATTGACAACATCTCTGGCATTTTTTGACAATATTTCATCACAAAGACCATCAACTACAGAAAAGAGGGATTCATTTATAGTTAAAGTTTGCTTAGGTTTCGTTCAATTCTTCTCTCTTTTTTTTTGCGCTGCAATTCGAATTGCAAGTTGGAAAATAGTTTGAGAATTTGCGAAATGCAAACTTATATTTATGCAAAAGCTTTACTAATAAACAGCTGTAATACCGATTCAAGGAATAAAGTTTGAGTGCTAAAGTACCACGATTTACATGTGTGTGCACTTTATTAGCCAGCGTCCTTGATTGCACATTTATTAGGGTGGCGCAAACTGTTTCGTGAAGTATTTTCAATCTGACTTGAGTCCCAAATGAACGTTGATATTCAAGAACAATTTTATTATTTTTCATATTTTCTAAATGGGAAAATTTGTAAAAAATCTCAACATCTGAAAATGTTGTAGCTGCCATAAGTCCATTTGCCTAAAAGGACATGAGAAAATAGCCCTCAAAAATAATAGTTTCGGCTTAATCACACCATTTATAACTCAAGAGCGGCTAAACAGATTTTATTGATCTATGATATGTCGGACTCGTCTGTGACCTGGGTAGGTGAGTAACAATTATAAAAAAAGATAATTCACAAGAAATTAACCTCAAAGATATCCAAATACATAGAAAATACTAGAATTGATTTGGGAACATCTCCTTATCTTATCTACGGAATTGAAATTATTTAATTAAATATTTCTTACAATATTAATAGAAAACGTGTTTTTAACTTAAATACTCAACTTACACGGAAAAGCAAAATAGAAGTTTTCGAAAGCCGCTGCACTTTCATTATCGGTATTCGTGTGTATATTTATTTATTACCGCTCTTTACGTGGCTTGATTAAACGTGATAACAGTTTCAATTTGCACCAACTTTATTGTGAAAAGATAATACGAGAATTGTAACACACTTTTGTTAAATCACAGTGTTGCCGTTTGATTGCATTCTTGGTGTTCTACTTAAAATTCTCTTAAATATTAACAAGGATTGTGAAGTTACTCCACTACGTACAGGAGAGGGCAAAGAAGGTCATCCATCCAAGATAGTAGATAGGAGAACCAACACTATTGACTCACTAAAACCTCGAAGTAACGTGGGGCGTGTGTCACTGCTCTATCGCTACTAAAATGGAATATGCTTCAGTGAAACTAGAGAAATTGTGCCGCGAAAATAGTCTTGCGAGCTATACAGACTTCACTGAGAGCGCATGCATTTTCGCTTGTGTAAGCTGCACCTGCCATTACAAAGAGAGAACCCGCTCTTTACCTGAACGATTTGTATGTGGAATAAACTTCCTGCTGTACTTAATTTGGGAAACTTCAAGTCGAATGTCTACAAACGCCACTCCTTTTACTCTGCCTACCACAATCTTAGTTTTTCTTGTTCTGGCACAATGCACCGCATATCCAGGGGTCATCACCTAAGAGCTGGTACAAGACAAAAAAGCGCTTCCTACAAAAAACTTTGCAAGCATTAAGAGAAAAAAAATGATGAAGGTAGAGGCAAGGAAAAATTTAGATTTCCTTCTCTCCACAACTGCAACTGTGAGACTCTCTATATTTTAAGTGGCAGATGGATACTCTTCATTCAAAGTAATTACGTCGATTATTCTTAAAATAAAGTCTAAAGGCAGGGTTACATTTAGGAAGATATTTTTCCAAAAGAGGGTAACCATTACATAATGGGCGTTGTTATAAAAAAACACAAGTGTAAATTATCACGGAACAAAATAAATAAATATATATACAGGGTGGCTGATGAATATTGCTACATTAAGAAACTCAAATAACTTTTTTTTTCAGTGTATGGAATACATTTTTCTTTTATTCATGTTAAAGCTCATTAAATTTTATTAAATTTTATTAAATTTATTTTAAAAATAATGGAACTTGAATGCCCCTCTGCTCGTTGATGCATGTGCGGCATCTTAGCAAAAAGTTGTTCATCACTGCTTGGAGAGTTGAGACAGGAATAGCCGCAATTGTTGCTCGAATGGATTGCTTTAGTTCATTCAAATTTGTTGGTTTTGCTTTGTAAACTTCCTGTTTGCAATAACGCCACAAGAAAAAGTCAGGTGCAGTAAGGTCAGGCGACCTGGGTGGCCAACGGAATGTGGAGTTTTTGGATATCAGCTTATTGGGAAATTTTCGTCGCAATTCTGTCATAACAGGTTGGCCTATGTGAGGAGGTGCACCATCTTGCTGAAACCACACAGAGTTAAAAGGAATTCTCTTTCGGCGTAATTCTGGATTGAAAAACTTTCTCAACATGATCAAGTAACGGTCTCCAGTAACCGTAACGGGGTGACCGTTTTCTTCGAAGAAGTAGGGCCCGACAATGCAGCGTGATGAAACTGCACACCACACTGTGACACGAAGTGGATGCAATTCCGTCTCATGGAGTGTCTGTGGGTTGGAAGCACTCCATAATCAACAATTTTGTTTGTTTATGTTGCCGTTCAAATCGAAATGGGCCTCGTCAGACATGAAAAGACAGCTCAACATGTTTCCATCCTCTTCCACCATTTGAAGCATCTTCTGGCAAAATTCCAAGCGAATCGGCAAGTCTGCAGCGTTCAGTTTGTTGGCCATTTGAATTTTATATGGGAATAAGTCTAAATCTTTGTGCATAATTGACTGTAATGACTGTCTGCTTATACCCATTTGGGCAGATAAGCTTCTTGTCGAAACTCTTGGATTGTGTTGTATCGCAGCAGCTACAGCAGCGATTATTTCCTCCGTTCGAACTGAAGGGTTTCGATGGTAATTAATTTTCTGAAATTAATATTTGAATATGATTTCTGCCTTGTGCCCGCCACGGCTGGTGTGTAGAAGGCGAAAACTGGAACACAAATTCGAATGTTCATTTCCAGGTGTTGATTTGCATGTGATTTAACTACGTAGACAAGTAAATTAACACAACCCGCAAGAAAATTATCGAATAGGGTTAAATAACACGATCTGGATAGCCAAATCTTTGGGCCATTAAGTGAAATAATTTTTACATCAAACATTTCTTTGAGTAAATCAGTTGTACCATTCCCTGTTGGATCCACATATCAGCCAGTCTAATGCCATGTAATTGAGGTGCGAAAATATTCGAAAAAGGTTCCTTTACCGTTCACCGTTGACAGTAACGTTCTGACAATCACGGTTTTTGAAGAACTCACCGAACAGTAATTTTATGCGGACGCAAACGGTGTTCCGGCAAAAGCTTGTGGATTCTCCTCACTCCGAATACGACAATTCTGCTTATTAACGTACTTATTCAACCAGAACTGGCCTTTATCGGAAAATAAAATTTTGATTCGATGCGTTTGACGGGCAAAACAATTATTCTGAATTAAAATTTCAACAATTTTCACGCGTTTCGTGATGAAATTTCAAAGCAAACAAAACTGAAAGCAACGATCAGCTGTTAAATGGGTGCTCAAATCAAGCAGTGATGCCAACACAAAGTTATGACTTTACTAACGAAAAACGTTTTAATTCAGTCAAGTTTTTATTGAGTTAAAAAATTTCCAATAATATTTAATTCCCCGTCACTGACTATTATTTATATATGAAAGTGTTTTATGTAAGAAATAAGTATTTAAATAATAATATTTTTCTTTGTTTCCTAGTTACGATTTTTTTGGGCAAACCTTTGCCCAGTGTGACCGTACTTTAAGGGCTTTAATTACAAGTTGTCTTTAAAGTTTCTGAGCTGTAGTATAGAATAAATTAACTTATAAAGCCTTTGTTAGATAAAAGTTCTCAATAAAATGTAATTGAATCATTGTTTTCTTGTGGCAGTGACAGATCAGAAAATAATCAGTACTTTTAGACTCTTCTTCGGTTCACTTTGACCTCAAAATTTTAAAAGAGAAAATATTTGCTTTTGCTCTTAAAAGCATACCATAATATTTGAAATATGTCCTTAAATATTTGTAAGCTCACGACAACTTCCGCTAAAATTGTCAGTGTGTTCATCCACCCTGCAGCGTATTAAATATTAGACACTGTGTTTTTTAATGAAAAATTATCTGAACTACGACTGGGATATTGAAATTAGCTAATTAATGTTAAATATATTTAATTGTGATAAGAAACATGCCAAATATTTCAGAGTACAAGAGAAAGTCAATATGAGTTTCAAATATTCAATTTACACAGCAGAATGGAAGAGTTGTTTTCAACACCAGCTGCAATTTCTTTTTATGAATTCTTCAAAACACTGTGGAGAACCTTAAAGTCTATTTTGAAGTTATTCGACCACGTGAAGGAGAGAGCGAAATAAAATTATAATAACGAACAATTATTTAGTCGTCTGATAAAGTCATACTTTAATAATGCAGATAAGCGAATAGATTTAGAATATTTATCTGAGCTATTTGGCCCATAAGAACTATATTTTGAAAGATGTATTTGAAATATGATCAGCCTTTTATACAGCATTAAATATATATATATATATATATATATATATATATATATATGTATATTATATATATATATATATATATATATATATATATATATTATCTGAACTATATCTATATGTATAAAAATAAGTTGCATTGTGTTAGTAATTGATGTTCTCCCGAATGCCTGAACCGATTTTGTTTCTGCAAAGTTTATCTGAAAGGTGACGTCAATACCAAAGTTTAATGTAAATACAGTTTCTGTATGTGTATGGGTTCATGAGTTGTAGCCATCTTAGTGAACACTGCAATCATTTCGAAATTTGAGTTATTATTTTGAAAAACTGGAATACAATTCGTTTTTAAATTCATTACAATTCAATTTTAGTCAAACCATTAATTCAATTTATATACTTAACTTTTCTAAATCACAACTTCGGGGATCTACGAAATAAATTACATATAAATACAACACTAAGATCATAAATATTTAAATACATTATGCACAGCCCACGTCATATGCATGAGTACGCGAATAAGGAATCCGTTGAAGCTTTGGAAAGATCAATGAAAGATCTCCGAGATAACTCAGAGTTGTTTTGTGGTGCGTTGATTTTATTGTCAGACGATTTTAGGCAAACATTGCCCATCATTCCTAGATCGGCAACTGCCGATGAAATGAACGCTTGCTTAAAGTCTTCATATTTATTTAGATTTGTTAAAAAATCTAAACTCACTATCAACGTTCGTGTTCAGTTGCAGAATGATCCGTCTGCTGATAAGTTCTCTAAGCAATTGCCGACGGTGCAATGCCTATTGATGACACTGGATTGATAACATTGCCAAAGGATTTTTGCCGTTTTGTACAATCAAAAGAGGAATAATATCAATCAACCCTGTTTGTGGAATGGTACAAGACTAGCTATTAAAAGGTTGATGGCTTATGCAATTTAAGCTACTATTTTAACTGGAAAATTAAAAGGCGAAGATGTATTCATTCCACGTGTTCCAATCATTCCGTCTGATATACCATTTGAATTTAAACGGCTTCAGTTTCCTGTTCGCCTTGCGTTTGCGATTACCATTAATAAGGCGGAAGGCCAATCTTCAGAAATTTGTGGACTGAATTTAGTGTATCCAGTTTTCTCACATGGACAGTTCTGTGTAGCCTGTTCGCGCGTTGGCAAACCATCGGTTTTGTATGTTTACACCGAAAATGTTGTTTACCACAGAGCATTGCAATAAAAGCAGTTTATCACTGATTTAAATGAATTCAAAATAATTTTTTTATTTTCTTTTTTGCACTACGAAGTGTGCAGGGGGCTCGTTAGTATATATATATATATATATATATATATATATATATAACTACCTTCTCAAAAAAGTGCAAGGGTATAATTAGGTTTGCCATTCCGTGTTTAATTTTTTCGATATATATGGGACCCCATCGAGTATATATATTCTGGATTCTTATGAATTGACCGATGTGAGTCTGTCCATCCGTTTGTACGTGAAATCGGGTTTCCCAATCCTCCAGAAGAGCTAGAGTCTTCGTTATTGGACTAATGGATTGGATATGAACTTAAATAGAGTGATATTGAGATTTAGAAAAATCCGAAATACGGTTCCAGAACTGGGAAGCTCACACCAATTTCTCGACGCAAAATTAATACCAAAAACCAATTATTTTTTTGGTTGTTTGTTAATTGAACCTATTTCATGCTCTGGGAAGCCTCAATTGTCTATTAAAAACTAAATATAATTTTATTTATTTATTAAATTTATTATTTATTAAATTTATAATTTGTTTCCAGGGACGGAAAATAATTTTTTGTTAAAATTTTAAGTTTTTCTTAAGTGAAACCGCTTGCATCATGTAGATTTGTGTTTGTAAGAATATTTAAAAAAAATTTAAATTTTTCTGCCAGGGTTGCGAAATTGAAATTTTTTTATACATAAATGTAACCAAAAAGGCCACTGACGTTGTTTTTTTTTGCTTACTAAAACTATTTTATAACTTAGGAAGAAAAAAATTGATACTTAAAAATGTATGGAACGCCAGGTGTACGTTGGTGAAGGGTATATAAAATTCGGCTCAGCCGAATATATCTATATATATATATATATATATATATATATATATATATATATAAAAGTTTTAGGACTTTACATACTGTACAGATGCATTTTTTTTATATACGTTTTTTATATATCAGCGTTATTTAAATTTGTTTTGTTTATTCGGTTTTTTTTATCAATATAAAAAATTTTAAATCTTATATGTACATAAATGAGTATATTTTATAAAATTATTTCAATTGCTTTTGTCCACACAGTTGTTATTTTTATAAATGCTGTTGTATAACTAAAATAATACAATTAATTTTATGATTCAAATATAAAACAAAGGAAAAAGTGGTTACAAACAAAAAATTCATGCAAACAATCAAATACACAATGTAAAGGTATTAAGCGTTAATAATATGAAAGAAAAAATAAGAATTCATATATATATATATATATATATATATATATATATATATATGACAAAAACAATTAGATTATGCAATATTGAAAACTACATTTTGTTGTAAAGGAAAAAAATTGTGTTTAGAGTGCATTGAAAAGCAGTCAAGATCAAAAATATGTTTCTATTTTAGGTATTTAGGTATTTACACATCGTGCTATTTAGTTATACTGTCATAAAGTGATAATTGAAAAGGACTGATTATTTCTAACGATTACAATGAACTTTGAAAGGCTCGTGGTTCGAAGAAGTATTCCAAAGCACAAGAGAAGGTCAATATGAATCTTTAATATTCAACTTCATTTGCATTGACAGCAGAGTGGAGTAGACCAGCTGTTTTCGAAAGCCGCTGCTCTTTTATTGCCAGTACTGAATTGTATATTTGTTTACTACCATTCGCTTAGTTAAATGTGATAACAATTGTAAAACTTTATTCAAGAAAATATTTTTCTTACTGGCTTGTATTTAGTCAGATTGTCATAAAGTTATAATATTTTAGACCAGTTTAACAAAGTTGTTATTGAGGTGCAAACAAAAAGTCATAAAACAATAGCACTCTTTGCAAAGATTTTAAAAGGAAATAATTATAACAAGAAAAAAAAATAGGAAAAAAATACAAGCTTTATAATATCTGGAATTTTAAACAAGAGTTCGGGTTATTAATTAAAATAACTTCTCCATTTAGGAAAATTATATATTTCGGAAAGCTGAAAAATTCAGTAAAAAATATACGCTACTGGATTAAATCATTTCTGAGGGTTTTATAACTTTGAAAATATTATATTTTTCCTAAAAATAAAAGTTTTTATTTTAATTTTTTCAAAGTGACTTAAGAATAATTCTTGTATATGAGACGGTTCTTGGAATATTGAAAAATGAAACTAAACACTTTCGGCGGAATTAAAAAATTTCAAATGTGACTTGACTTTAACAAACATTTTTAATGTCCCGCCTGACAAAATAAAAAAAAAAAATTTGCGAGGCTCTTGGCTTTAACCCGTTTTGAACAAATAAAGTTCTCATCGTAGAAATCTGTAGGAAGTTTCCCTAATTAACTCTGAGAAACCCTCACCATGTCTGTATGGATCTGTGCTCGTGTATGTATGTGTGTTCGTGTGTGTGTTTGTGTGCGTACAACTATGTCACCCGCTTTATAAAGGTTTGGCCGCATAGAGTCAAACTGACGACGTTCTCAACAGTTCTACTGAGCTTAAGAATCCTTGTGAACCGCATCGAACCCGCAGATTTCAAGAAATCGCAAGGACCTTAAAACGAACATGTTTTAAAGTGATTTTTGTAATAACTTTGTAACGACTTTACAGATCAATTCCAGAAACTACATCTCAGGATTTAAAAACCACTTCGGGTAAAAATCGGTTATTCCGTTTGCGAGATATCATGAATAAAAAAAGTTAGATTTAAGAGATACATATCCCATATCAATGGAAAATACATC
Source organism: Linnaemya vulpina (assembly GCA_963675445.1). Lineage (NCBI taxonomy): Eukaryota > Metazoa > Arthropoda > Insecta > Diptera > Tachinidae > Linnaemya > Linnaemya vulpina. The sequence continues at coordinate 87,413,873 of OY776276.1, read as the reverse complement.
AATCAGAATGGCTTTTAGGGTTAAACGTTTTCCATATTATTTTAATTTTCAGTGATTGACATAGTTTTCGATTACCATAAAAGAATGGACACCAACAGATCTGATACATAATTTCATAAAGAAATTTCATTAAAAAACAAGTAAATTTTTTCGAGTTTTTCGTTCACGATATCTCACAAACGAATTAACCGATTTTAACCCAGTTTGCAGTGGTCAACGTGGTTTTTAAATTTTAAATGCTGATTTGTTTGTGAAATCGATCAGTAAAGTTGTTGAATCGTTATTATAAATTCAACTTTTTTGAGATATATTGAAATTTATCGGTTCAAATCGGTTAAACTTCTTAATAATAAGTTCAGGAATGCTTTTCAAAGCGCTACCAGTTTATTTTAATTCTGTTGAAATGTTATAACTGGATCATATTCTTACACACACACACATACATTTATATACAGACGTAGGGACGGATTCCCATTATTAGTCAGCGAAGCTTCCAAAACAGTGTGACACAAATAACTTCGTGTTATTTGAAAATGTTAATTTTATTAGCTGGAGGTTGAAAGTTATATTCCAAAAATATATCTGTTTTCATATTAATTCATATTTGTGGGAACTGTTGTTCTTCAAAATTCTTTAATTTTAATTATGTGCTGATTGTTTTGTCCCAAAATGGTACTAAAAAAATTCAAAGTGATCAATTGAGGGCTTTGAGCTAGTTCCTCTGTGTATTTCACTGGGACTAATGCAGATCATCAGGGAACCTTTACCCAACATTTCTTAGAATAACTAAAGACATTTATTTCAAACTTCCATTTGAATGAGTGAGAAGTCTAAAGCAAATATCAAAGTCATAACATGAACTCACTGATCGTTTTTCCTTTTTTATTCTTTAAGGTTTTGTTACGTATCTGCCTTTTTTATAACCCGCGCTCTTATTGGAATCTGTTTCTCAATTGAGAAGATTTTCGGCCGGAACAGGAATTTTTCAAAGTCTTAGTGTTTTACGACGTTCTTGTTCACAAAATTAACTTCGTAATTCTGCATTGTTCAACAAGTTTAAATTTTTTTCTTTCCTTGAAATCAAACAAACTAAATTAAAATATTTCATATGCTTAAAACAATTTATTAACATGGATTTTCGTATGCATTGCGCAGCCGCATTCGTTTTATATATTTCCATTTCTCTGGTTTGCTTAAAAACCTTATGAAACTTTTATTTTCTTAGGAACCAATTGAATAATTCTTACATTTCTGTAAGTACATGATTAATTAAAACTATTTTCAAGTACTTGTTTTGCAGAGTTAAAAATATGACTCAGATATACTCAAGTTTTTGAAAGGTTTACCATTTTATATATTCCTGTACTCAAGATGAGTAAATTTAGTAGCTCTTAAACTTCATTAGAAGTATAGGCCCTACCATCAGCTTCAAATAACTTTATTGCCAACTTTTAGTGGTAAGAAGTATTTCAAGGCCGTTTTTGAATTAATTACTTTAAGCCAAACAATTTTTTTAATCACTAAAAATACTGAACAGTTTCCAATCGAGCAAAATATACTTTAAACTCTTCGACAGGAATGCAATAAAAGTAAAAATTTATGAAAAACTAAAAATAAATAGCGATAAGGCTCAACTGCTACCTAATAACGAAAGCTCCATACCACCGCATCTGTAATGATGGGGTATTAATATTTCAGAGCTCGTGTGTAGCGAACTACGTGTGTTCTGTTTAAAATTTTGTTCATGTGTAAATTAGCAAGCGATTGAACGAACGGTTGTGATCCAGCGTATACTGATGATGGTTGCAATGCTTAATTCAGTTGTTCTTGTCTCTGCAGTTGGTGTTTGCTGTTGTTTGCACTTGCGTAAGTGTGCGTGTGTGTGTGTGTGTGTGTAGAACAGTGCGTTGCAGCCAATAGTGCAATTATGTAATATGCAAATTGAATGTTTATCCGAAAGTGGAAAATCAAATGCTAGTTGCGGTCCCGTCCATCTGTGCACTCATTCTAATATCCATGTTTCTTATTTGCATGTGTATGCGTGCGAGTTTGTGACTAAACGTTTGTTTGCAGATTTTCCAAGCACGTGTGTGTGCTTAAATTGCATGTGAATAGAGTTCTGTCTGTGTGAATAACCATGAATAATTTTGTGTAAAAAGCTCACGTTTGTGTCTCCTCATAGGGGTTTCTTTTGTGTGATTTTTTTTGTTGTTGTGTTGCATTCACCACACACTCATTTAATACTGCCAACCACAAATAGATACGCACAATCAAACATCCAGAGAAATCGTTACACATAAACACACAGAAAGAAGAACATGTTTGGGTGAATATATAAATAATTGAACAATTAAAAGCTGAGAAAGAAAAAAATTTGTACTTGTTTGAGAGAAATTTAACAATTAAAGTCGAATGCGGTTGAGGAGAAATAAAACGACAGAAAAATATTTTTCCGGCTAAACGAGACTTGCAATAAAAAAAGTTCTTATACATAAAAACTGCTTAATTTCAATTGGTTCTAAGATTATTTATATTAAACTGAGAAACATTTAATTATATAAATGTGATAAACATTAATCTTATCATCCAAATTAATGCAGCAGGGCAGATCAGCTCTTTTCAGAAGCCGCTATATATTCCTCATCTGTGCTCATGAGTATTTGTTGTTATTACACTAATTACCACTTACCGGACACTTATTCTGCTGATAGTTATGATGATCATGATAAATATTCTAAATATTCCACTTTTATAAAACAAATAAAAGTACTATATTCGGCTGTGCCGAATCTTATATAACCTACGCCAAGCTACGTCTGGCGTTATATATAAAATAGTTTTAGTTAGTAAAAATTAATTAAAAAAAAAATTTCCCACCCCTGGAAACTAAATTTTAATTAGCTACTTTTGTGTACAAAAACATTTAAATTTCCCATCCCTGGAAGCGAAAATTTAATTTTTTTTCTTTTTACCAATGCAACTCTTAATGAGGCATGAAATAGTTGTACTCAAAAAAACTTTGAATATGTACTCATTTTGGTCACTTTCATGTAGCATAAAATATTGCACTTCTCGAACCCTGTATTAGAAATTTCATATATATTTTTTAATATTCGACAACCAATTTGTTCTTCATAATTATAAAATAGTTTTAGTTACCAAAAAAAAAAAACGTCAGTTGTATTTTTTATTACTTTTATGTATATAAAATACATTGAATTTCTTATCCCTGGCACGATATTTGAATTTTTTTATTATTTTTTAAGATTTTTTAAGAAAAAATTGAAATTTTGGTCACTTTACTACATAAACTAACTATAAAATATTGCTCTTGTCCAACCCTAGATTCGAAATTTAGATTTTTTTTCAAATTTTTTATACCAAATATATTCTTCCTAAATTATAAAATAGTTTTATTTTTGTGGTTACTTCTATGTATAAATATATTTCAATTTCCCAACCCTGGAAGGGAAGTTTTGATTTTTATAGTCTTTAATGCAAGTCTTCATAATGCATAAAGCATTTTTTTAATAAGTAAAACTTAAAATGTTTAAACATTTTAGTTATTACATGTACCACAAACTACAAATTAAGCAAAAAAAAAAAAAAGTTAGTATAGGAGAAGTGTACTAAACCCATGGTAGCACTAATTAAGTTTCTGTGTTGCCGGTTTTGTAAATTTTTGTTGCTATTTCGATTTAATCAATTCAATACAATAAAGTTAATCAATTGTGAGCTGATGTTAATTCAAAATTAATTTTTCCTACAAGACATTTCAAGATAACAAATAGTTCATTGTATTCACTTAATTACACCCATGCCCCCCCAAAACCCCCCTTTTCGATATATTTTAAATTAGTTTTTTATATTAAAATAACTTCATATAAAATATCGCGTGCTTAGATGCCGACTTGACGATAAGTAGACGATGTTGTTAATCCGTGACTGTACTCTTTTTTTTTTTTTTTTTTTTTTTTATTTATTTTACTATCTTTGGTACAATTATAAAATATTAAAAATTTTTTCTAGGTTTACATATTTTGAGAATTTACTTAAAAAGTATTGCAACAAATATAAACTTAATTTATTGAATAAAAATATCTTAAGATTAGTATTTACATTGATACAGTGTCAGGAAATAAGATAGGAAAAACCTGGTGAAAATTTTAAGAAATTTTTTTTATACATACTTCTTTCAGCTTCATTACTGAAGTTGAAGAAGATATTAATATTACAAATTTCTTATTAAATCATAATTTGAAGTTCTATTTCGATCTTCAAATCTTTGTGTTAAACTACTAAATACTGAATTTAACAGATGTTGCTTATACTTTTGATGCAATCTATTTGTAGAATATCTTCTATTTAAATTGAATATAATTTTTAAATTTTTATTTTGAATTATCTGAAGCTTTTTTAAATAAGTTTTGGCACATCTATTTGACCAAATTTGACAACCATAAGTCATGATGGGACGTATGCACATTTTGTATAAAAGAATTTTGTTTTTGTGATTCAGGGTAGACTTCCGATTTAGTAATGGGAATAAAGCTCTTCCACATTTAATTGCTTTTTCAGATGCTTTTAAAACATGATGTCTGAAGGTCAGTTTTTTATCTAGCTCAATTCCAAGATATTTAATTGAATCAAGTAGGGGAATTTCAACTCCTTCTACTGATAATGGTATCGAAGGTATTCTTTTTGGCGATTTGTTAAATGGAAATATTATTGCTTGGGTTTTATTTTGATTTATTTTTATTTTCCATTTTTTATAAAATTTTTGAGAATGTGAAAGCGCGTTTTTCATTCTTTTGACAACTGCTTTTGAAACTTTGCCTTTTGTTATAATGGCAGTGTCGTCTGCGTATAATGCTACTGAGTGCTCTTTTAGTACTTTAAAATCTGATGTATAAATTGAGTAGAGTAAGGCGATAACACCGAACCTTGAGGTACTCCTGCTGGAATATTACGCTGCGAAGAGAATTCTGTACCAATATTTACAAAAAAAGATCTTTCACTCAAAAAACTTTGCACAATTTTTTGCAAATAAATTGGAAACCCAAATGTATGGAGCTTAAATATTAAGCCGTTATGCCATATAGAGTCGAAGGCTTTTTCGACGTCTAATAGCACTAATCCAGTACTTTTCCGTTCGCTTTTGTTATTTAAAATAAAATTTACTATTCTTTTTACCTGATGAACTGTTGAATGTTGTTTTCGAAAACCAAATTGCTCTTTTTGTATAATATTATTATTTTCGGTGTATTCGTTAATTCTTTCTAGTACAATTTTTTCGAACACTTTGTCTAGACAGTTTAACATGCTTATTGGACGATAACTCATAGGCGATTTTGCATCCTTTCCCTTTTTTAATATCGGAACTACTTTTGCAGTTTTAAAACATTTCGGAAAATATCCATTGGATAAGCACCAATTAAAAATTTGCGTGATTAAATCGTAAAAAGTATTTGTCATGTTTTTCAATATAATTGGGCTTATTCCATCTGGTCCAGGCGCTTTTGAGTTTTTTAACGTAGATATGAAGTATTTTACTTCTTCCACTGATGTCAAATTTTGTTGCATATTATCTGATATAGTCTGTGAACTCAACCAATCAATGTGCTGTTCAACAATTTGATCAACTGGTGAGGACATATTACATGTTGTTTTGTGGCAGTTTTCAAAAACTTCTGAAATTATTTCCGCTTTTTCTTTATTATTGTGCTTATCAACGCCATCTATTGACAAACTACATACACTATTTTTGTTGCTTTTAATAGCTTTCGTCAATAACCAAAACTTTTTACTGCCTGCTGGCAACTTCCTTATGAACTGAGACCAGCTGTTATTTCTGTCATTACATATGTTTTTATTTATTAGTGTAGTCAGCTGTTTGATTAAACAAATTATTGTATTCCTCTCTGAGTAATTATTTGACTGCTGAAGTTTTCGTCTATATTTATTTCTTTGTGCAATCAAAATTAAAGTAAGTTTGGAAAGTTTTCTTTGCCACACTTGAGTGTTACGGACTGGTATTTGTTTGGATGCTTCTTGAACTAGGTGAGTAATTTTTGAAAGTGTTTGCTCAACATTTGAGTTCGATAATTCTATAGTTTGTAAACTATTTTTCCTGAACTCATTGTCTAACCATTTTCCTATTTCTTTCCAGTTTGCTCTTCCATAAAGTGGGATTTTGGTGACGTTTTCCGTTAAAGTGCCAAATATGGAACAGGTCACTGGTGTATGGTCTGAATTTAAAATTTCTGGATGTGTTTCTAATTGCGAAAAGTTTACGCTAGAGTTTGTGAGAAGAAGATCTACAACTGATGGTCGTGTTGGGGTAGACGACTGACCAAAGCGAGTGAAAGAATTTGGAAAATATATGTAGTAGTTTGAAATCATTTGGTGATTAAAAAGTTTGTTACCCGCAGTGTTATTTTGGAAACAATTCCAGTTTGTGTGGTGAGCATTCAAATCTCCAAATATGAAATAGTCGCTTGAGGCTGATGTTATAATGTTAATATCTTGTGTAAAATCATTTGTGTAGTTTGGGCAATAAACAGAAGTGAATCTTATTGGTCTTTCATTTATGTAAACCATAATCGATACATTTTCAATTATAGTTGTTGGAAATTTAGAAACACGCTCATGGGGAATAGAGTTTCTGATTGCTATTAAAACCCCTCCACCATGAGTAGTACGGTCTTCTCTATAAACTTTAAAGCTTTTGAGTTTAAACTTATGATTGGCTTTTAGAAAAGTTTCATTTATGCAAATTATATCTATTTGTTTTTGATGTAAAACCAGTTCTAATTCTATTATCGAGGCTGGAGTTGTTATGCCTTGAGCATTCCAGTGCATAACATTTAAGCTCCATGATGTTTTCTTATATAACATACCTAAGCATATTTCCAAGCACTCTCATTTTGTCGTACTTGGTTTTGCATTTTTCTAATGCGTCTAAGGCTTCAAAATAAATGTCTAATATTTGCTCATTTGATAAATTATTATCTTGTTGGGTTCTTTGTCTTGAGCCAACAGCTGAAGCGTAAGAAATGTTATTTTGTTGTTTACCTGATGATTTTTGAGATAAAGTTGGTACATCGTTACCTCTTGCCTCATCGTGAATCTCATCGGATGAAATAGAGACAGTGTCGTTTTTATGTATTTTTCTCACTGGACGCCTGCTGCTAGTTACTCTTTGCCGAATTTGCAGATATTCTCTTCGTGATGGACATTGAAGATCGTCGGCACGATGATTAACATTTTTTAAATTCTTTTTGATGCAATTGTAGCATTTATAAATAACAGGGCCATCCATTGGTGTTTTATTGACTTGGCAGCTGGAGTGGTCATGAGCTCCCCCGCATCCTAAACAAGCTTCAGTTCTAAAACAGTTTGCAGACCCGTGCCCGTACATTGCACATTTAGAGCATTGTGTAGGGCCCCTTGACTTACGATGGGGACTTCTCCAGTGAACAACAATGCCGTATACATACTTAATCCTTATTACCTCCCGCTTTGTAATCTGACTTCGGTTAAACTCCATCATATATAACGCATCATCTGAGTTTGAGCGCGTTGTTATGATTTCTTTTACGTTGACCAGTTCCATATTGAATGCCTCTTTAAATTCATTTTTTAAAGTATCCAAGCTGATTTGTGGTAAACCAAACAACAAGATTTTAAAAGTTTTGTTATCCTTTATAGGATGAGTGAAAAATTTAATCTTGGTAATCTTGAGTTTGTTAATTGTTTCCTCATACTCCGTTTGTGAGTTTGGAATTAATTTAGTTCCAATAGAAATTCTTTTATATTTACAACTTTTACCAATCAACTTAATAACTTCAGTAAATTTATGACAATTGTCCACAATTATTGGTGGAATTTTAACAACTTCGTGGGTGACTTCATTTTCAAAGCTTGAGTCATCGTTGTCTTCTAGGTCGGATAGTATCTGGAATCTATTGTTATTTCCAGATTTAGGCACTTTAAATTTGGGATTATTACCCCAATATTTCTTGCGTTTTGAAGACATTATTAATGAATTCAAAAGAAATTATAATTAAAGTTTTTGTTTTGTAAAAAAATAAACAGCTGATATAATAACACGTCTGAATGCTTTCAATAACAGCACACGAAATGATGTGACTGTACTCGAGATATGCCTTCACACAAGAAATAGCAGAGTGGTTAAGCACGGAAAGCTCCTCAAAAAACCATAATTCTGAAGTAAGAAAGTTAACTAGTGCCAATAGGACGTAAAACACTCCAAAGAGAGTAAACGATCAATGGTCTGGCTGCACTTAAATTCAGATTCAGAGCTGCTTTGTGACTCCTAAATATTATATATTTACGAAATTGGGGGCGTATTCCATAATACGATTCTTAAAATCCAAATTCAGTGCTTTGCTGCATTCCCAGTTCTTTTAATAAAATTTATTATCAGATCATCATCTTTAATCCGTGTGTTATTGAAAAATTGATTACACTTGTGCCGTGAGAGTCAAAGGGAAAGGTAATAAGTACTTAACTGATGGTATAAACACAATTGCAACGAACGACGAACTTATCATCAAGAAGTCGTTAAGTATATTCGCCGGAAAAGACACAATCAGAGCGAAAATAACAGCTGTCAACGTCATTTAAGATTATTTCTTTGTTAGATGCACAAATAAATAAAATATTGGAAAAACATGAACAAAAACATTTCTAAAATAAGAAAACATTAATATGAGAAGGTAACACAATGAATCAAAACAATATTTTACATAATTAAGAAAGTGGTTATTGAAAGAAATCATTTCTTAAAGCAAAAAGTTGCTGCCTTTGCTAGACACTAAAAAATGTATAAAAAACGACCACTCTGCATCATTTTATTCGTCATCCGTCGGCGTAAGGAATAGAAATAAATCTATCGCAAAGTTCGTTGCTCACGAAGTATTTCGTCCGACATACATAATTTGTGTAGTTTCATTGACATAAATGTATTTTATTTCCAACGACGTATATTCGTTACGAAAAATTCGCCGTTCGTCCCAATTGTGTTTATAGAATTGCTTGTAACTATAATAATTTTTCTTTCGGCAAAATGCACATAAACATCAATATCTTAAAGGCGAAATGCACATGCAATTTAATTAATAAGATCTCCATTAAGTGAACACCAGTAGAAGTTCGAAGAAAAAATACGATACAGGTAAGTTAATCAACAACAATTGGAGAGTGACAATTGGGTTTCAACGATTTCAAAATGTCTATCTCTTTTGAAATGTCCTTATCACGAAGGTAACATTTTGGAAGTGAGTGATTGAATTATTCCATTATGAACGACTATAAGCATGAGATCGCTTAAAGCAAATCTTTTTCAACTCAATAAAAAAAGCTTTTCTGAACACTCAACAAGATCCCAAACTTATAATCCGGTAGTAGTGCAAATCTGGACCTTTTTAATCCTTTTTACGACAGATTGTCATTGTAAGAAGTTCTCTTTTCTCGCACCCTTTCTGAGAATCCGAATACATGTTACTGATTCTAATTCAATCTGACTTTTGTATGTCGTTTCTAATAATTTTTTAAATTAATTAGGAAAATTCCGTGGTTGCAAATTCTCTGAAGGCTTGGGGACGCAATACGCATGCTCGTGTCGTGTGCCAACGTGAGTTTTTTTATTTTAAATCGACTGCTGATTTTTGCCAAATAGCGCCCATATACGAGTATACAAATAATTAAAAGTATTTTAAATTTCTTAATTTATTTTTTATAAATCTTTTATTGATGGCTTTCAATTCAGTTATATTTTTATTAATAAAATTTAGAACTTGCAAACACTACAAATAACTTCCTACTCTCTTTAAGTACAGCAACTTTTTAATGAATTATCTGGATATAGTTAATAATCGCTTTCTGATAAATCGCAAGTTCATACCCATCAATACATTGGAAACAAAGAAAAAGGACTTCCCCAAAAATGACTTTAAATTTATTTTTCACTGGTTAGTTAATAAATATTTTTGGGAATTGTCGTTTTATATATTTATATATTTGAGTTGAAACAAAGTATTTATTTATTCTTAGAACGTTAGCTTTTTCAAATTTATTATAATTTGTTGAATACAAAAATAAAAACAGCCCTCCATTTGCGCACCCATAACTATTGGATTGACAGATTAGCTTTGTTGCTTATCAGTGCTGATGGTCTTCATTGGGCCCAATGAAGTGGAGATAGGAGCTGGTTAACAACCCCTTAATTGATAATTTGGATTTTTGAAATAAAATTTGGGAAAAGAGAATCAATTCACTTTAAATTAAGGAACATATATTTTTTTTCTATTTTTCCATATTTTGTGGCCATACAGTGTCGTGGACGATATTACGAAGTTCTCCAGCTGAAAAAAATTTCAGCTGCATATATCTTTTGTCTTGGACTAGGCCCTCAATACAGTTTATTGAGGCAGAACTAGAAGAAATTCTTAAGAGGACAAATGAAAAGGAATTAGAAGATTTTTACTTCGCCGACAACGAAGGGGGCTGTTTTCTGCTCTTCTGGAACATGACGCTGTTAAATGCTATCGGTTTTGCTTAAAGAGCTGTGCTCTGCCTTCATCATTGAAATAAAACGAAAACTATTAACAAAATCCTGCTCTAATGCAGATCGGAAGAATTCGACATCCTATTTATGACTGAGTTCGGAGTCTGCCTCAGGATGAAAGACGTCAATGTTCCCCACTTGAGGCGATAGTGCCTGACTATAAGGAATAAAAGTTTACTTCTTTCTTGTAATTTGTTGAGCAGTGTAAAATGATCTCCTTGTATCACTTTGGTAAGACTGACGAATATGAGAAAAAATAAGTCGTGCGTTGGCTGAAAGTTACTACAAGACTTTCGTATAAAAAAATTTATAAAGAGTTTTTGTTATTGATTTTCGCAACTGATTGCATTCAAATATTTATAAAATCATCTCTTTTAAGAGTGAATTCTTTTGTTTGTATAAATAAATTTGCAGCAAAAATAACTTATAATATTTGCTTTTGATATCGTAAAATAGCCAGTTAATATTTTTGGTTAATTTAAGAATACCTGCAAGAAGAAACATGAAATAAACCTTTTTCAAAAAATAAAGGGTGCTTTTTATAGAAATGGAATAGTGCAAAGATTATTAAGTTGACCTGAAATTCGCTTTATTCGAAAGATAATCTTCTGGCATTATAATTTCAATGACTTTTGGCGCATGATCGCCGCGTCCGGCTCGTGCAACTGTTTATTATAAAAATACTTTATATGACTTTAGCGATGGACATTTCGATTTACCGAAGTACAGAATAAGGCTTCTAGAGTTGCAATATTCGATGAGTTTTCTCAACATATGCGACCGTATATCGGTGATAATGCCTTGAATATTGTCGCCCAAGTAATCAATCGTTGCCGAATTATCATATAAAAAAACAACCTCTAATTTCCTCTCAGAAAGCCGTTGAATTGCACGATCTTAGGGATCAGTTCACGCGTCTCTAATCTGTAACTATACGGTTATTAAACGTTTTCTTCAATAAATCAATTGTGGCACGATATAAGCGGCATGTTGAGCCGTACTGTTGAAACTCCATCTCCTGCACATAATTGCTGTTGATTTATTGATGAACGAAAAAGTCAATACTCTTGGCTCTGTTGGGATCACCATTGACTGTAACATGCTGACCAGCATCGTGTCTAAAGAAGTACAGAACAATGATTTAACCGGGCCATAAAGCACGCCCAACAGTCGGTTTTTCTGGATGAAACGGTGTCTCATCGTACACTTAAGAACTCATCACTTTCAATACGCGAGTTTTGTTTGATGCATCCATTGAAGCAAAAGTGGTCTTCATCGCTAACCAGAATGCTGTCATGGAAATCGTAATCAAAGGGAATCTTGTTTTAAGCCCATTCACCGAATCTACGTGTTTTTGGTGAACGTGTGCCTTCAATTGTTGTAAGAATTGACGGTGCTGTTGGTTGGTGTAGTGCATAGAAGACTACGATGCCTTAGAACCCGGGTACGGTTTCACACTCGGTCATGAACATGGTGTCGAATTTTTCTGATCTGCATCAGTGTAAGATTGTGTTAGTAGTTATCGGCTTGTCTCCAAAACGATCACATAACACTGGTGGTTGAATATTACCGACTGCGTTGAACAACGTCATGTTCCAACAGAGCAGACTACAGCAAATTTTTTCGTCGGTACCTGTAGCAAACACTATTCGCCGGGGAAGTAAAAAGTTAGCATAGCTACAACATCTAGTCTGTCTTGACACTATTTCTTCCTTTCTGGTTCTGGTCCACGGCACTGCATTTGCAGGGGTCATCCAATAAGTGCTGGTCCAAGTCAAAAAGAGGCTGCTAATTTCCTGGTGTATGTTTTAATAATTTAGCGATATAATTATTAGTAAGTAACTTTGTTATTTCCTTTGAGCAGTAAAACTGTATAACATACAAAATACAATTTTTCTCTTTCCTTGACTAATCCTTTATATTTTAAAAGTTTTTAATGTTATTAACGAGTTTTATGTAACTAAAAAGTCTTGAAATCAAACCAATCGTAGTTGAATTTTAATTAATTTGAGGAATCTCCAGCTGTTTGTGGCTTATCGACGTACACAACTGACTTTACATAACCCCAAAGAAAATAGTCCAATGGGGCTAAACAGAATGGGGCCATATAAATCGGAATCAATAAGGATGTTATTATAAGTCCATTACCAGAATCCATGTCATTCTTGGTGGTCGTGTGGCTTTAATTGTGATACGAATTAGATTTTGTAAGCTCATAAGCCAATATTTTTTCCAAACTTTTCCATCCAATTGCGGTACACGCTGGCGGTTAGACTACTTCTTCTGTACCTTTTGCACGACTTCTCTGTGAATGTTCAGTATCATTTTGTGTAACCGTGGTGCGAAAACGTTCCATAGTTAATCGAATCATGTGCTCTGATGGACAATTATGTTGACCGTAAAATAGAAGTAGCGCGAACACAATAAATTTGCACAATTAATCTGTTATAAATCTCTTCAAGTTGAAATGCCAAACCAAACTCTATAATAAATGGCCGCCGTATTAAAAACATGTTGCCAACTTAAAGTTTTATGCTACCGCAAAAACCACCCTATATTTTATGGGAGTATCTCAAAGAGAATAATATTATTATTATATAAAATAAAGAAATTAACATCAGCAGAGGCGGCGTGCATATGAAACTTGTAACCATCCGTTTTGCTTTCGGGTTTTAGTTATAAAACAACTCAGTTCTTTTCTGAGTCACCCTGTAAATGCACAAACAGAAACTTTTTATATAAACACAAATATTTTGAATCTTGTTAATATTTAAATTTTGTATACTTTTTTCCCAATGCAGTCATTAATTTGTATATCAAATATTTGCTTTTAATACGAATCCACATTAACATTCGCATGTCTTATATAAACTTGACTTTTAAAAAAGAAGAAAACATGTAAATCAAACATTTTTGTATGACGACAAGAGTTTAAGAAATTCCAAAAATTGGTACTTTTGTTAAGAAACTGTTAAGCAGAAAATATCTTAAGTTTTAACAAACTAAAGATAAAGAAATTTTTGCATTCTTATGCTTTCAAATAGTAGAACTCACTGACATTCATTAAAAGTTGGGAAAATAAGCAAAATATTTATGTGTCATAAGATTATTTTGTTGTGATCCCTGAAGTCATCAACGTTATTTGACAACAATGATAATTTAAGACAGTGGGACATGTTATAAATTAAACAAAATCTATTATTTATTCACAGATATATTTTACAAAATTTGGCTTACCAAACAAAATATTATCGCTGGACATCTCCGAAATCAAATTGTTTATATTCCTGCGGGTCTTAAGTTTTAATCTAAGATTTAGTAATAGATTTAATTTTAGTAAATTGTCTTAAACTTGGCTTGACATTTTTGTTTTTATTATATTTTGCCTAAAATTCAAAATAATATGTTTTCTAGTCTCATTTAGACAATCAATTTTGGATATTGAAACTACAAGTATTTCAGCAACTGAAATTAATTTCGAACAGGTGGGAAAACTAATTTCTAGACAAACTATTTACCTATTATAGAAAGCAAATCAGTAAAAATCGGTGTTCCTCTCTTTGTAACTACATTAAAAATCACTTCCTTGTCAAGAAGTACAATTCCCTTGGGAATTGGACTTCCTTCTGCAGTTTGGCTCTTCAGAGAACGAAAAGTAAATACATTTTTCGGAATGAGCTCATTTTCCATATCATGAATGGAATAGTTGATTCCTTGTCTTAAAGGGCAAATAACTATTTGAAATAAATAGTTTTCAATAAAATTATATTAGAACTCCTTCCAACAAACTTGGAAAGAAAACAGAACTATCATAAATCGCACTATTTCTTTTCTGTACAAACGCTGCTTCATTCACTCGATAATAGAAAATAAATTTATTTGTTTTCCTAAAACTATTGAATAACATTAACATTTGAATATTCTCAGAGCACTTGTGATTGAGGATCACAATATAATGCTCTGTCCTGTTATGCTGCGTGTTGTTTAATCAAATAATTGTGGTGTTGCCGCAACGCGATAATATTTTCAAATTATTATTCAGGATATACAAAATAATTTTATTCCCGAAAATGGCTTCGTTTTACGTTTTATGAAAAAAAAAAATACATAATCTTTTTGTGAATGGAATTGAACTCTGTGCCCTGGATATTTCTGGTAACATGTGAAAATTTGTTAAAAAGGTATAAAAGTTTATATTGGTAACACTTTTTAACTCTCAACCTTCAGCTGCCTTCACACAAGAAGTAGCAACGTAGTTAACCATGGAATAGTCCTCAAGACACCATAATCCTGATGTGTAGAAATTATATAGTGCCAAGAGGACGTAAAACTCTCCAAAGAGAGTAAACGATCAATGGTCTGGCTGCACTTAAAAATAATTGCCAACGAGTCATGACGGTGACTGATTCAGAGCTGCTTTGTGACTCATAAATATTATATTTTTTTTACTAAATTGGGGGCGTATTCCATAATACGATTCTTAAAAACCAAATTCAGTGCTTTGCTGCATTCCAAGTTCTTTTAATAAAATTTATTATGAGAGCATCGTCTCTAATCCGTGTGTTATTGAAAAATTGATTACACTTGTGCCGTGAGAGTCAAAGGGAAAGGTAATAAGTACTTAACTGATGGTATAAACACAATTGCAACGAACGACGAACTTATCATCAAGAAGTCGTTAAGTATATTCGCCGGAAAAGACACAATCAGAGCGAAAATAACAGCTGTCAACGTCATTTAAGATTATTTCTTTGTTAGATGCACAAATAAATAAAATATTGGAAAAACATGAACAAAAACATTTCTAAAATAAGAAAACATTAATATGAGAAGGTAACACAATGAATCAAAACAATATTTTACATAATTAAGAAAGTGGTTATTGAAAGAAATCATTTCTTAAAGCAAAAAGTTGCTGCCTTTGCTAGACACTAAAAAATGTATAAAAAACGACCACTCTGCATCATTTTATTCGTCATCCGTCGGCGTAAGGAATAGAAATAAATCTATCGCAAAGTTCGTTGCTCACGAAGTATTTCGTCCGACATACATAATTTGTGTAGTTTCATTGACATAAATGTATTTTATTTCCAACGACGTATATTCGTTACGAAAAATTCGCCGTTCGTCCCAATTGTGTTTATAGTATAAGCCTGAAAAACGCTTTTAAATTGTGCAAATTTATTTGGAAACTCATAGTTCTCTTCGAAATACGTATAGTGCAACTTTCGTTTAGCAGGGAAGCTAAGCAAACCTGTCATATCGTGTGTTTTTTATAGAGTGATACAAGTTTAAATCATAATAAAAAATAATAATATATTTTTGATATCAATGAAATGGTCTTAATTGGATAGCAAATTTTATGACATTAATGTTTAAATATTATTTTGGCCATGTGGCTGCCAAGGCTGGCGCGTACAAGGCGCAATCTGCAACACCAGTTTTCACAAACAGTACCATTCTGACCATCATCGTTTTTGAAGACATATGGGCCAATGACTCCGCCAGCCCATGAAGCGCACCAAACAGTAATTTTCTGTGGATGGATTGGTGTTTCAACAAAAGCTTGTGGATTCTCCTCACTCCAAATGCGACAATTCTGTTTATTTACGTACCCATTCAACCAAAAATGGGCTTCATCGGATAATAAAATTTTGAATGGAAATTCAAATTCAAAATCAATATAAATTTTTGCTTTAGCCCATTCACCGAATTGGCGGCGATGGTCCTTTGGCTTTAATTCCTGCACAAGTTGAAACTCGAAAGCTTTTAAGTCAAGCTCTTTGCGTAAAATCTTCCACAAAGTGGAAGGACACAACCCCAGTTGCTGAGAACGGCGACGAATTGATTGATTAGGATCATCTTCAATGCTCTTCTGTACAGCTGCTATAGATTCTTCAGTGCGCACTGTTCGGCGTCTCACGGGATGCACATTATCAGTAACAGTAAATGTGGTCCGAAAACGATCTATTGTTCTTCGAATTAGCAGCTCTGAAGGACGATTATATACGCCATAAAATGGACGAAGTGCACGATAAGTTTGGCGAACAGAACCATTATTTTGACTACAAATTTCCACAATTTGCACGCGTTGCTCTAGTGTAAGTCGATATATAATAAAATGTCAAAGCAAATTTAACAAAAAACTACTAAAAGCTATTAAATAAATGCTCAAATAAAGCAGTGATGTCAATTCGAATCACTTGTATCACTTTATAAAAAACACCCGATATATGGGGTGATGATAATCTTCAGGTGTATTTTGAGACTCCATAAGATTCAGAAAAATTTTTCGATGTGATTTATGGGGTTAAGGAATCACTGTTGTGTATTTCCTTAAAAACGATGCTGATCAGAATGTTACAGTCATTGGTGACTACTATAAGGCCATGATTAGCGGCGCTATCGTGCTTATGAATTAAAGAAACGCGATGTTCGGGAGCAGCGGTTTCAAAAATACGCAGCGACACAATTGATTCATTGAAGGAAACGTGAAAGTGTTCTGTAAAGTTTTGCCGACTATTATCCACGTGATTTCCAGTAAAACTTGCTTCGAGTGCATTTAATATTTCTAAAATTTTGAATATGAAACTGAATTGCAAAATTCAGCCAAAAAAACCCAGCACGTTTTCTTTATTTTTGGCCAAAACACAACATTGTAATTCTAGTTCGGCCACCGTTTTCAACATATTTGACTCCTCTATCATGTTCTCAAGAGTGAAGTGACATCGATTTGCTGGACTTGCATAACTGGAGTGCTAAAATCCGAATCGTTAGTCATATCTGAGACCTGATAAAGATGAAAGGATAGCGTTCAGAATTATTTTAAAAATATTTTATTCAAAAGTGTGTTGGTTGCTTGTGTTGTAAAATATTTTGAGTCAACTGGATAATCTGTATTTGAATTCTGTCAATGGTTTTCGGAAGTATTAGTTCCTTAATTAACCAAATTTATTATGTGGTAACATTTGCTCATCTTTACTTAAAACAGGCCACTGTGCCTTCAGTCTGTAAAAAATTAACCAAAAGTAAATATCTTTGACTTAAGCATTTTCTACGTACTGAAGCAGCAGTAGGACTTGCCAGGACATTTTCTGTTTTTCTTTCAGTTATGATATTTGCTGTTATGTGTGTGTGTGTGTGCGTGTGTGTTTGTGAACAAGGAAATGTATGTTCTTATTGTGTGTTTGAATTTTGTCTTACATGTAAATAAAATTTAAAATTTGCATATTTTATAAGAAGCTTAATTAGCATTTGTTATTTCCATTTTTCGCAACTAACGTTGAAGTAAATGAGCACAGAAAGACACAAGGATTTGTTAACTAGTTCGTATGTAAAGAATAGGAAAATGTTGTGCAAGTGAAAACGAAGTACAGTTGCCAGCCTGGAAGCTGTGGCTCCCTTTCAAGTTGATGTTAATGTTCAGCATTAAGATCTTATCCATGTATTGTCAATTTACCAATACTCGTACATACTTGCATATTGTGTACAACTTGTAGTCATATTTTTCCTAATAAGTTTTAGGACGATGCGGCAGAATTAGTTTAGAGCTGCAGATGGATATGAGTTTATTTGCAGGTTCTTGCGAGGGTATTTCATGGCAGTCGTAACTGGCCTCCGAAACTATTTTATGCGAACTGGTATACATTTTTTATAGTACAAAATTGAGGTTCAGTTGCAAACTTGTCTGTATTAATAAACCAGTTACAGATATATTCTTCTATGAATAATTTTACATGTGGGAGGTTACTTCTAAGTCGTATAAGGGCAATTGGGATTCAGAGTATCCGTTAGCAAGCAGAATTGCCACGTTTGGGCAAATAAGAGTCCAGGAGTAACTGTTGAAAAACCGATGCATCGAGTGAGTGCTTTGAGCGCTTGATTGGCTAGTGGCTTCATCAGGACAAACTTCTTCGAAAATGCAGTCGGCCAAACAGAGAATAACGGAGTTCTTAAAGCCACAAAATTAGGATATCGACCTGAATCATATATGGACGCAACAGGATGATGCCACTTACCAAACAGCCAACGAAACAATGGCTCTTCGGTGCGAGAAATTCATTGACAGTGTTATAGCACGTCAGAACGATGTTGATTAGCCGCCACGTCCATACAATTTGACACTGATATTTTAGTTTTTATACCCTTCACGAAAAAGGGAAAGGGTTTGTCATTCCGTGTGTAATTTCTTCATTATTAATATGGCACCCTATATATTATATGGTAAAGGGTGTTTTTTTGTAGAGTGAGACAAGCTTAAATCATAAAAAAACATAGTAATATATTTTTGATATCAATGAAAATTTATTAGATAGAAAATTTTATGACATTAATGTTTAACCCTTCTTTGCATGGTGATGGAAATTTCTATCATAGAATTAATTTAAGTACAACTCAAACAAGTAAAAGTGCTATATTCGGCTGTGCCGAATCTTATATACCCTTCACTAGCGTTCGTCTGCTTTCTAATTTATAAAAAAATTCCAGTAATCAAAAAATAAAAACAACTTCTTATGGTTACTTAAAAAAAATATTCAAAATTTCCCAACCCTGGAAACGAAATTTTAATTTTTCAAAAATAAAAGTCTTCATAATGTGAAAGCGGTTTTATTTAAGCAAAAATTCAAGTTTTTAACCATTTTGGTAACGTTCATGTTATATAAAATATTGCAGTGTCCAACCCTGGAATCGAAATTTTAATTTTTTTAATTTATTAATACCAATTTTGTTTTGCCGAAATAAAAAATAATTTTAACTTGGAAAAACGACATTAATTGATTTTTGGTTATGTATTGTATAAAAAAAATTTAAATTTCCTAACCCTGGATGGGAACTTTAAATATTAAAATTTTTTTTTAAATTTTAAATGGACAATTGAGGAGTCCCACAACATGAAATAGTTTCAATTTTCAAATACGCAAAAAATAATCGGTTTTTGGTGTTAATTTTGCGTCGAGCAATAGGTGTAAGCCTCCCAGCTCTGGAACCGTCCTTCCGATCTTTCTGTATCTTTCAATACGACTTTAAGTTAGCTCACTTCCAATCGATCAGTCCAAGAATCAAGTCTCTAGCTCTTCTGGGGGCTTGGAAAAGCCGATTTGACGTACAAACAGACGGACAGACGGACGGACGGACATCGCTCAATCGTCATCGCTATTCATAAGGATCCAGAATATATATACTTTATGGGGTCGCATATTGATATCGAACAAATTACATACGGAATGACAAACCTAATTATACCCTTTCACATTTTTGTGAAGGGTATAAAAATAACAGGTGATTTTAATTTTTTTTGCAGTTCTCAATATTCCAAATGTGTATTCTATAAATAGAATAACAGTTATAATAAATTAAAACAAGATTAATTGTCGAAATTGAAGAATTTAGCTAGTCACGTCTCCACTTTTCAAAATATCAAAAATAAATCAGTGGTTTTGGGATATAAAAAAATATTTACTGTGTTTTCAGCGTTTTCTTTTAATTTTTATCGAATTTCTTGTGTAAATCTCGCAAAAGTATATGACAGAATTTTACATCATTATGCAGTAACGACATGTCTAATGCAAGTAAAAATATATTGTTATTTTTATTGGCTTTCAACAAAGTGAACCATGGCCTTCTCATACTTAAACTAAATATGATTAGATTTGCTCCTGTTTCTTTAATGGTTATCTAATTATCTCAAGGATGGACATCAGTTCGTGTTGTTTAGAAATCATATTTCTGAAAAGATTCTTGTTCCTTCTAGAGTTTCTCAAGGTAGCCATTTGGGCAAGCTACTCTTTCTTATATAGGGTGTTTTTTATAGAGTGATACATGTTTAAATCATAATAAAAAATAATATATTTGGGATATCAATGACAGGATCTTAATTGGAAAGAACATTTTATGATATTTATATTTAAATATGCTTTCGGCCATGTGCCAGCCACTGCTGGCAATCTGGGACACTAATTTTCACAAACAGTAACATTCTGACCAACAGCATCTTTAAAGAGATATGGGCAAATGACTCCGCCAGCCCATAAAGCGCACCAAACAGTAATTTTCTGTGGATGTATTGGTGTTTCGACAACAGCTTGTGGATTCTCCTCACTCCAAATGCGACAATTCTGTTTCTGTGCGTACCCATTCAACCAAAAATGGGCTTCATCGGAAAATAAAGTTTTGAATGGACGAAGTGCACGATAAGTTTGACGAACAGAACCATTATTTTGATTAAAAATTTCCACAATTTGCACGCGTTGCACTGATGTATGACGATTTTTCAAAAAATGTCAAAGCAAACTAAACAAAAACCAAATATCATCTGTCAAATGGGTGGTCAAATAAAGCTGTGATGCCAGTTCAAAGTTGTATCGCTCTATAAGAAACACCCCATATAATCTGGATCCTTATGAATGGCGATGCCGATTGAGCTATATCCGTCTGTCCGACTTCGAGTGATAAATTGGTAATGAACTTAAATAGAGTGGTATTAAAATTCATAAAAATTCGAAGTATTGTTCCAGAGCTGGGAGGCTTACACCTCTTTCTCGACGCAAAGTTAACACCAAAAACCAATAATTTTTCTGTTTGTATTTAAATTGAACCTATTTCATGCTTTAGAGACCTCAACTGTCTATTTAAAACTAGAAATATAAAAAAAAAAAATTTCCGGGGATGGAAAAACTAAAATTTTTTAAAATTTTATGTTTTTTAAACAAAATCGCTTTATACATCATGTAAGTTTGCATTGATAAAAAAAATTTTTAATTAAAATTTCCCTTCCAGGAAAATGTAACCAAAAAGCTTACTTACGTTGTTTTTTTTTTTTGGTAACTAAAACTATTTTATAACTTGTGAAGAACAAAATTGGTAATTAAAAATATATGTAACGCCAGACGCACGTTGGATTCGGTACAGCCGAATATAGCACTTTTACTTGTTTTATATCTATTTACACTTTAGCTTTCTGCAAAAAGAATTAAAAACTTAAAGAAAAATTGAGATGATATTAAAAAAATCCAGTTCTCATCAGATCTTCTCTTTTGACGTCTCAAAAACTCGCCTGACTAGTTCTGAGAGCCCGTTAAGCCGTATAAGTATATGTATGTGTATGTGTGTGGTTGTGGGTGTGTAAGTATTCGACCCGCTGTGAATTTGAACCGATTCGAAACGATAGATTTCAAGATATTCCAAAAGTGGTAAGAAAAAACACATAATTCAAAGTATTTATTTTTAAATTAATTTTCAACTGCCCCACCGATCAGTTATACAAACTAATCAGCTCTTAACGCTTAAAAATCCCTTCGATCATTGAAAATCGGTTCGAATTTTGTTGATCCGTAAGAAGGAACAAATTCGAATAAGTTTTATTGCTCGAAAAAAACTTGAAATCATATATCTTGATCAGATGATCAAGAGCGTTCCTGAAGTAAGTTTTTCTGTAAATTCTAACTGATGCGAACCGGTAGATTTTAATATATATAAAAAATGTCGGAATAAAGTAAATCTCCAAGTGATTTTTTAATAACTTCTTAGTGAGTTTATCAATCAATTCCAACATTTAAAATAAAAACCACTTCGATCACTGCAAATCGGGTCAAAATCGATTAGTCGGTTCGTAAGATATCGTGAACAAAGAAGGTGATTTCGCTTAAAAGCTCCGAAATTATATCTTTCAACGATTCGAGATTTTTTAATATAATTTTTTAGAACAACTTTTCAGCGTCCATACTGATCAAGTCCATATACTTATCAGCTCGCAACCATCCCACAATCTTAATATCTACATGTTTTCCATCTGTTTATATATCTCGTTCTGCGTACAACTCAAAAGTCAAGAGTTTATGTTTTAAAAGGGCAAATTATAACAAAATAATCGAACTTCCACACAATACAGACTGGCACAATTTACTCGTAGCTTCGTTATTGATCACATAACCATAAAATTCTACGATAGGATTTATTGGATCTTGACCTAATGTGTTCCTAAACAAGTCGCTTCTCAAGTATCTGGACCTCCATGGAATTCAAAGTTTCCTTCCAAACTTAAAAATAGCAAAAACAAATATTTTAAAAAATACAAAAAATCAGGATCATCCTCAGATTTTGCAAAATACTCTGTTGCCCGTGCCGACTATAACAAGTTAAATCTTAAATGTTATAAATGTTACTTACAAAAAATTAAAAACAACTTGAAGAAAAATCCAAGGTCTTTCTACAATTTCGTGAACTTAAAAAGAAAATCAGTTTCCTTTTCGTCCACTATGAAACTAAATGAAAAAGAATGAGACAACGAGGCTGAAATTAGTAACTTGTTTGCGGATTTCTTTTCATCTACTTATTCTGTTGATCAAACTATTACTACTGGGTTGCAATCAAATTTTTGTCCTGGAAGTCAATCTATTTTAATTCCATTTCTGGATGAAATTTCTGTTCTTAATGGATTGAAAAAACTGAAATTCTCGTACAAGAGTGGACCTGATAATGATCCTAGCTGTGTTATAATTAAGTGTGCTGATGTTTTAGTGTTTCCTCTTACATTATTGTACAACCTTTCAATTAAAGTTGGAAAATTCCCTGATATGTGGAAGAATTCTTATATTATTCCATTGTTTAAATCTGGTACCAAAACTGACATAAACATTACAGAGGAATCGCTAAACTGAGTATTATACCGAAACTCTTTGAAAAATTAATTACAAGTAGCTTGTGCCACCAGGTGTCATCAACATTATGTTCTAGTCAACATGGTTTTCGTAAAGGCTGCTCAACTATAACCAACCTCATACAATTTACAACTTTGGTAAATCGTGGTTTTGTCAATAAAAAACAAACTGATGTAGTCTACACAGATTTCAGTAAAGCATTTGATAAAGTTAACCACAAACTTCTATTGAGTAAACTGCATTATATGGGCTGTTTAAATTGGATTAGTTCATACCTTACTAATAGGAAACAAAATGTTCTATTCAAAAGTACTATATCTAAACCGATCCCCGTTACGTCTGGTGTTCCCCAGGGAAGTCATCTGGGACCCCTCTTATTTTCACTATTTTTCAATGACTTACCTGCAGTTATCAAAAACTCATTCATTCTTATGTATGCTCATGACGTAAAAATATTTTTTACCTACAATATCTTTGATGATCATAAGTTTCTTCAAGCAGATTTAAACTCTTTGTACTCTTGGTGTGAAATGAATTTAATGACATTGAATCTAAAAAAATGCAAGCATATGTGTTTCTTTCGGAGGAGCCATTTCAACGTTAAATATTTTTTGGGTGGTTATGAGCTGGAAAATGTTTGCACTTTCACAGATCTTGGAATTTTACTAGATCCAAAACTGAATTTTATTCAACATATATCTCTAACTGTTGGAAAAGCCAGAAGTCAACTGGGGTTCATCAAACGCTGGGCAAAGGAATTTGAAGATCCTTATGTTACTAAGCAGCTTTTCACATCGCTTGTTCGCCCCATTTTGGAATATGGGTCAATAATATGGGATCCAACATATAAGGTTTACATCAACACAATTGAATCTGTACAAAAACAATTTTTATTATTTTGTCTTCGAAGTTTGCAATGGAACCCATTTTGTTTGCCTTCTTATAAAGCTAAACTAGCATCCCTAAGTAGTCGAAGATCTATGTTAAACACTTTTTTATTTTAAATATAATTAATGGTAAAACCTGCTCTGAATTCTTAATTGAAAATTTATCATTTTGTGTTCCTCAACGTCCTACTCGTTTCTTCTGTCTACTTAATATTAAATTTCTAAGAACAAATTACGCTAATTCTGATCCTTTTATTAGATGCTGTAAGGACTTTAACAAGATATATTATTATGTTGATTTCTCTTTCAGTGAAAATTTGATTAAACCAAATATTTTGTTTGCATTAAATAACAGCCAATAATTGATATTTCTTTGAATTATAATCTGTATATGTGTATATGCATGTATGTAAATAGTCTGTAAGAATTGTAAATTCATAGACTGTAAAATAAATAAATAAATAAATAAATAAATATTTAAATATCATGATGATCACCGCAAACTCGTGAGATCAAAGAATATATTCGAAAAAATTTATTTGTTTTGAAATACTATGAACTTGTTTGTCTGATCAGTAAATGTTATCATATATCACGTAGGAATCGGTTGATTTGAAAATAAAAATAATCGAAGATATCAAAATATCGAAGATATCAAAAGCATTTTACATTAGCATGAAGCGGCAGGAATGACCTTCAGGGTCAACCGTTTTTCATATTTGAAATATTATGAGAAGAAAAGAACATGAACTACACCAGCATTCTTGTACGAGTATAACGTGACGCATGAGTAACATTATTAATAATATTAAGTAGCCGCATGGAATCGCAATACAAGAGGGGAATTGGAGCCAGACAAATACTAAAAAATGTATAATTAATAATAAAATATTTTTCACGACGAAATGGCCGTACCAGTCCATACTGGAAACGTATTTTCCGCGTACAAAAATACGAGCAAAAACTCGTCTTTAAATATTTTTATATAACTGAAAGCTAAAAAAAGTCTTATACTTCTAAATTTAAGCCTTCCTGTAAATATCTATAATTCATAGAACCTGAATATGTTCCAACCCTCGTAGTTTGCTCTAAATTATGCAAATATTATAACGTACACATGAATTTATTGGAATAGAAGTATTTGAATTTTGATAGTAAAATTACATTTCAAATAAAAGTAAATGAAACAAAATAGAAACTAAAACAAACAAAACACATGTTTAATAATGTTGATACAAAATGTTTCTTGTTGTTCGTCTTTAAGATTTTCTTGTTCCCTTTGGGCATCCTTTTCCTAACCATTTTCCATCGTCGTTGTTGGGCAAATCTTTGCATTTGCAGTCGTTCTAATACATAAAAAATATGAAATTAAACAGATTAACTTTAAATCAGCACACAGTCATTCTTCTATACAGACACTCAGTTTATACATGTATATGTGCCCGTATTTCACATATACATACTCACACGTATGTATTCTCAGGCAGCAAATTACAAAATACAGTCAATTTGAAAAATATATATGTTTCGGGCGTGATCCGTTTTGAGTTAAACATCATGGGCAGATTTGCAAATAAAACTTTAACAAAACACTGCAGGGGGGCATTTGGAAATGTTTTGCTTATTTGATTTTAAAAAAAGTGTGTGAAATAGCCATCACAAATAGTTGCATTAAATTTTATTGCGATTGAAAAGCCAGAATTCGTATAGTGATTTATTCACAAAAACATGATAATTAAATTTTTCAATAAACAACGTATAGTGCGAAATTCCAAAGAAGTGCTCTGCTGGAAACTTTTGCGCTATATATTTGAAACCTTTTATGGCGATTAATGCAAAAGGATTTGAAGCTGCACTTTTTTTTTGACAAAATGAATTATCGTTAAATCTATTTTAAATCATATAGCAGGCGCAATATAAGTCAACTTTTACAAATTCTTAACAAAAATGCTGAATATGCAAATAAAAAACCAAGCACTTGAGCAGAATTTTTCGCCTTTATAATTCCTTTTTAGGATGAAAAGAATATTATTCACAAACGATTGATAAACGACTACTAACGGTTTTACTATAGAAAATCCATAATGGAAAACAACTTTAAGTTCAATAACATCATGTGTATTTACCCAGGCAATATAATACTAAACACTAGGCCCGTTGGGGATTTTTTAAAGGAGCTGAGACTACCCAAAGCCTCAGGATTCGTTTCAAAAGTAATAAAAACAATTACTGTACTTCCCCAATCAGACAAAATACAAAATATATAATATAACAAACAGTTGACGCAAAAGGCCATCCTTTTTCACGCTAATCTTAACCGCAAAAGCATCGTTCCCTGGTTTTTGTATTTTCCTACACTTTTCAGCTCTTCGATCTAAACACTATTATTTTAAATTATTACATATTTTTGGGAATTGTCATTTTCTAACCTCTTTAATTTTAATTATGTGCTGATTCTTTTTTACTAAATTCTTACTGAAAAACTCAAAGTGATCAATTGAGGGATTTTAGCCAGTTGCCATGCGCACTTCACTGGGGCTAATGCAGATCATCAGGGAACCTACACCCAATATTTCTTAGAACCTACACCCAATATTTCTTAGAAAAACTTCCACTTCAATAAGTGAAAAGATTAAAAACAAACATCAAAGTCATAACAAGAACTCACTGATCATTTTTCCTTCTATATTTTCTTCGGTTTTTCATTCCACAATTGATTGGCTTTTCTCCGACTCTGATTGCAGTTGTAAGAGAAATAAAGAACAACAACAACTAATAATTGTTTTAGTATAAAAATAATTTATTTAGAGTGTTGACAACATAAGTTGTTTTATCTTCCACAAGCACTTGCATTTCTAATTTTCAAATCAACCGAGTGCAACGTGATCAACGGTGATTGACGTAGTTTTCGATTACCTTAAAAGAATTTAAAACTCGAACTTATCGGACTATATAATTTCGGACCTTTTAAAAAGAAATCACCCTTTTCCTTCACGATATCTCACGAATGGATTAATCAATGTTGATCCGGATAATCGACGTGGCTTTCACATCACAAGATATATAACTTCAGGAACGTTATTCAGAACGCTAGAGTTAACAACTTAACGTTTTTGAAAATTTCAAGTTTTCTTAGCGGGAAGTTAAACAAGAATAAGGGAACAACAAATTTAGATATTCTACTAGAAGTCTTGGGTACCAGAGGGTGATTTATTTATTTATAATTTAATATTATTTATTATTTATTGCTTACAAAATTTATATACATAATAAAATTTTGAATATAAATTGAAAAAAAAAGATAAGGGTACAGAGCTTATCGGCCTGAATGATAAAAATTATTGGCTTTATATTAAATTATATAGGGTGTTTTTTATAGAGTGATACAAGTTTAAATCATAATAAAACAAAGTAAATTAATTTTGATATCTAATAAATGGTCTTTATTGGATAGAAAATTGTATGACATTAATTTCTGAATATGTTTTCGGTCATGTGGTCGCCACGGCTGGCGCGTACAAGGCGCACCACCAATTTTCACACCAGTAACATTCTGACCATCATCGTTTTTGAAGACAATGACTCCGCCAGCCGATAAAGCGCACCAAACAGTAATCTTTTGTGGATGTATTGGTGTTTCGATAAAAGCTTGTGAATTCTCCAAATGCGACAATTCTGTTTATTCAACCAAAAATGGGCTTCATCCGAAAATTCAATTTTGAATGGACGAAGTGCATGATAAGTTTAACGAACAGAACCATTATTTTGATTAAAAATTTCCGCAATTTGCACTCTAGTGTAAGTCGATGCATAATAAAATGTCAAAGCCAACTAAAAAAGCAACTATCAGCTGTTAAATGGGTGGTCAAATAAAGCAGTGATACCAACTCAAAGTTGTATCACTCTACAAAAAACACCCTATATAAAAATATTTTAAGAGGTTACACATTTTTTAATATCACTAGGATTTATACATTTCAAAAGTTCTGGTAGACAAATTTTATTGAAAGGGGACAATTAAGCTGTTTTAATAAATTAACAATTGATTGCACTTTAATAAGTGAGAATAAAAACGCAAAAAATAAAAAAGGAAAAGTGATCAGTGAGTTCCTGTTATGACTTTCATATTTGTTTTACGCTTCTCACTTATTAAAGTGAAAGTTTGGAATAAATATCTTAAGTTATTCTATGAAATGTAGAGTGAAGGTTCGTTGATGATCTGCATTAGCCCCAGTGAAATGCGCATAGAAAGTAGCTAAAACTCCTCAATTGATCAAATTGAATTTTTTAGTGAAGTTTTTGGAAAAAAGAATCAGCACATAATTAAAATTAAAGGACTAAAAAACGACAATTCCCAAAAATATGTACTAATAAATGATTTATATTTATTATCGAATTAGATTAACAAGAGTTGCTGGTAATTTATGTTGCATTTGTAAAAATGTGTTAATGAGTTAAGAGTGTGTGTCCCAATCTTAATCTTGTATATTTTTGTAAATCGAGTCGCGATGACTCCCACGGATATAGAGCGGGTGTTCCAAGTGGATTAAAAGTTTTTTAATGGCGTTAACAAGTCTGTAGAAATGTCCAGACTGTAGAAATGCCCATCCATATACTTGATTCAATTATTCTCTCAACATCATCTTCATTTAAGGATTGATATGTATATGTAGGGGCATTAGCAGCGAACTTAGCAGCCTCATCTGCTAGAAAATTTCTTTCCAGTTTGTGCTATTATAGAAAGTTGAAATACTTCAGAAAAGAATCACATAATTACCCTTGTTTGTAGTTTCTCTTAATATTGACGTGAGATCCGTAGTGACACATGATTTTTTTAATTTCCAGTGAAGTGTTTGTTGGGGTGATATTAGTGATATTAAGTCTAATAATTTTTAACAAAAATATATGTTATAACACTTGCACTTCCAAATAAATATTAGTCGATATTTCAAAATATTTGGAGGCAAATCGAGGCATTCGATATCGATCGAAATTTCCATTTAAGTTTCATTGAAATTTCCATCGACAACGAATGCGTTAGTTCTGCCGCTGCTTAGTTTCTGAAAAATTCTTGGATGATGCTTTGAACTTTCTTAAGTGAAAATAATTAGAAAATTATAATTTGTTGCAAATAAAATGATTTTACAAAAGAGAACGGATAAAAACGAAATATAATTCAGAAAAGAGTCTAAAAGTTGGTGATAACAAGAAGTTTCCCGAAAAGTTATAGAACGTTGAAAAGGGTAAAATTGCAACTTCAGTCCGATCAGTGATAACCCTGTTTCTATGCTTTTCATGGTTAACAATATTTACAAACTTTATTGCTGCCTCGCATCAATTTGAATCAAATGAAATCGCGGTCGAACGAGCATATGCCTGCTTTAACCAGTTTGGATTTCAAATGACACGCCATGACTGAAGTAAGAGACACAAGACTAAAAAGCTGAATATTCCAAGTTCGAATCCGTTCTTAATCATTAAAAATTTATCGCATTTATATGATCTGTAGGATCAAAAGTAGGATTGTGTTAATTGTTGTAGGAAAATCTGTTAAGGGAGGGGGTGATGGTGGAAGTAGTGCTTGTGGGCGTTGGATTTGAATATCCCTTAGTTAAGCGCGGCAGTAAAGACCGCTGTGTAACTCGCAAAAACATTACATTTTCGAGCACAAATTCTTTGATATCACTGGAGCACATTCCGTCGTAGTTTTTGGTAAAACAGTGAACGAACAGCCAACATGCATCGGTGCTTCATTGAATCAATAGAGTTGGTTACACTACTGTCACTGATGAGTTTCTTCGCTCTCTCCTGCACGCACTCTAGTAGCTTCCAAATATATTTTGAAACAACGCCCTGTACAAAACAGTTGTATTCCACTTCTGGTCGGATGCGGGTGATATATGAAGTGAGGAAGTCAGATGGAGTGAAGTATGTCTTACACCGTCAAAAAAACGAGACACTTGAACGCTTCTTTTAAAGAATGGAAAATGTGGTCAATACCTCTAGAATAACATTGTAAGTTGGTGCTTCGAAATACCCAATTGACTATGGAGAGGCGCTTATACGTGAGCAGTATCGAATGAAGGTTTAATTTTAACTCATTCACTATTTGCTTTTCAGCATCAAACTCTTTTAAGCCTGGCCTTGTTGTGAATTAAGAAGAAGAGTCATTAATGCTGCTGTGATCCGCGAAGGAATAGATATGGTTGCAAGTTTGACATAGAAGATCATTTATATGGATAAAAACAGAGTGGGAGAGGGAACTGATGCTGGCAGTAACTCGAATTTATGCTCCATCTATAACAAATCGTATAGTGCGGTGTCTGAGGAAGGTCCTTATAATCCGACAGAAGCCATCACCGCCAACGATATATGCAATTTTCCAAGTCTCTTTATTACGTGCTGGAAAAGAAATGTTATAATAAAACACTTACAGGGAATTCAAATCCCTTCCATTACGCAGGGCCATCAAGTGGGTATGAAAAAAAAACTTTGTGTTAACCCTATCCAGCATTTGTAACAGATTAAATATAAATTATATATATTGAATTTTTTTGTATATTAAGAACTTCTAAAAGCCGTAAAGTTGCAGTAACTGCAGAAGCAATTATATGCTGTTTGGCGTGGAGAGAAGTAATTTGCCCCCTCCCATTATTACGGTTTCGTTTGAAAGCAAATTAATTGACTGATAAAAGAAACAATTAGCGATTGAATGTTTCTATTAAGTGGGAGGCAGTGCGGTGAGTTTCTTTGAATTGTTATAAGTTTTTTTTTTACTTATTTGTACAGAAATTCTTTTGCGTGGGGTGTCTGTAAATATTTTTAATGTATAAACATGTTAATACTCTTAATTTTTAACGAAAAATAAAAGTTTTTAACAGAACTTTGTAGTGCAACAGATAAAGTTTTGTAAGAAAAACACTTGACATTCCACGCTCATGTTGCTCTGATAACGCCTTTTTGATTTGTTTATTTTTTATAAATTATTACAAGACTGACCTCAACACCTATGCCTTCACATAAGAGCTGGCAATGTAGTTAACCACGGAAAACTCCTCAGAAGATTCGGAATCCTATAAAAAGTTATTTGAGTTGCAGAAATTTACTGTTACCGGTGTTTTTATAGACCGACATAAGTTTATACCGCAACAAAACAAGGATATATAAGTTTATATCACTAAAACGGAATTTATTTGCAAAGAAAATTTGATGAAATTAATATTTAAGAATGATTTCTGTTGGCACGTAGAAGACTCAATCTTGAACACCAATTTTCAACAACATTTCACAACATTTGCGGCCGTATTTCGCCGATAACTCCTCGAATTCAATTGTTTGTGATTTATCGATGTAAACAAGTGACCCCACAAGAAAATAATCCAATAGGGTTAAATCACACGGTCTTGGAGGCCAATTAATTGGTCTCTTACGTTTTCATCAAACGTTTTTTTTCGAGTAAATCAATTGTAGTGCCCGCTGTGTGGCAAGTGGATCCATCCTGTTGGAACCAAATATCAGCAAAAGGAAAAATCATATTCCTCTACCATTTAGACCATCATCATTCTTGAAGACATATTAGCCAATGACACTGTCAGATCACAAAGCGTCTCAAACAGTAATCTTCTGTAGATGTAGTTTATACGCACTCCAAATGACACAATTCTGCTTATTTACGTACTCATTCAATCAAAAAGAGGCTTCTTGAGAAAATTAAACTGTAAATGAATAAATTTGACGAAGAGAACAGTTATTTTGAATCTACATTTCAATAACTTGCAAGCGTTGCTCTCGTGTGAGTCGATTCATAATGAAATTTCAAATCAAACTAAACCAAAAGCAACTGCCAGTTATGAAATGGCATAAACCAGTGATGCCCACTCAAAGTTGTAACACTCTAAAAATGCCACGTTGTATTTGTTGCTTCAGCGAAGTCACCCTATAATTCCCCCATGCTTTAAGGTGGTAAGTCTCGGCTTATTAAAGTGGAAGTCTGAAACAATATCTTCAGTTATTCTAAGAAATGTTGAGTAAAAGTTCCCTGATGATTTGCATTAGCCCATGTGAAATGGTCATAGGAACTGGCTAAGACCTCTTAATTGATCACTTTGAATTTTTTAGTAACATTTTGGGTAAATATAATCAGCATGAATTTCAAATTTAAAGTATTAAAACGACAAATCCCAAAAATCCACTAACTCAGCTAACTTTGTTTTGTGAGTTGTGTGTTGCCCACTGTGCACACTTTTTAACAGAATTGTATTTGTAATTTTATTCAATATTAAAATGATTTCGTTTATATCAAACAATAAATAATTGAAATGTTATAAGAAAAGTTTAACTCGATAAAGCTGTCAATTGTGATTAATTCAATTATTGTGAATGTGTGAACACCATTTAAGGTTTTCCTAAATTTATAGCAGTTATAGGAATGTTTAACTTGTCCGTGCGGATTAAAAATACTTTTCGAATGGGTAGCCTTTTGAGATTAAATTAAAGTTGCAATAAATAGTTTGATAAAAACTATTTAGAATTTCATCATATTCTGGAAAAGTAATGAATGATGTAGAGTTGCTTCTACTCCTTCATCTGTTCTGTGGAAATCAACATTCGAAAAATTATCGGCGAGATACGGCCGCAAATGCTGCGAAAAGTTTGTGAAAATTGGTGTTCCAGATTGCGCCTTGTACGCGCCAGCCGTGGCGACCACATGGTCAAAATTATACATAATCATTAATGTCTTAAAATTTTCTATCTAATTAAGATCATTTTGTTGATATCAAAATATATTACTATGTTTTATTCTGACTTAAACTTATATCACGCTATAAAAAACATCCGATACTTTTACAAATGCATCTTCCAAACCATCGAAATTTCTGTCTTTCAGCTTATAAGTCTTTTTAGAAACATTAAATGCTGTTAGCCTATTGTCACCCTCAATTTGAGTGTAAAGACCTTAATGCTTTGCGACACCATTCTTTTCTTCCAGCTGTTGCGGTGCTTTCCGCTCAGTTTCCGAGTAATTTTTTTTCACATACAGGCTTTGTAATCGGCCCAAGCTTGTTTCCTGTTGGATGTCCTTTACTTACTTTGATCCTTCCGAGGATCAATATTCACTCCGGGTATAAATAAAACTCGAGACACGACTTTTCATTTTAAGGGTTTATTAAAGACTGTGAAACTTAAAAGCTAAATTATGTACAAGAGGGATAAATTCTGAAACTAGATAATATTTACAGAACATTCAGTATTTGTATATGATACATTACCTCAGATACCATGCAATCGTGTTGCCAATATTAGAAATTAAAATGTGCGATTTCAACATTTCCAACCAGAAGCATCTTTTTTTTAAGTACCTCTGCAACTCAATTCTCTCCTTAGGTCCTTCCATTACTGCCATAGTCCTTTCAAATCTCTGTTAATAATCCAACTGCAGCATCCCTTCAAACTGGAAATAATCATACGATAAAGTTTAAGTTTTTTTATTTTATTTAGTATGTATGTGTGAACACCATTTAAGGCTTTCTTAAAATTGTCTGAGCTGGCAATTTACTCTCTGCCAACAATTTTTCAGTGTGCACATATCCCCTGGTCTTATAATACTGTAAAATGTAGCAATTGATTAAATTCAACAAACAAATAATTGAAACTGTTATTCGTTCAAATGTTATCATACACAAATTTTAAATAATTAATGTCCACTTTTAAGTTTTTTAACAAGATTTCACGTGTGTTTTATCAAAAATAAATGATATTCCTCAAGTTCATAAAAAGCATTCCTCTTATGAATCTTAGAGCAATTTCGTTTTAATAATTTGTTATTGTAAACATTTTTTTATTTATTTATTTATACATAAAACATTTACAATGACAGAGTTTCTAACAGATAATTTTACTTATAATGAGACATAAAATGCCATTAATTTCTAGATCCAAAAAGCAACAAATCTTTAATATTCTTTCATATCGAAGCAAATATTTAGTACATGGAGTTTCGGTTGAACATTTTTCTAATTTTAAGCATTTTTTTTTAATGTGGCGTGCATGTCGTAAACTGAAGCATATCAATCAAAATAAATAAACACAATAAAGCGGATCCCGCAATATGTCAACTAGGATTTAATAATGTGCTGAGCTTAACTAAACTCCAATACAGGGAACTGTGAGTGCATACTTTTTAGTTGTTGTTGTTTTGCTTTTAATGATGCTTCTGCTAAATATGTCGGCAAACAGAGCTGCGCTTTATTCAATATGGCAGAAAACTAAACATTTTCCATGATAAATAAATTCCGTTTCCTAGTCCTTTAAAATAAGTCCGTTTGTCGTATTTAATTTAGTTTATTTTTATATTTTGTTTTGAGTGTTTTGGAATTTCATTAAAATCAGCTAAATTCTCATTTGCCTCCCACATTTAGTTTTCATATAGGAAACACCAGCCTAAAGGAATGTTTTTAGCAGAGCGATATAAGAGCCGGCGGTGCTTAAGATCTGTTTAAAGAATAAAAGAAAAAAAAAGAGATGAATGATAAATATTAAAATGCTGGTGCTACAAAGAAGACCAGTTGTTATATGAAATGACAAACATTAAATAAAAATTACTTATTCCGTGCAATAAATGACAAAGAAAGAATAAAAAAAAGAAATAATAATAAGACAACGTTTCCTCCGTTAGTATGAGAATAATATAATAATTTTAAATAATAAAGTTTATTTGTGGTACTTAAACCTACACAGAGAAAAGCTGTTTTTTTCTCTTTGCAAAAGTTTATTAGGCCGCACCATATGGAGGAGAGATAAAATTTTATTTCGATTTTAAAACCTTTCTATATTAAATCGTTTCATTATTTGCTAATTGTGTTATACGAGCTGCGGTAAATGTTGTGTTAATTGTCCTGAGCATGTAGCAGTCGTATGATGGGTGAAAATGAGAACAGGAAAAGTTTAAGGATTTATGGCTGGTAATAAAAGGACATTTCACACGACTAGAACAACATACACTCACTTAACGTAACAGCTTAAGATAGTATTTTATTATTAAAAGTCTAATTTAGGCTGATTCTAAAGCCGCGTTTTATAAACCCATAACAGCAAGTGATATCAAGGATACCACCAAAGGACAAGTACATAAAAGTTGGATCAAGAACTTGCCACTGAGTAAGTCAATTATGTCAACTATAAAGGCATCTACAGATAATCAGTACTCTTCATATAAATGTCTGGAACTCGAACCGTTTGCTAGTCCTTAACCCTAGAAGGCTAACCCACGTAAATTTTACATGTAGTTTTTTTTTATTATTGTTGCTACACAAGCATCCAGTGCCGTAACGGTACTAAATTCAACAAGTGCTTTTTTTTAATAGTTTCTGAGCAAACGCAAAAAGATAAACAAAACATTTTTAGTCGTTGAAGTGCTTTTAGAGCGACAACATTGACCACAACTGATGATATATATATACATACATACATTCATATAAGTATTTATCTTATTACACGTATGATTTGATATGAAATATTAATTTTATTTGTCTATAAGTTTTCGTTAATAAGTATATGTTTTGGTTTACCTTCACATGAATTAATCTTTATTTTTAATAAATAAAAAGTAAACAAGATAAAAAATACAGATGTTACCACATTAATTGAGGCGCTTTAGGGAAAATTCCATAGTACGTAAAATTTACGTGGTGTTAGTCTTAAGGTATAATTAAAAAGCGTCAGCCTTCTAGGGTTAAGAACCAGTCACTTGACATATCCTGTGCAAGGTCTCTTTCACTCTATTGCAAATTTAGTTTTCTTAACTTCTCGTCAGGGAGATTTTGGATAAAAATAAATCTGAAAAGGTATTAGCTTCACTCCACTTGGCAAAAATTAAGTTCTCAGCAGATCTCGTCGTTCTGAAATCATGGAAAGCTTCTTTGAGTATTTGTGTGTGTGTGTGTGGATCTGTGGATGTGTATTTGTGCGTAAGTATGAGAACCGCTTATAACGATTTAAACCAAATGGAGAGCTTGTTTTAAAACTTAGAATTCCTGTAAATTTGAAAGCACTGAGACCGTCATATTTCTCCAACTCTCAGAGAAACTTAGAAAAAACATTTTTCAAAATGGCATTTTTAATGACTTTTTACCGGTTCAAGTGATCGTATTAAAAACTAAGCAGCTCTAAACATCTAAAGACCATGTCGACTCCTGGGAAACTGGGAAGAAACCGTGGTATATCGTTAATAAAAATATCGAAGTGTTAAATATTTTTGGAAACACTCCTAAATTGTATGTCTGATCTCCATTCTTTTATAGAAACCGAAGACTACATCAATTACCGGTTATTACGTTGGAACAGCAGTTTGAAAATTAATATATTGATGTTTTAGTAGAAGTTACAGGGATGGCCTCTTGGGTTAACCATTTTTCATGTATATCTTCTGTCTTGCTCCAGTACTCTGGGGATGACCTCTACATATGCGGTGCATCGTAGCAGAACCAGGAAGGGAATAGTGTTAAAAGGACAGATGAAGGCGGGTTAGATAATAGAGAGTTTCGTTGTTAATTCGCCGGGTAAATTTTTCGCTAAGAAGGCCGACGAAAGAGGCTCCTGTATTCTGCTCTTTAATGCCTGATGGTATTTACCGCTGTTGGTAGTGTTCAGCGATCAGTGCTATTCCTTCGTCATTAAAGTTGGCAACAATTAACCCAATCATACACTCCTGCAGGGACAAGAACTGGACATCATATTCATGACTGAGTACGGAGTCGAACTCGGGATTCCAGGTCTTCACTACTCCAGCATTTTCTACCACGACGAACAGAGCAGATGTGTGACAAGTTAGCTGATGATATATTCTAAATAATTTAAATTATTCACAATATATGTATATGATTTACAAGAAAATATTTGATATTTAAAACTGAATTAATAATGTATAACAAAAAACTGTATTTAATTTAATTTTCATAGGCCGATTGTTAGAAAAGTGTTTTTAAATCAGGACATGATAAGTATTCTAAAGCATCAGTTTTATATATTCAACTTAAAGAGCAGAGCAGAACAGCTGTTTTCGAAAGCCGCTACACTTTTATCATCGGTAATTGTTAGTGTTTTTGTTTATTACCACTTGGCAGGTGACGTAGTTGAATGTGACAACAGTTTCTATTTCTATTATTATGAATACGAGATACGCGAACTGTATCAAACCGATTTTAGCATTATTTAATTAACTCTCTGTTTAATTTTTTCTCTATGTCCTATTTTTCGAATTACTGTTTCAAGTTTAAAACAAACTTTTTTGGTTTGCCAAACGAAAAAGTCAGCAAGATGGCAAAAGCCATCGTTTTTAATTTTAATTGCATATTTTGTATTGAGCTGTTTGATGCTAAATTTATTGCAACTTTAAAAGGCCTTGGAATATTTATCTCGAATAAGCAGAATAAAAAACTTTTTGAATAATAAGCTTATTGAAATTATGTAGTTGTAAAATATAAATAATTACTTCGACATAAAATATTTACAATCATAATCGCCTGCATTCTATCACTACAAAATGAAAGTGAAAAACTTTTCTACAAGAGCAATGAAAGTATCTATGTTTCCATAACAATTCCATTTTTATGTTCACCCTTATTCCATTTACCGTCAACGATATCGTTTTGTATCGATCGTTGTAAATCGGTATGCCGAAAAAACAAATTGCCAACATTGGCCAATGTCATAAGTCATTGGAGGAGATGTCAAACTTTTTCTGCTTTGTTGTTTATGTTTCTTAGTATATAATTTTACTTTTTATGTTTGAAAGAAAATGAATCAAAATCCTGAATTGAAATTAAGAAAAGTTTCATTTCATCTCGGAGATGAGCTGCCTCAGAACTTTGTATAATTTCGGACCGATATGGAGTCATTAAAAAGGCCTCAAGTGGATAGCCTGCATCACATAAATAGAAAATTTAATTAATTGGTTCTTATTTCATATAGAAGTTGAGTTCTTACGAATTATAATCAGCAGCATTACTGATATTCCATATTAGAAAGTCATGAGAAGACCCTGCATATCTTAATTGAACTGTATTTGCATTCTTAATTGATAAAATATATATAAATATAAAGATCAAGCAAAATCTTTTTGAGAGCTCACGATCAATTTTATTCCTCTTCCCCATTATTTGTTTCGGAATTATAAACGGGAACAAAAACCATTTTATTTGTTTCATATTATCAAGAAAAGTTTTTAATAAAAACTGAAAACAAAACAAACCAGGCATTCGATACGATTCGAAATTTTAAAATATTTCCATATAAACTCTATTGAAGTATTTCGTAATTTCGTTCGATAACGAGTGCTGTAATTTGCCCCCAGCTGTCCAAATTATTAGAGATGTGCTTTAAAAAACGATAAACCATCGACATCGTTATATTGCTGTTATGGAATACCAATTTTGTATCGAATTGACGACGATGTCGATAAAAATTGATGTTGATATTAAATTGATGACGATGACGAAGATGGTAAATTGCATAATGGTGATTATGAAAAAAAAATCTTGTTAATTTCGGTTTTTTATGTCCATAATACATTCGTTGTGGTAAAAATGTTTTTACTCCACAGCTTTCCTTATGTTACAAAAAATATCAGTGAATATTTCCTCCGGATCTCTCACAATATTCTTGGAAATATATCTAAAGTCCTGCAAAACACTACTTTTTGTTGTGGATGAACACAATCATGGCGATTATTTTCAGCTTTACTGTTCTCTTTGGCTCCGCAGCTTCATCCGGTAGATTTTTTACAAATGCATCCTCCAATCCTTTAATCC
Source organism: Linnaemya vulpina (assembly GCA_963675445.1). Lineage (NCBI taxonomy): Eukaryota > Metazoa > Arthropoda > Insecta > Diptera > Tachinidae > Linnaemya > Linnaemya vulpina. Next base: position 87,374,932 of record OY776276.1, on the reverse strand, counting down.
TTTAATGCATTAATTTATAACTTTTCTGAAAACGTTGAATCTTTTTACCCGATTAACTTCCTCGATTTCTCGGCCTTCCATTACTGCCATACTATTCCGCTAAACCAATTTCAGCATCCCTTGTTCTTGCTCCGTATTTTTAATTTTTGAATTTAAAGCGGAAATAGGCACATGACAAAATATTATTTATTTGAAAACATTTTTTTAAATTTAAAAAATTAAGTAATTTATCTCATTCGCCTATTCGATTCCTATTTAATAAAATTAATTCTTTAGTGATATTGAATTGTACAACACATGACTCGAAACAAACTGGAAGTAAAATTTCAATATCACATTCAACGATTTCAAAAATACAAAGTGTGAATATACAGACTGTATTTTATATTTATTTTTTTATAACAACCTTAAAATATTTTTATTTAAGTATTTTTGTACTGCTGATATGACAGTCCCCACGGGTTTAATATTTTCTACAACAAAACTCATCATCTTAAAAAAGGGTCACACTAATAATTGAATATATAATTTTATGCAAGAGATCCCAAGTAAAATAATTTTCATTCAGCCAACAGTGCTGGAGTTGTCTATGCACTTGTCAAAGTGTTTGGATTCCAGTAAGTAAAACATAATTTACTTTTGACAAATTAAAAATAGTAGGAAAACATAAAAAGGTGGAATGTTTGTTCGAGAAAAATAAATGCGTTGAACTAAAGTAACACTGAGAAAATATTTCGCATGAGTTCTATGAATTCAAAATTAGATAAATATATATAAATGAATTAAAATCAATCGACTTCATGCCTCATTAAATTTCTAAAATGAGATTTGTTAAACTGGTTTAAATGAAAATTATGTCAAATACGTGACATGCTTTCATTAACGCTACGAACTAATTTCATTGATACAACGTTGCAGTTTCAATGATTCGAAGAAATAATCATAATCAGGATCGTTAATACATTGAAATAATTTGGTGGATGAATTCAAATGATTTCTTTCATATTATGATATAATTTGGTATAATAAAATTATTATTAATTAATTAAAGAAACTGGTTCGTTAAAATAATGAAATAATTTTACTCATACACTGAAATATAATGGACCAATTTGATGAACAATATGATAAAATTTGATTCACAACTGCTCCGCTAAAACAGAATATGTGGATCCATTTATTTTTATTAAAACATAGAACGTCGGTGTTGTGCCATTAAGAATTTTCAAATTTGTTACATCCCGTTAGGAAAATTATGAATTATTCAAAATCGCGAAAATATTGGTGTAATCCATTTTTAAAAAAGAAGACGAGTTCCCATCAGATCTCCATGTTTTAAGTTCCTAGACTTCCTTGACTAATTTTTGAAGGGCTTAATCCGATAAAACTAAACATGTAACGTTCTGAAGAATGTTCTTGAACCTAGATTTTGAACTTGAACCGATTCGAGGATATCCCAAAAAGTTTGTTCTTTAAAAATAACTTTTTTAACTGATTAATTTCACAAACTAACCAGCTCTTGATATCTCCGTAAGCCGGTTCAAAATCGGTCAATGAGTTCCTCAGATGTCATGAGCGAAATAATGAGAAAAGGGAGTTTTTTTTTCATGCAGTAACTGAATATATTTATTTTCACATAAAGTGGTTTTTATAACTGCACAATATGTTATTGTCATAAATCCAAGGAAATATTTTCACGTGACCATGAAAGTCGTGAAACTTTCACTGGATCTGTGATATATAAATGGAAATGGTTTCGTTGGATTTATTAATGCAAAATTTTTTTAAGTGTAACTGACCACCATTAAAAAAACGATAGATAAACTTTTGTGTTTCGTTAGTTTATTTTTCTTTCTCAACTCGCCACCATTTTTGTAAGAGTAGTTTCAGCATAGTAATTTAAAGAACTTCATAATTATGTCGTCAGTTTAACAAAAAAATTGTGTTATTAACTTTAAAGTGTTATTGTTTCGCAGGCATTTTTTCCCTCACAAATATTTAGTAAGAAAATAAATAGTTTAAGAAAAGACAGACATTGGAGTCGACGGCTATTTTCCATGCGGTTATATTTATAATAAAAATTGGATCATAACTTTTGAATATCGTTGGGAAGGCCTACAGAGCTAAATTTACTTGATCTTCACTTAACCCTGAGCGAGCCGAAATCAAAACGTTTAAAAAAAGTAGAAAACAAAAGAATACAACACAGATTTATTTATATTAAATTAGAAAAATGGTACATGTTGAGGCTGTAAAAAGAAGTCCAAGTGTATGCAGATAATTTAATATAAAAGATTGGTCCCTGGCCTTGACCGTGATCCTGATATGCAGGCATGATTGTTCCATCCGATTTCATCAAACATGTTATCATGCAAATATATGGAGTTGATTCCTTCTTAACGACATTGAACCAAAACAGAAACGTTCTATTCAAAAAGTTTGCTTTTACTCTTTAAGATAATTTGCTATTGAAAAATCTATTTTGCATTCCTTTTACTTTATAAACAACAAAACCCACAATATACTCGATGTTTTTTACCTCATAATGCGTTTGGTTTTTACTAACAGCATTTCTGCTTTTTAGTCATTAAAAATATTTAATAATCTCTTGTTTTCACTGAAAATTAACTCTTTTTAGTCGAGATTTATGTTTAGTTGGCTTTCTTGTGTTCATGGAATTTTGAAGAAGAAGAAGAAGCACCTCTTAGAATAAATTTCTCAAGATACAAGAAAAAGCCATTCAAACCATTGAGTATTATAATAGTCGTCTTCATACCCAACGCCATCGTCAACATCATCATCGTTGGCAGCATGATGGTGACGCTGATGACGTTAATTCCTGAGTAAAAGACAACATTATCGTTTTTATATATACATTTTTCTACTTACCGAACTGAAGGCCGACAGTGATGGTGTAAAAAATGGTACAACAATTGTTGTTGCCTTCTGTGAGCGTCGCAACATCATCATAATCATTTTTCTAGTTTCAACATCACACTTGTACCACTCGATGTCGTACAACGTATCAGCAATTGCAGCACTCTGTTGTTTATGTTTGTGAGTGTGTATTGGTGTGTGTGTGTTTAAAAGAGTGAAAAAGAAGAAAAGAGATAACGTAAAGGAAGCTTGACATAAAATATATTCCTTCTTAAGGATATATTCAGAAAAGTACATATTAACGTGTGCGGATCATATTTATGTTCGTGTGTGTATGTGAGTGTGTGTGGCATAAAATAAGAAACATAACAAAATGCCTACGAATATATTGAACCTTCAGTGCCATATCAACTTAAGATCCAAAACACATACTTGTATAAGGACCTGCTTATTTTGTATCATCAAAGACTTAATCGATTTATTAATCTCAAAAAATACTGGCAAATATTTGCCGAACAAATCGTAACCACTAAATAAACATTAAAAAGTCTTATCTCAGATACGTCCTCCAGCACGTCGCCGCTTTTTTCATAAAATTTTGAATTATACTTTTACCCGACTTCCATCTTCCCAAGCGCTAATTGTTGGTATTTAATTCATGAAACTCTGGTCTTTCAAATGGCCCAGAGAAAATAATACAACATCGTTAGATCACAAGAAGGAGGCAGCGAATTGACATCGCGATCGATAAACTTATCATTTAATAACTAAATTTTCAAATGGCTTGTGGCGCCATCTTGCTGAAAGAAATAACCACTGATGTCAACATATAGATCGGTTATCGTGGTTGGATAACACAGAGAATTCACGAAATATATTCGAATTATTTAGTTTCATAACCGTCTAATGGAAAATGTCCGTAATCATTAAGACGATTTTCATTATGTTTTTCAAACCGATAATCTAAAAACGTGAGAGCCAAAGCTCTTGAATGAGTTAAACTTTATAAGTGTGAAGATGAAGATCTTTATATAGAACGCTGCGCCTCGCGTGCTGCCCAATTATTAAGAGTTTCCACAAGTTGATGTTCCAGGCTCATTCTCAATATTTTTCTTTTTTATGAGCAGGACCAGCAATCAGGGGATGAGCCCTACACATGCACTGCATTGAGCTGGAGCATTCGATTAAGACCGGAAAGACTGGAAAATATTGTTTGGCCAAAAACCGAGTTGGAATATCGACCACAAATGCATGCGGTCTTGCTGAAAAACGCGTGGACCGTCTGAAGAAACAGGCTTCGAGAACAAGATCCCTGATTTCATTAGAGCACATTCCACTAAAGCAACAACAAAACAACGAAATGCAGCCCTCATTTCGACGATGCTCAAGAGAGAGTTATTACAGTTGGTTACCCTACTGTCCCTCAGTACAGCAGGGAAGTGTGTATCGCTACGGCCACTATGAGTATTGTTTTGGTTCAGTGTCAACAAGAGTATCGTTAGTCTCTAATATAACGATTGATATATGCACAGCAGAAGCAGTCTGATAACGAAGAATAAATGTTCGAACTTTTGCGAAGTAGTAAATTTCCACAATTAAAATTCATTGTTTAAGAGCGAAACGTTTCAAAATTAAAATTTCCCAAATTTTTATTAAATAAGTGCCAAGAAATGCTTCCTAATTCTTAATTATCGTCATTTGACTGCCAATTTTCAAAGTCTTTATATGATGGTTATTCCTATAAAATTTACTATTCAATAATTCTGTAATTTTATTATAAATGAAATTTTTTTGTTGGGTATTGAAACAGTATTTTAAGAAACTGTATCAATAGGAGATGATCGATGCGGAGTGCCTTTAGTACTTGTAGTTCTACAACCCGGTCCATACTTGCGATTTTGGTTGCTGCAGTTGTTGAGTTTGTAGTGGAAAGGAGTAAAAAATTAATAGGGAAAGCACATATATTTCTTACTCTCACAGAAAATAATGATTCCTGTAGAAAAAGCTTCAAAATTTAAACCGGGACTAAGTGCAAATGAATACGAATCAAAGGGATGAATCTCATCTGCTGTATTGAAAATAACAATCACGTTGATGTATAAATTTAAGTTGCAACTCACATCAATCCCACTTTATCATCGTACTCGCAATAAATGGAGTTATGAATGAGACATATTTGATTCATAAATGATTTATAAGTTCAGAATCACATGAAGAGTTTTTTGCTGCTCAAATTGTTTTAAATTTCCTTTCAAAGCTGTTTGAATGTTCACACAGTGGAGTTTGTTTCACCAAACTTTTCCTTTGATACTTTGAAATTCTTACATACTTGGCACTTCATTTGATATAGTTTGAGTTAAAAGAAATTTTTAATGGTTTAAATTGAAAAATATATTATTTTATTTTATATTGTTATTATTCCTTCTTTAATGTTTAAGGAAATTCTAATATATTATCAAGAGTTATTATTAAATATATCCCGATAATTCATTAAGAAGTCATTTTAATTACAGGAATTTGGACGTCATTCGTAATATTTGTAAGTATTTTACTTTTATTTATACAAGAATAGTTTTATTAATAAAAATATGTTAATGAAAGATTTATGTAAAATTAATTGATAAAAATAATTATTAAAAATTATTCGTATAAATGGTTGCTATTTGCCAGAAATCTGCAGTTGCTTTAATACACAAATTTGATGTTGGTAAATGACACGGAAATATGCGTTCCCAGGTCTTCAAAGAATTCTCAATAAGTACTGCCCAGTGACAAAAGACATTCCAAAGAAGCCAATAAGATCTAGTTCTTTTTTTTTTTTTGTCAATATATCAGTAAACCCGAAATTATGTTTTGATGTTAATTAAATCTGATGTTTATAAGTCGTTTATAATAGTTTTTTAAGTTAACTAGAAAAAGCCATCAACTGAAAATTGTCATGGGGATGAAATAGACATGTCCATCACATTTTCCAACTTAAGTTTGATATTTTAAATCAACTGTAGATCTCTACTCAATAGCGTCCATTTATACAAATAATTATTATTAATTTAATTGTACTAGTTTATTAATTTAAATCTTTTATTAAAGTCTTGTAAATCAATTTTATTTTTGTAAATAACAATGGTTTTGGGTACCTTCAAACACTACAAATAACTTCCCACATTCTGTAAGTAAAAGAAAACTTCTTAATCAATTATCTGGCTGTTAATAATAATCACTTTCTGATATTGATACCTTGGAAATAAAGAAAAAGTATTTCCTCAAAAACATCCTTTTTTACTGGATTTAAAAGCATTTTATTGCAATAAATCTATTTCTTGACACATTTTTTAACGTTTCTTCACAGTGAAGTAGAGACTGCGTAGAACTGATAAACAGTAACTATTAAGAATGACGCAACAAGCAGATCCATAAGAAATACCATTCTCCTCCCTTTCTCTTACAGACTTAAAAAAACGATATTGAGAACCTAGACTGAGTCCCAGGGGAATACTTGTGATACTTACGAAGGATTCAATTCTTCCAGTCCTGCACAAGCATATACGAGTCCTTCCCAGTGCTTTTATGTTCCTACTTTCTTTCATCGTTTAATTATATTGTTTACAGAAGGGTCTAAATCAACAACGTCATACATGATGTGAATACATTAAACTTTTAAGGGCGTATGACTCTCTAGAGAATTCCAATAAGTATGAAAGCGTATAAATATGAAAAATTGTACGTCTTGATTCAACTCTCCTCTTTGCTTTCAATACACAACCAAATTGTTCAGTTAAAGCAGGAATATGACTTTGAGTGATCAGTTCTAAAAAATAAATATCTAGTTGCTCCTTCAGTGGCTTTGGTTAACATATTTTCGTAGTTATTCGATTTATAAAACTATAAGAGACTTGAGACATTTACAATCTTTTTATATTTCTTTTAATACCCATATAATTCACAAGAATATTTATTCCGTCAAGTAATTAAAAAATAAAGAAAAATTTTTGAAATTCTGTCGTTTTATAAATAAATTATTGGCTTCTACCAAATTTGTAAGCTACAGATGAAAGAATTTTTCACAAAATACTTTTAAGTAAAGTTAATATTAGAAATCCTTTTGCAGCAACAGCAATTGAAGGAAATCTGATTGCAACTGCATATTTAAAATTTTACTATTCAAATTTTGTTGATGAAAATATTGCAAGAAATTTAATTAAAAAAGATACAACACAAATACTTTCTGCATTAAATGATAATATAAACAAAAATGTGCTTGAGTATTTATTGTAGAATTGTACGAATTTTTCTTTTAAAAATGTATGTTATAAAGGATGTGCCAATAGGAATGTGCGTATTTTCTGATTATGTAAACTGAAGCCTTTTTTTGACAGGACTTAGCACTCAGGGAATGATCCTGAAATATGAATTGCGTTGTGTGGTAAGTTGAAGAGAGGGGATAGGATAAGGAGAAAGATTAGAAGATAGAGATTTTCCTTTTAACTGTTTTTACATTTTTTAATTCGCCGGTAAATTTTTTTAGTACATGAAAGTATCAGCGACGCTGCTATGCCCTGGTTATTGAGACAAGCCGACAGAATTACTCGATACCTTATTCATTATGGAGTACGGAGTCGAACTCAGAATCTAAGGCTGCGTAACCTTGTGTTCACTACTTCAGACAGCAGCATCCTAATTTGCAAAACAACAACGCATCATACTGTGAATGATAATCACAAAAATTTAAAAAGTTATGCTAAGACTGGCCGCAAGCTTTGACATAATTGGGGGATTCACACTGTAGTCATAGAGTCATAAGTCATAAAATAATAGCACTAAAAACATGACAAGTGTGAGCAACCCGTCATAACTTAGTCTACTAAATAAAATTGTATATATAAACTCTAACAGCTGCTGCCTTGTTATGAGCTGAATAAATTTTTTTGCGGCGGCATATGGAAAAACGTTCAGTGGCTGCCAGCTACGTAATTTAAACGAGAAACATTTTTCACTTGTATAAATTTTTAGTTTTTGCGATTTAGTGCTCTTTTAATATATTTTATGTTATAAAAATGTGATTTAATGTACAGACATATATGTATAAATAATTTTTTATCCTCTAATTAGTCGTGGAACATATATAAGTAACGGTGGCAAACATATACCATCGCCGTCTCGCTTAAAGATTTTCAAAGTTCGACTCAGATCTCTAGATCTATTTTATGACAACACAAAAACATACCTGCAAGAGTGCTATTATTTTATGACTTTTTTATATACAGCACAACAACAACATTTTTAAACCAGTCTAAAATTTTATGACTATGACAGTATGACTAAATAGCACGAAGTGTGAATCCCCCAAATATTGTTATACAAATGCCTCAACTATTCGAAACTGGATCGGTTATGAACTTGAGGCCCCTGCTTGTCAACGTACCAGTCATTCCCTTATAAATAGTACAGCAGAAAACGTGAGCGTGGCTGAAAGCCCGAAAAGATCAATTGATCATCGTTCTCAATAATTTAAAATTTTATGATGCATTTGTAAATATCTACAAAATGTCTACTCCTATTTATATTTCTATTTTAAGTATCAGAAGTCTTATTTGAGATAAAGTTACTGTTATATTTCATATGTGCCTGCTGTAATATTTACTTAAAGACACTTGTGACAATTATGCTCTAGTGGGTTGTAAAATTCACAACATTAACTGTGCAGGAGTAGTAGCGTGTGTGTTAGTACTCATTTAAGTCAAGATTACAAAAAAAATATAAAAAAAAATTACTATACCGCAGGCATGAATATGTTGCTAAATTTTATTTTAATAAATAACACAAGATTCTCTCGCAGATTCCTTAAACAATTTAAATGTTGTTGTGTATGTTGTAGGACGCACTATTTTCATACTGACAGAACATAAGAAATGGTTTTTAAACGGTGTCCTGCTCAAATGCCTCAGATTGAAGGACACCCAAGTGCATTCCGTTCTTTTAAGTAGTCTTGCTTATGAATTTGTTAATGTCATATATGAATCCAGGATGTCATATCACACCATCCAATGATCCGATATTCTACATTTTAGTGTTTTCATACTGACTCGGTTTTAATAGTTGTTGACATTAAAACCCACTGCTGAAATCTAATTTTCCCATGCAATATAATAACGTTTAAGCCATGTTAGCACCAGTTTAAGGCAGATTTTAGCATATGCAACGTTGTTGTTGTCTCTATTAAATAAGGTGTTTCCAAGCTAAGAATGCCGGAATTATGGATTCGAAGTTCTACCACATAATCTTTAAGATCCTGCCTCGTTTAAGTTATTCTAGAAGCTTAATATATTTATTTACTGTGTAAATTTTTTATTTTATTGCGAATTAAAATGTCTTAGTGTTCCTTACAAACAAAAACAGCTGTTCTACAGTGGAATAACAAATTTCAATATTGTAGCCAGGATTCCGTGCTCAATCATGTCATATTAATTGTTATCGGCTTGTTTCATTGATGAAGGCAAATCACTAGTCATTCAACATATTGCCGAAAGTGATTAACAATATCATGATCTTAAGAGCAGAATAGAGCACCCTCTTTCGTCAGTACTGCAGCGAAAAATTCAACGGCATAGTAAAAACAATGTAAATCGAATTCCCTTTCTGTCCTTATCTGTCGCTCCCAACACTACCTCACCTTTCTAGTTTCTGTGCAATAAATATGTGAAAATAGACCTCTACATGCTGGTTCTAGACAAAAAATATGGAAAACGGTTGATCCCCTGTAACTTCCCGCTGCAAATCAATCGTTGCCGGGTTTTTGTGCTATTCAATGTTTCTGAGCTCTTCGAGCTACAAAGATATTATTTTTATTCTTAAATCAGCCGATGTCCACGTTATAAGCAGTGATTGATATACTTTTCGATTACTATGAAAGAATCGAGAATACTAACTGATACTAACTGAGACAATCGTTTGACAATTCATCATGAAGCGATTCAATCGCTCTTCCGTAATAGGGGAATTTGTTTTAAATTCCAATAGATTTGAATGCAAATGCTCGATGGGATTGGCAAGTGTAGACTGCCGAGAGGCCGCTCTTCAAAGAGGAATTACATTCAGTGGATCGAAATGACGATCTCTATGAGTTCCAGTAATATGGTGAAGATTTTCATGCGATATTATAATTTATATTCGTTCCAAGGGTGAGTATAATTTTAAGTTTAATTTACAGCACATGTAATTTTAGGCTACTGCAGGGTGAGTACATATAAGTTTAAGTTTCATTCAAATTAGCTAAAGTTTTAGAGTACAAAAAAAATGAACTTTATGGGTTGCTGACTAATTGAAAAGTGAAAAAGATTAAGTAGAGCACGCTACAGAGGAGCTAAAAATTCAATGTCCTTTTCCAATTTCCAACAGTTACCAACCTTCCCACAAATTGAGCCCTACCAGACGTCTTTTCTATAATTCCCTGAGCTTATATTACATTATACTAAAACTTATGACTCAAGGCTTAATATAAGAAATTATGTTAGATTTAAATTCATTTTTATACACTAATATCGATTTAAGTGCCGGAATTTGGACAAGATCTATTCGGACAAAATTCCACGGTTTAGAAGAGGTTTTGAAATCAATGAAATGCCAGGAACGCAGCTGTCATCTTTTAAAATTTATTTAACAAACATTTGAAATATGAAACGTTTTACTCTTCAACAAATAATTTAAATTAAGAAAATTTACTATCAAAAGAGTGAAAACTTCCCGATTTTTTAAAGTCTTCAATTTTTCTAGCTGGCAGTTAAACACTATCAGTTGGTTCTATAAAAAATAATTCGCCCGTTGAATATGTATTCCATATATCTTGTCAGACTGTTGGCGACTGCTCAAATAGACAAGCAAAGAAATTTTCTTTCAAATGGTCGCCAAGTCCATTTGTGGCAACAAGACGATCACTTTCGCTAAACATTTCCTCGGCTCTGTAGAACTAAGAGTTTCTCTCCTTCATGATCAAGTGGATGAAAAAATGCTCTGACATTTAACTGAACCTCTTTAGGTGGCATTAGAGTTTTTCATTTAATTCTTTATCATCTTTATCTTTTTCTACAACAGCAATTTTAGAATTCTTTTATTCCGAAATCTCTTAAAGTAGTTTCAGTACACATTTCAATCATCATCTGTCATCAGTTCGACTTTGCTCAAAGTCAGCAAGCAAAAACTAATCAAAAGCATTCAAACTGTTGAAAGGCTTATCGACAACTTCCACGAATAATTGGATGCATGACCAGTTGAATTGTTTGTCAGTCAAAAAGTCCAGGAGCAGAAGAAACTGTAATCGTTGTACATCACGCGTGACAACGTCGACATTCCTCTTAACTGGCCGCTGCTGGAAGTGTCTTCTGCGACAACATGGCCAACCGGGAAAAGGGTGCAATACTCAGATGTGTGTGTGTGCGTGTGTGTGTATTTGAGAATTTAAGTAGAGCTTATTCAGGTAACGTATACAATTTTTTGCTCGTTATATTGTTTGCCATTTCATTTTCAAACGTTATATTTGCAGTTGTTTCTGTTTTAGAGTAATTAAAATATTTTCATACCGTAGTGCCAGAGGAAAATCACGTTTTTAGCCAAAGTACAAGAGCAGATGTAATTGTTTTAATTCCGTTATGTGCTCTTTTTGTATTCATAAATGATTGCTTTAGTTACTTGAGTGTCTTTGCGTGTGAGTATTCACTGCAATCACTCTTCATGTTTTCAGCGTTTCTTTTTTTTTCTCCCTCATGATATATTTTCTTCGCTGCTTCTGCTTTTCGTTTTTTATATTTTTTGGATGTAGTTGTGATAAGTGCTTTTAGTGTTAACATCAAGGGCAAGCAAACGAATGGAAACTACATTTTTTAAGAGACAATTTTTCAAATGTTTGCATGACATACAAACGAATGTCATGACTGAAGTCATAAATAACTGAATTTGTAAATACAAATTCTATACAAAATTAGATTTTGAGAAGCGTGTTGCAGATGTTATGAAATTCACGCTTATACGAGTAGTTTGTGCATGCGAAGTAATCCAAAAAGGAAATACTTTTTTAAGAGAAGCAACGTGCTGCTTTTATATTTCGAAGGAGGTGTTTTTGTGCTGCGTCGTCTTGGGAAGTCAAGTGCTCTTTGCTCCGCCATAAAACTGTTAACAATCATCATTTTTATCGAACATGTTCAAACAACATGTTAACAAATTCAATATATTAGATTTACGAAATTGTTTCTAAAGTAATTACTCAGATACAAAATCAGAAACGACTGTTTAGTTTTATTCACAATTGGAATGCAATTTACTTAAACAAAAAAAAAAAAAAAAAAAAAAGAGATAAAAAGAAGTAGAAAAGCTTTGATTAGCTGTGCTTAATCTTATATACACTCGTTTTTGTTGAGATTTTTAGTTACGTACGGCTGTTTTCCAACCAACTAATACGACCAAATTATTTGATTTTCGCTGGTAAATATATTAAAATATTTGTCCAATAGAAAACATTGCAAAAATCGAGGCTACTCCTTACATGCGTGTAAAGAGTGCTCCACAGGAGACCAGAAGTAATCGAAATATATGGGAAAAATATGGTAGTCCAAGTAAATACTTCGCATGTTATTAACACGGGGTTAGTCTTGAAATTACTTCATGTCACTACTCCATGGATTTCCTCAGAAAACTAGTTTGAAAACAATTTTATGTTATTATCCAGCAGTATTTCCGTTTTTTAATGGTGACCATGGTGAATAAAAAAAAGATATCGCAACAATGATTAAAATAGGGAAATACTGCTGGATAATAACATAAAAATGTTTGCATTACATCGGACCATGTTTTAACTACTTCTTTTTACTTAAAACGGATCATGTACTCCAATAATTTCTGCAGGGTATTCACTTTAAACAAACAAATTTCTTTCTAACGTATCAGATATGCTTGATTAGCAAAGAACACTGATATGGAAAACGGTTCAACTGCAGAACTATCGTAACTTTTGATCTCTTCGATCTAAAACACAATTACTGTAATTCCCCAATCAACCGATTTCCAAGTGTTAAGTTATATAAACAGTTTTTTAGAACAGAAATCCAACTGATTCTACGTTATATATGTACTTAGAGAATCCAGACACACTCGGCAACATAATATATGCTTCGCTATATGCCCGTCTCAGCTTCCGCATTAATGGTGGACTAACCATGACCAGCCTGGAAGCAAGTCAACAGAAACCTGATATCGTCTACTATATAAAATGCAATAAATAAATAAACTCAAAAGATTTGCTTTCGAATATTAATAATAAAAAGTTATAAGGAAACCGACACTTGTACATTTGGGCTTTTATTAAGGATTAAGTAAAGGCTTGTCTGTTCTTGTAGGACTGCCATACTTTTGTGAGGTAGATCAAGTCGACACCAGAGATCAGGGAGCATGAACTAATCGATTACTAATCAAGTACATGGAAAACAGTTAACCCTGAAATAAAATTATCTTCCAAACTATAATAACCTGGTTTTAGTGTTATTGTTTGAGCTCTTCGTGCAAAGACTAGTATTTAGGACGTTAAAAGTAAAGGCAAGCAGGTTAGTCAATAATTGTATAAACAGCATAAACAGCTCAATTGAAATAGTTTGTTTAAAGAAAAATTAAGGAGCTCCCATTTTTTATATCTAAAGCTTTAAACACAATAACGACAGCAAGCGACACGAACGCCGACTACAACAGCCATTGGCTACAATAGTCGCCACGTAGTCATCTGCTTAATTATTTTTTAAAACGAAACCACCAAATCAATAACAATGAGTTGTTGTTTGTAGTAGAATTCTCTTCATACGCCAGTGTAGCCGTTTTCATATATTTAATACTCTTAAATAATGTTATTCCAATAAAATATATTTAAAAACCACAGTATATGACAAGAAATCATTTCATTTGGCTGGAAATATAGTTTGTTGTTTTTACTTGTAAAGTAAAATTAAATATTTTTAAGTTTACAACAATTGAATTTATTTATATTATACTGGCAACATTGGATCCACTCATTTCATTTAATTTGGCTACAAACACAAAAACAGCATGGACAACAACCAGTAGCCGTGTTGCCTGTAGTAGTAAAACTATAATCATTCTCATATACGCCCATTTATTATATTTTTGACAAGTTGTTGTCTGTAGTATGCTGTGCTGAATGTGTTAATACCTACAGGTTTGTAACTCTCAGGACTCTTATCCGATATTTACGGTTCGCAAGACATTTGGGAATATATTTGTTAAAGGCGAAACCCCTTCTCGAAAACGCTGCTTAAGAAAAAATAAATGGGCGTAATATTCGCAAACGGGCTAACAAAACTCAAACTGTAAAAGAGTGTTGTGAATTCATAACGATAATTAAGTGTTCGTATGAAGACACTAAACTGCTATTCGTTTACGTTTTAATCCCTCCATTAAAACCATTCAGTTTTTATGCATCATTTCAAATCTATAATACAAATCCTCTTCTTAAAAAATGCAAATTAGGTCTTTAAGTTAAAACTATTTCTCCTCGTTCCATTATTAAAACTTAATTAAATACTTAAACTAAAATGGCTTTTTAAGGAATTATGCACTCACACACAAACAAATATTTGCACTTACACTTTCGCTAATATAATTGCCTCCAATGCAGTACAAAAATAGTTGCGTCAATGCTGCAATACTGTAAAAGATGTAGATTAACAGGCCCAACGAAGCAGAATTCTGCAGCGGTACGCAGTTTCCATTGTAATCATGTTCGAAAGCGACAGCCATAAAAGACGAAAGAGAAGAAGTTAAACAAAATTAAAGGAGAATAAGAATTTCTTATGTTTTTCGGATAATTTTGAATATTTTTAATATAAATTTTCAAGTTTTAAGACATTTTTCAATCATACACATACTTAAACGAGTACACAGACACATACAATTAATTAAATTTTTGGTTTCTTAGCGTGCAAAAAAGGTACTTTTAATACATTTAAATCCATTTAAATCTTTTTCAATTTCCTGGAGTATGATGTCTTAAATTCAAGTTGAAACTCTTTAAAAAATATATTAAATAGTAAAATTGTGCGAACATATACCCGGTGTGATTGTGCTTATAATAGACGCAACGGAAATTAACTCCGTTTAACAAACAATTTCCGCTGTAACAGAGGCAAAAATGTTGTTGGAGCAATTCAATTTTATTAAACACTCTCGAAATCGCATAAACCTTCGCAGTTGAATTTGGAAAGTTCTTGTATGAAAAGTGAATATACTTTTAACTTCACGTTGAGACAATTAAAAAAATATTAGGCAGTTTATGGTTTTATAAGTGGTTTATAAGTCTTGAGATCCTTGGAAGCTTCCCTGTCCAGAGTGTCTACGTATGTGAAGTGTTTGTGTGTGGGTATATGTCCAAGTATGCGAAACGCTTATAACTTTTGAGTGGCCTTTATCGGATCGAGTTCTACAAAACTTGGAATTTCTGTGAATTGGAGCTATTCGGGGCCGGCAAATTCAAAGAGAGCCCAAAATATTGGAAAAATATTTTTTCATTATAGAATTTGTAACAGCTTTTTCAAAAGGTTTTAGGAACTTGGCAGCTCTTAGTATTGAAAAACTATGTCAATCGATGTATTTTGAAACGACGAAATATATAATAAAACTTTAAAAAATGGGCAGACCGAAAAATTGTTGAACTAAGTCGAATAATATTAAAGCTGAAACCGCAATTTTTAATTAAATTTCTTTTCAATATATTTGTAGCGCTATACAATATAAAAACCTCCTGAGCTTTCATAGTCGTGACTATAGAACTTGCTCACCTTCTCCCTTCCACTATCCATTTGCTTTTTATTTTTTCTTAGACTTCCCCGATGCTGTGCAAACAACATCGTTTTTATGTTTGAATTTATCCCTGTTTGTAATTGTAATTCACCATAAAAACAAGAAGCTGAAGCAGAACTACAAATAAAGAATAAACCACCGAAAGCGTAGAGAAACTGAAATAAATCTTGTTATTATTAATAAAAAATGTTGTGGGGGTGTTTGTTTTTATACACTTCGGTACACCTGGAAAAGCCACATCTTTACAAGTTTGTCGTTTCGTTCGTCATTTTTACAACATTTATTTACGTTTGGAATTACCTGCGGCTTTGAGGTCTTAACACTCATCTAATACCTAAAAAAAAATAATTCTTGTTATTGAGAACTTTTTTCATGGTTGGGTTATAAATTAGCCATTTTCACAAACCCACAGTTGTTGCTGCCACAAACTTACCTGCACCAGAGATATAAATCAGGCAAAACGTTTTAGTTTCCTTTTCCCCTTAGAAAACTTCGTGGATGTTAGTGACAAATTTGAAATGACGCAGGTACAGTCGTTTCCGGTGAAAATTATGAAAACAGTTGATGCAACTTTACTGCAATTATGCTCTTGACATCTGAAAGCTAAATCATTATTATTTTTTAATTCTTGTTTGCATGTCATTTTTTTCCCCAAAATTTTTAATAAAAAATTCAAACTCTTTTAACTTTTAAGCTGCTACAACTTTTGAAAGAATGAGCCGAATACAACGTGATAAACGCTGATCGATGTAGTTTTCAATTCCAAAAAATAAATAACTTTTTTCGAATATTTTTCTTTCATATAACCTCTTGTGGCTCTGTGTGCAAAGTTTCGCGAGATTTTCAGAGTTTACTTAATCGATCGGTGAAGGAGTTTTAAAATAGTATAAACAATACATTGTGTTTAAAAATATATTAAACTTCTTATATATTTTTGTTATTTAAATCAAATATTTAAAAAAATTAATAACCTGCATTTAGCCTGGGACAAGGTATTCGTATATCAACGGATAATTTCAAGTCACTAGGGGTTTTCCTTCTATTCGTCATTATAAAAAAGTGTGACAGCAGATGATGCACCACATCCGTTGACAGTTCAACAAACATGTCAATATATTTTCTTCGTTAATGGTATCACAAGTACCAGTGGACTCTCAATGAAAAGTACATACGAAATGTCGTAAAAGTTAAAATAATTTACAAAATTATGGCACTAAATATTAATAAAACACAACCAGCAATGAATTTTATAGTGAACAACAATCATGTGTGGATCTATATATTGAAATCTCCGCATTGAAATATTTTAAGACTGGAATGAAACGTGGCCAACCCGTATATCATCATTATTCGTCCTTCACATTAATGACGTATTGCAGCGTCGCTTCATTGTGTGCATTTTCATATGAAAAGCTGAATTCAATTTTTGCCAACGAGTATTCGCTCTGTAAAATGCGCTGTCAGTTCCAGTTGTGTTCTCAGCATAAAGTAGTTTAATAACAAGAGTTTCAAACAGACTTTTTCAAAACAAAAACAAATTGTTTTAATTTTGTAAGATTTTGCTTCTAATACTTTTTTCAACAGAACAGAGCTTGTGAATTGAGCAACTGACTCTGTTAACTTATTAGACATTCGATTTGTTTGAGTATTATTTTTTAAAAATTTTGCCGATTGTTATATATCAAACAAGCCAAAATATTGCCCATATATCGGCATCTGCTACTTCCCTACGTCCCAGCAATGCGGTGGTCATGGCATATGTTTTTTCAGCCTTGACTTCAACTACTGCTTGTAAAAACGAGCGCTTGGCTCGTGAAACTATTTAATAGTTTTCGTTTTATTGATCCATAAAATAGGAAATAATTTATCAGCTAGAACCTGAATTTAATATTTAATTTCTACGGCTGTAGTTGTTGGTGGAGGTTTGAGTCAGTTGGAGATCACATATACTGTGGAAGTGCAAAAGCTTCAACATCTCCTTAATATCAGGATCAATTTCAATGATATTTTGTTCCAAAGCAAAATGGCAGGGAAGTAGATATCACGACGTTCACGTTTTTCTTCCTGCAATTTTATGGAGACACCACAAACTTGAGAGTGGCGGAGACATCCCATTCAATATGTAACATAACCGGCAAGCTTGTTCTTCAAGGATTTAGTGGGGATGGTAGCGACTTCCTCACAGATACGCTTGTTTGTATGGAAATACAAAGTCAACCGGGTATAGTATTTCTCTATCATGACCTACACGACCCATTGCGAAATATTTTACCATAAAAGAATTATAAATTTATAAAATTATTAACGGGTTCTCTTTTGTACGATTCGTATTAGTTTCAGGTGTATGTTTCTTTGAGTCTAACACTCCTTTTTTAATGCGCTTCCAGCGCTAAAAATATTATTTAACTTTTTTGTTAATATATTTTTGCTTAATTTTATTATATTTATTAATTGATTGGTAGTGGTAAGAGTTGAAGAAATCTGATTTCAGACGGTCTATTTGAAGTTTCCTTAGTCATTTCACGCAAATAATGAAGTATAATATTTTTGTTTCCTTCTTAAAAACCATTAACTCGTCGACGTAATATTATGCCGAGGCGTTTCCAAGTAAACAGCCAAGACCCTTGCATTCAGACATCAGCTCAAGTCACTTACGTGGATAGCCGATAACTCTGAAAGGTTTAGCTGACTAAAAACGTGTCTGGAACGACTCAAACTTTCAAAGTCGCAAATAAATATGGGGAATTATGTTGTGCTCGCTTTCTATCTCATAACTGCAGAGTTATTCCTAAAAAGACAGGCCTACTATGATGTCTAACGTTCCTCCAGTGTCCCAGGATAATTGGGACGAGCCTCGCAATGTTGCTACGAATCCTACTTATTTTCTGTATGAAGCACTTTTCCTTATAGAAACGACATTATTGTATATCCCGCAGCCTTACGCGTGTCTATAATGCGTTAGCCGTCCTCAGCCATATGAAGTCAAAACTTGAGTATGCAATTTTCATCGATACAAAGCTATGTGGTTACCTATTCTTCATTGGCGGCTTTTACGCCTCCAACATAATTTGCAAAGTTCCAGAATGGTGGGCCCAGATGAGTGTAACCCTGGCCACCTTATCTAGACAACACACTTTTGAACCTCCCATCCAGAATAGAAGAAGCTGTATATGATACAAATATACTGTCTATACACTGGACCTTTCTATTGCTCAGCGCCTCCACAATAGCCATTATTTCAGCCAAATATATGAAGGCTTTATGAGAGAAATGGATGGTTACATGACTGTTTTATAAAAGGTCATGAATGATGAAAAGAAAACATACAAAACTCTTGTATCATGGGCCTCTTTCGGATTCTTAACGCGAAGTTACGATATTAAATCAGGTTTTGTCGACATTTTGATAGTTAACAACTCATATTAAGCAAAATTTATCACCCCAAGACTCTTAACCCTAGAAGGGTACAGTGAGTAAAATTTACTCACATAAAGAATAGATTTGTTCGTAAATCAGCAGGTTGGCCACACTGAAAGTCAAGCCACTAGCAGCGCTTGGCCCACTTTTTCATTACTTGGCTGCCTCAAGCATTGAATGGTGTTGTTTGATTTATCGCGCTTGTGGACAATTTAAAAAAAGTTAGGGAGTTAAATTTACTTATCGGTACCCCTTACGTACTAACTTGGGTGAGTCATATTTACTTATCAGTAACTTACTACGTATCTAAAATATATATGTTGTGCTGAATTATGCCAATTATGTTTTTGTTTTGCATTATGTTACCGTAAAGAAAACTATAGAGCATACAAATGGCAGGTCGCGGGCTATCAGAGCAAAATATTTTGGATGCAATACTCGAACTAGAATCTGAGGAAGAATACAATTTGAAGTTGGAGCTTTGTAACTTTGATGAAAATTCTGGGGGCAGTGTTGCAGATCCGGAATATCAACCAGAAACGGTAGTACTAAATGATGTCGACAAAAATTTTATACACGGAATCACAAATGCAGAAGAAGCTGAAAAGCAAGAAAGGGAGGAAACATCTGGAAGCAGCAAACGTAAAAAACAAAAACTTAGTGAGGGGAGAAGAAAAAAAAAAGATCAGTAACTAATTGGATTTAGAGGCAAATGTCCTTTTAGGACAACAAGTATGGGATCAAAATTGTCATGTCTTGTGATAGCGGAACAAAGTATATGTTGGATGTCATTGTTTACCTTGGAAAAGGAAGTTAGCTCCTGCAATGGCTGCTGTTGAATATTATGCTGTTGAACTGCTGAAAAATGAAAAGGGCACCAATCGAAATGTCACGATAGACAATTGGTTTACGTCTCCGTCATGAATACAAAATAACAACTGTTGGCACAATAAAAAAAATAAACGACAATTGTCTATTGAAGCTACAGATATAAAGTTTCAAAAACGATTCGCATCCACTTCATTGTTTATATTTCATGAGGATTCGACAGTTGTATCATACAAGACCAATAATAATAAACTTGTATTATTGGCGTCTAGTATTCATGAGACCACTGGAAAACCAGAAATAGTGCATGTGTACAACTGAACAAAGGAGGAGTTGACAGTTTTGATCGGATGTGCCAAAAGAATAACCATGGCAGGAAAACCAGAAGGTGGCCACGAATATTTTTCCAAAATGTGATGAACATAGCTGCAGTAAACGCATACATCGTTTACGCACATAATATGTGTAGCCGTGGGCAAAAGCCAGAATCCCGACTTAGTTTTATGTTATCATTACACAAGGAGTTAACGGAAGGATTTCAAAGGAAACGGTAAGAAACTAATACAAACATGAGCCTGGCGTTGAAAAAATCCATTCAAAATATTGTAGGCGCAAGCCAAGATGCCCATAGTGCCGGAGAAGACCAAAAGAGGCCAAGAAAGTACTGTAGTTGCGGCGGACATGCACAAAAAAAGTGCCCTGACTGTGCTTGGAAAACAATTTTTATGTATTCATAATCGTCAAAAATCAATAATAAAGTATTATTTTTGCTTATAATGGGTGATTTTATAAGAACTATCGGAAATTAAAAAAAAAGAAAACACACAAAATTCAGAAAAATGCATGAAATATTTATTTGGATTGATAGTTGGGTCGATATAATTTAATGTTTGAAGATTATTTCATGCAAATGTTGGCCGCGGCTGCGCCTCAAATGGTCCATCCGCTTAGTCCAATTTTGGCATACTCTTTCCAACATTTCGGCCGGTATCTCACGAATAATGTTGGCAATGTTGGCTTCCAGTGCGTCAATCGAAGCGGGCTTGTCGCTATAGACATTAGCCCCACAAAAAATAGTCTAGAGGCGTTAAATCGCACGATCTGGGCGGCCAATTGACTGGTCCCAAGCGTGAAATAAACTGTTCACCGAACTCGCCTCTCAATTGGTCCATTGTTTCGCGTGCTGTGTGGCATGTGGCACCGTCTTGTTGAAACCACATGTCATGCAAGTCAAGCTCTTCCATTTTGGGCAAAAAAAAGTTTGTTATCATCGCACGGTAGCGCTCACCATTCACAGTAACGTTGTGATTCGCATCATCTTTGAAGAAATACGGCCCAATGATGCCGCCAGCCCATAATCTGCACCAAACGGTTGTTTTTTGTGGATGCATTGGTAGCTCTTGCAATGCTTCTAGCATTGCAAGAGCTACCACGTATCCATTCCACCAGAAATGAAAAAAGTGGATCTTCATTTAACTTTTCAAGAGCCCATTCACCAAATATTTGGCGTTGTGGTAGGTCGTTTGGCTTCAATTCTTGCACCAGCTGTATCTTATAAGGCTTCACACCCAAATCCTTCCGCAAAGTTTTCCACGTGGTGGAGTAACAGAGGCCCAATTGCTGCGAACGGCGCCGAATCGATAATTCACGGTCATCACCAACACTGGCCGATACGGCTGCGATATTTTCTTCAGTTCGCACTCTACGTAAGCGTGTTGGTGGTTTAATGTCCAACAATGTAAATTTGGTGCGAAATTTTTTTACAATAGCCCGAATAGAAGCCTCAGTAGGTCGATTAAACTGACCATAAAATGGAAGAAGCGCGCGATGAACTTTCTTAACAGAGCACGCATTTTGGTAATAAAATTCAATAATTTGCAAGCGTTGTTCGTTTGTAAGACGATTCATGATTAAATTATAGACCAAACTGAAGATGTTTGACAGTGACACAAGATACAAAACGTGCGCGAGCTGTCAAAACTAGTGTTGCCAAAAAGATAATAGCAAAAAAATCAATTATATAGTTTAATAAAAAATTACACTTATATTATATGCTGGCTTTAAATTTTTTTCATTTAAAACTACCACTTTACAATATAAATCAGATAATAACGTAATAATTCTGAAGTGAGTAGAACTTACTCATCGGTACCTATAAGCGCCTACAATTCAACGGTACGTTTCTAGGGTTAAATTACAGGAACAGACATCATCACATCATGGATAAACTCCTTGACATTTTTAAAAGGGGATAAACGCCAGTTCTGCTTTGACACTATAACAATAACCAGATATCAAATACCACCAATAAGTCACAAATCGCTATACTTCGCAAAAGCGTAGAATATGAATGATTCTATATGGCCAAATATATTCCTATACTATATAATATACTTATAATCTCTTCATTATGCTTCTACTTTAGGCGTAGTTCCCCAGTTGAAAGCTTGAAAGTGATTTTAGTTTCAAAATAACATTAACGGCCCTTTTAACAATGTGTGATTAAATTTTAATTGACACTTTAACCGGCAGTTAGATGAAATTGTGTTTTACAATGCATGATTAAACTTTAACTGTCAGATGTTAACCGAAAAGTTGCTGTTAAACTTAACCGAGGAAATTCTTCTGGTTAGTATGTTAATTGTCACTTCAACAGGAAAACAAAATGGGCAAATATTACAATCAGCACTTATATTTTTTAATATTTATAATTCAATTAGAGTAAAATCTGAAAAAATTATACTTGAACGTCGAAATAACATCTTTATCTAGTGGGGAATTTAGAGAAAGATTTAGATTATCAAAATTTGCAGTAAAATATGTTGTCGATGCCATAGGCAATGATTTAAATTCCGCAACAAGCAGGAGAGTTCCTTCGTTGTATTTGTATCTGACATGGCTAATACAATTTGAATAATGTTCCTGTAATTAAAAGAAATCCTGCTTTATCTACTACCCAAATGGTGTTAATGGAACTAAGATTTTACGCCACAGGCAGTTGTGTTGTCTCAATAGCGACTGCTCGTCGTGTTGCTAAAAAAGTTTCTGAGGCAATCGCTAGATCAAAGCAATTTTTAAAAATGCCGCATTCTGAAGAGCACATGAGAAAAACAGCCCTACAGTTTCAGTTCAAGTGACGAAGAAAAAATTAGTTTCGATGGATTCTCAAAAACGCGATGTAATCTTATGTAACTATATATTGAATGTTGAAATAAAAATGTATATAAATTCGAAATAAAATGAAAGAAAAAAGTTCTTTATATAACTATTTCTAAGAGAAGAGTTTTAAATTTGAAATTTTAACACTGAAGTCCACCTTCTTTACAAATGAAAAACTAGAATTCATATATTTGAGTCTTCCATGACACTATTTTTCGTAAACACAAAATTCAAATGTTGCCATATTAAATACAGAATGCACTGGTTAAGTGACTAAATGATGGTAAAAAGCAAAAGGTTAACCATCGGTTAAAAAGTGCCTGTTAAGAGAAGTGTCAATTAGCTAATTTTTCGTTAAAGTTAATTTAATCATACATTGTGATTAGAGCTGTAAAAGTTAAAATTATAATACCAAAATGTGGAAAACAGAATTTTATGAGTTCGCGGCAAAATTGTAACAAACAGATGGTTACAAATTATAATTGAAATGCAAAAATGAAACGGAAGGTAGAATTTAAGTGAATTATTATATGAATTTTTAATAATATCTGAATTAAATTTGAAGAAATCCTAAACAAACAAACTCAAAGCAGCAATGCGGTATTGGGTAATATAAAATATATTGTTATTTATAATTTATGTGTGATAGTAATAGCCCACTTTATTTAAGAATCCTTTTTATTACTTCAAATACTTAACCCTGTTTAATCTTTTCTCAATAAGTCTTGATTAAGATTTCAGCTGCTGGTGTATGCATCAGCGCTATTTGTTATACTTTTTTACAATTATCAGGGCGGTAGTAGTGAGTAGAAAAGGAATATTAGCTATTCAAACCAAGTTTTCTTTCCTTTTAATTCCCGACAGTAAAATTTTATATTTTCAAAGATGGGGAAGTTCTTGCTTTTATCCTTTTTGACCTCGATATTTTAAGGTCTTAGAAATCTTCTCTGGCTAATCCTGAGAGCCCGTCAATATGCCTGTATGTATGTATATGCGTGAGCGTTCTTTAAATTAAATAATTATAACAATAATATTCTATTATTCTACCGTTAATAAATAAGGTTAACGAAATAATATAATACCCAATGAAAATTGGAAAAACTTTCACATATACTTAAGTATAAAATTCAAACCAAAAAAGTTTGACTTAATGTATAATGGAACAACAAATTCAGAAAATTGTGACATGAAGAAAATAATCAAATGGTAACACAGGTATCATAACACACAAGTGTTAACATCAGCTTGATACAGTTCTCGGATTGTTTTTCACAATAAAATTTGTGTAAATACGAACTGTTATCACATTCAACTGAGCCACCTAAAAAGTGGTGACAAACACAATATACACATGAGAACTGAAGATGAAAGTGTAGCGACTTTCGAAAACAGCTGTTCTGCTCTGATGTGTAAGTTGAGTAAAACTGATGTTGACTTTTCCGTGTGCCTTGGAATATTTATCATCATGTCTTTCTGAGATTTAATTAATCTCGAACAATTAGCCAATGAATCTTAATTCAATTTAACATAGCAATATAAACTGTTCGTTAAAATAATTACCATAATAGGAACTTGTGAATTCGCAGCTTGAACAATCAAAGTCTACCATAAAAAATAATAAAAAATAATCATCCGAACAGTTGAGATGTCTTGATAGTTCGGCCATGTGAATGAAGCTCCAGTTTTTATTAGAATCTTTCATCGAATAGTATTAATTAGTAGAGCTGTGCCGAACTTCATTAAACGCTCTCAAACGCTAGTTTTTGACAAAACCTCTGATCAAACCCATGTAAATTAAATGGGTTTGATTAGAGGTTCTTGTCAAAAACGAGCGCTTGAGAGCGTTTGATGAAGTTCGGCACAGCTCTATCTTACAAAATGATACTATTGAAGCCAACTTAAAATCTTTTACTTTATGAAGTAATATCTTAAATCTAACTGCACTAAAGTAAGTGCTGCCAAGTCCAAGATTGAAAACAGCTGACAATGTTAAAAGAATGTAGAGACAATTTGCACCGTATAAGGTTTTTTTTCGTGATAATAGCTTCCAATTTTAAAGTAGTTATCAAAAACTTCTTCACTTTGTAAAAGTAGTAAAACTTTGTTAAAATATTCATTTAAAATTATAATAATTTTTATTTTAGTTGGCATTTTATATTGGATCAATTCAAAAAAATAAAATCAGCTGTTGTCCGGCTTGTCAATTAAGTGGCGTGGAAAGCAGGGACACGCAAGACACCAATTTTCTCTGACAGATTTAATTTACTTTTTAACAGTCTATAATATTACTTGTTCGAAAAAAATAATATATATAAAATTTATTTAGTCGTTTCCATAAATAGAGTGAAAAAGAAAGCGCCTGCTACAAATTTTTTTTAAGAAATAATTTATTTCTTTCTATTTTTATAATAATTTAAAAAGTGTAAACTATATATATAAAAATAAGTTGCATTGTGTTAGTAATTGATGTTCTCCGGAATGCGTGGACCGATTTTGTTTCTTTGAAAGGTGACGTCAATACCAAGGTTTTATGTAAATACAGTTTCTGTATGTGTATTGGCTTATGAGTTATAGCCATTTTAGTGAACACTGAAATCATTTCGAAATATTTGAGTTAATATTTTGAAAAACTGAAATACAATTCGTTTTTAAGTTCATTACAATTAAATTTTGGTCAAACCATTAATTTAATTTACATATATACTTAACTTTTCTAAGTCACAACTTCGAGGATCTATGAAATAAATTACATATAAATACAAAACTTAAATCATAAATATTTAAATAGATTATGCACTACCCACGTTTTATGAAGAGTACGCGCAGCATGAAATGACTTATTTGCGTCATTTCGGTCGACCACATTTATTTATAAAATTTACGTGTAATCCGCAATGGATGACATTAAAGATAATTTATTCGCTGGCCAAAGTCCTACCGACCGCCATGATATCACTGCCCGTGTTTTTAAGCAGAAATTGAAAGCGCTTATGGGTTTTAGCGTGAAATCTAAAGTGTGTGGTGAAGTGAAGTGCTGGATGTATTCTGTGAAGTGGCAAAAGTGTGGTTTGCCACACGCTCACATTTCAATATGTTTAGTGAATAAAATCACATCGCATGAAGCTGACAATGTTATATGTTCTGAAATTCCAGATCAAATAAGTGATCCTGAATTATATGATGTTGTTGTGCAAAATATGATATACGGTCCATGCACAGCCCACGTCATATGCTTGAGTACGCGAATAAGAAATCTGTTGAAGCTTTGGAAAGAACAATGGTAGATCTCCGTGATAACTCTGAGTTGTTTGGTGGTGCGTTGATTTTATTGCCAGGCGATTTCAGGCAAACATTGCCCATCATTCCTAGATCGGCAACTGCCGATGAAATGAACGCTTGCTTAAAGTCTTCATATTTATGGAGATTTGTTAAAATATCGAAACTCACTATCAACGTTCGTGTTCAGTTGCAGAATGATCCGTCTGCTGATAAGTTCTCTAAGCATTTGCCGAAAATTGGGAACGGTGCAATGCCTCTTGATAACACTGGATTGATAACATTGCCAAAGGATTTTTGCCGTTTCGTACAATCAAAAGAGGAATTTATTGAATGTGTTTTCAATCACACAATACAAAGATGTTACTGAACTAAACATGGCTATACAATCAAAGATTCCTGGCGAAGTCGTGTTGCGCAAGTCTGTCGATACTGTTACCAATGAAGAAGATGTTTTGAATTATCCAACAGAACTTTAGAATTCGTTGGACTACCAGGATTGCCTCCGTATAATCTCCAATAGAAAGTTGGAGCCACCATTATTATGCTTCGTAATATCAACCAACCCCGTTTGTGAAATGGTACAAGACTTGTTATTAAAAGGTTGATGGCTTATGCAATTTAAGCTACTATTTTAACTGGAAAATTAAAAGGCGAAGATGTATTCATTCCACGTGTCCCAATGATTCCGTCTGATATACCATTTGAATTTAAACGACTTCAGTTTCCTGTTCACCTTGCGTTTGCGATTACCATTAATAAGGCGGAAGGCCAATCTTCAGAAATTTGTGGACTGAATTTAGTGTATCCAGTCTTCTCACATGGACAGTTCTGTGTAGCCTGTTCGCGCGTTGGCAAACCATCGGTTCTGTATATTTACACCGAAAATGTTGTTTACCCCAGAGCATTACAATAAAAGCAGTTTATCACTGATTTAAACGAATTCGAATTAATTTTTTTATTTTCTTTTTTGTACTACGAAGTGTGTAGGGGGTTCGCTAGTACACTCAAAAAAACGTAATTTTTATAATGAAAAAGTAAATCACGATAAAGGTAAATGAAACTAAAAGGGCGTGGACAACAAAACTAAGTTTTGAATTAATATGCTATATAAAGTTTCTGCTTTGACGATGAATGGATTTATTTAAAAAAATTAATTTGTATTTAATAACACTGCCCACCTGCCAAATCCTCCTTTGAATAAAACTATGTGGACTATATGGATTTTGATGCGCTAAACTCGAATCATCAGGTCTAGATTTTTCTTACGGGTGTGGCAATTTTTTGGCCCTAAATTAGCCTGGCACGTAGACTTATTTCACCCTAACTCGAGAATGCGTCATCCGATTTTAAAAAGTAACACCACGATATCAAATTAAAACTGACTCACTTATTATCCATCAATTTCCACATATACTGCTACATGAGTAATTTAGTAAAATTAAAATTTGGACCTGAAGGAAAAAACTGAAAACGGATTCGAGTTTAGCGCATAAAAAGCCATATAGTGCACATAGTTTTATTTAAAGGAGCGACAAAAAGTTATTTTTTGCAAAACAGTGTAATTTCACTTCACTCGTAGCGATATTCTTAAACACTTTCAGGTGATTGGGTGTCATCAGGCAGAATGTTGAAAGATTTCAAATCATTCGACTCAAAAACACATTTTCAGTGATCTCAAATCACTTTATTAAAAAGTGACCTACACAATTTGCCTGAATTGAAAATTTCCATTTAATGAATTCACATTGTCAATAATTTTTCACCTCTAAACTCTTGCAATATATTACAAAACATCTTATTATATTGAACTATAGAACGAAAATAATGTCAACATCATTAGCTCTTGTCTACCACTTTCAATGTCAGTTTGACAATAAAATATTGACTGGAAAATATAAAGTTTGTGCTCTTGGCCATCACTTCAACTGATTTGTTGTTTCAGTGGCACCTTTTTAAGGATATTTCGCACAACACAATAGTTCAATCCATTGAGTAGCCGAGGGAGGGCAGTGCACTGTGGTGCATCTAACAATTTGGTTCAGCAAACATAAACATATATATTATGGTTATTATTATTAATAAATTAACTATTTAACGTACTGTTACTGCGCTATTTTAATATGAAATTTATTGGTTGGTTTTTTAAGCAGCGTCGACGTGCGTTTCATTGGTGCCTTATAACCGCACGATATCAAATTAAGACTGACTCACTTTTGTCTATAAATTTCCACACACACTGCTACAATAAATATTAGAATCTACTCTAATGTTCTCTATTTAGAGTTACAGGTTAATGAAAATAATACATTATAATTTTTAAATCCAGGAACCATGCAAAGTACCGCTGCACTTCTGTTCCATTACGTGCTCACCTAACGAAATGCTATCGTCATGCAAATGGAAGGTTGGTTGCATTACAATATTGGGTACCTGCGGTAAATTGTAAATAAAATCAAAATTTTTTAACCTATTTTTATTGTTTCCACCTTTTTTTACTTCCAAGATCTATAACTATTAGATAAAAGTGCAAAATATTGAATGTTTGCTTTAAGGCTTCTTAAATTCCATTTTTAAACTGAAAAAAATTACGAATTTTGCACAAAAAAAAATTTTTTTTCCATTAATGTCTGATTAATTCCAAAACTATTAAGAAATAAAGAAAAATCAACAGCGACTAAAATAAAAACAATCTTGTTACACATCTTCTGGTGTTTTACTTTTTTAAATCGGATGACTCGTTCTCGAGTTGGGGTAAAATATGTCTGCGTACCTGCTTAATTTAGGGGTAAAAAATTGCTACACCCATAAAAAAAATCTCGACCTGATGGAAAAAATCTAAAACGGATTCGAGTTAAGCGCATCAAAAGCCATATAGTGCACATAGTTTCATATAAAGGAGAGACAGAAAATCACTTTTTGCAGAGAAGAGTTATTATTATTATTTTTGTTTTAACTCCGGAATTATATATTCGATCAGTTAGAATACTCGATTCTTTTGTAGAAATCTAAAATTGCATCCCACCCTGCGTTTTACCTCGAAGAGTTAAAGGCGTAGAGCAACATTAAAACTAGGCTACGAGAGTTTGGCGACTAAGACTAGCTCGAAGCGGGATGCTTTTTAGGCTTAACAGTTTTTAATATATATTTAGTTACAACTTCAAATATTGGTTTACTGTGATTGATTATGAATTGCTTTGCAGAACCTCAGGGAAAGACAAGATCCAAATCCGAAATTATTTAATATAATACTGATTGTAATGATTTTTTTTTTTACATAATTCTTTGCAAATCTAATCAGGCATAATATTTCTTTGGATTATTTTGATTATAAAGACTAAAGCTCTCCACATTCACTATGCGATGCAGAATTTCGTTGGCTTCAAAATTTAGTCACACAATGAAATCTTAAAATATATTAATATTTATATAGGCTAATTGTTCTTAGTTAAAATCTCAGAATGACATGATGATAAATATTCCTAGGCACACAGCAAAGTCAACATCAGTTTTTATTCAACTTACACAGCAGAGCAGAACAGCTATTTTCGAAAGTCGCAACACTTTAATCTTCAGTGCTCATGTGTATATTGTGTTTGTCACCACTTTTTAGGCGGCTCAGTTGAATGTGATAACAGTTTTCTATTCACACAAATTTTATTGTGAAAAACAATCCGAGAACTGTATCAACCTGATGTTAACACGTTTTTGTTTTAATACCCGTGTTACTGTTTGATTATTTTCTTCATGTCCCATTTTTCTGAATTTTTTGTTCCATTATACATTAAGTCAAACTTTTTTGGTTTGAATTTTATACTTAAGTACATGTGAACGTTTTTTTTTCCAATTTTCATTGGTAACTCATGCCTAAGCTCAAATTGTATGTGATTTTTATTTTAATGAACATTTTATTTTTGCTATATTAATATTTATATAGGCTAATTGTTAAAATAGTTAAAATTGCGAAAAATTCGTTCTAAAGACAATTTTTGCATCGACTTAAGGAATAACGTTTTAAGCAAAAGTAATTTAACGTCAAATATATACAGGAGCTTCTCATATCCAGTTATAATTAAAATATTGGTCATGTAGTTGATATTCCTAATCAATAGTACCACTGTGACTCCACTCCACTTGTAATGAAATTATAATATGAACAGGGTATAATAAATAGTTTGCCAATGACAGATTTGAGCATGTTAAATTAAATGAAATATATTATATATTCATACAAGGTGTTTTTTATAGAGTGGGGCAACTTTGAGTTGGCATCACTGCTTTATTTGACCACCCATTCAACAGTTAATAGTGGTTTTTTGTTTAGTTTGCTTTGACATTTTATTATGAATCAACTTACACCAGAGCAACGCGTGCAAATTGTGGAGATTTTTAATAAAAATAATGGTTCTGTTCGTCAAACTTATCATGCACTTCGGCCATTTTATGGCGTACATAGTCGTCCTTCAGAGCTGCTAATTCGAAGAACAATAGATCGTTTTCGGACCACATTTACTGTTACTGATAATGTGCCGTGAGATGCCGAACAGTGCGCACTGAAGAATCTATAGCCGCTGTACAGGACAGCATGGAAGGTGATCCTAGTCCATCAATTCCTCGCCGTTCTCAGCAACTAAGGTTGTGTCCTTCCCCTTAATGGAAGATCTTACACAAAGATCTTGGCTTAAAAGCTTTCAAGATTCAACTTGTGAAGGAATTAAAGCCAAACGACCATCGTATGCGCCGATTCGGCGTATTGGCTAAAGCACAAATTGATATTAATTTTGAATTTCCATTCAAAATTTTATTTTCGGATGAAGCCCATTTTTGGTTGAATGAGTACCGAAACAAGTAGAGTTGTCGCATTTGGAATGAGAAGAATCCACAAGCTTTTGTCGAAATACCAATACATCCACAGAAAATTACTGTTTTGTTGCGCTTTATGGGCTGGCGGAGTCATTGATCCATATGTCTTAAAAAACACTGATGGTCAGAATGTTATTGTTTGTGAAAATTGGCGCCAGCCGTGGCGGCCACATGGCCGAAATCACATTGAAACATTAAGGTCATAAAATTTTCTATCCAATAAAGACCGTTTCATTATCAAAAATATATTATTATGTTTTAATATGATTTAAACTTGTATCACTCTACAAACACACCCGATATTACCGATTTGGTTTTTTAATAGTCTTCTTGTAAATAATTTATTAAATGAAGAGGTAAACAAGCCGAACTCCTTTATTTTTAGATCGATTCCACTGTGCAGTATTTCACCTTGGCTTTAATCAGTTCGTTCAGACCATCTTTTCATTTTAATTTTGTTTATATTAATTTTTTCATCTCTTGGACAGTGTGTGCATAGAATTACTTTAAGAGGATTATGTCAACGGAGACAATAATTGTTATAAAAAATTTTCTATTGCGATATAATTCCTAACCTTGAGCAAAGAAATTACCTAAAAATTTAATATTAAAGCGTAAACAATCTTTTTTTAGTGAAAAGGGGAACAGTATAAAACATTTAAAAATTTTTTTCCCTATAAAGCTTATTTTTGAAAACATCTTGAAGGTGAATGAATAATCGGATTATATCCGGCTAGTTATGCCGCGTTCTTTGTAGCTTTTGCAAACGTCCTTAATTAATGCTGATACTTAACTTTTTTTGTTTATTTTTCTGCTGCTCTGTTGGTGCTTAAACATTTAAACTTTGAGTCGCGTCTTGTTTTTTATGTCCTGGTTAATTCTTTGAAATATTCAGCGGGATCTCTTCCTGTTGATACGCCAGTCTAGCAGCACAAACTTTATAAATGGTATTTCATCTTTCACGATATTTTATGATTGCGCAGGTGTTTTTTTGGTTTACATGGCTACACAAGCAGTCAATTGAAATCTAGGATATTACTAAAGTCTTTTGAAAGCAGCCTTTTATTAGGAAAAATTTTTTATTATCAAAATATTGAAGAAGTCAGCAAAATTTCACCAAGACAATGTAGAAGCAACAGTAGGGTAAATAATAAAAAAACCGATCAAGTAGAACATAAAGCTAAAATAGAACATTCCAAATACGTTTGATTATAACGACTGCAGCGCACAAACAAGCAATAGCAGTTGGAAATATGTGAAACAATAACAAAAATGATTGCGAATATGAAAGTCGGGGTTTGTCCTGATATTCTGTTTGTTTTGCAAGCAAAAGCGAAGAAAGCTTTTTATTAGCTTCACGTAGATGCTGGTGGTAGGTAACTCTCCTTTTGTATTGTGCTCTACGCGTATACTTAGTTGACAATGTTACTCATACGTCACATTGTACTCATACGAAGTTGTTGGTGTAGTTCAAGCTGTTATTATTTTATAATTTGGGGGTACTTTTACGTACTTTCGAAGCACATTTAAATAAAAAAAAATAGTAAATAAATAAAGTTTAAGACAACTAAAACGAAATAAAACGTTCAAAATTAATTCCTAAATAATTTTAAAACAACAATAATAAAAAATACAAGCGTTATTGCGAAGAAATATGCACAATTCGGATATCGAACGACCGACGTTTGTTTTCACAACAATTCAGTAAAACAATTCATTCAGAAGAAGTCATTGAGAAGTTTATGATACGGAAGTAGTAAAAATCTGGATCTCTTCCGATGCTTTTTATAACAACTTGTTCTAAAAAAAAGTTTTCTTTTTTCGACGTTTTCAGTTAATTCGAAGTCACGCTTCTGATAATTAAATCTGAATTTTATGTCTCGTTTCTATTTTTAAATATTTAGGAAAAGTCTTCTACTGCGAGTTCTCTGAAGGGCCTGGGGTGCCAACGTAAATTTTTTATATCAACTGAACTGCAGTCTGCTGCCAAACACATAATTATTAGAAATATATTTTTATCAATTCATTTTATATAAATCTTTTATTAATACCTTTTAATTCAATAAAATTTTTATAAATTTTTTTTTATAATAACATAACAACTAACTTGCAACTTTCTGTAAGTAAAATAACTTCTTAATCAATTGTCTGGTTGTTCTTAATAATTGCTTCCTGATGAGTTAATTATTGTTTTAAGTTTATTTTAAATTCTATTTTCAGATTTTCATTTAATTTTTATCCTTATATTTTTATATTATATAAATATATATATATATATATATATATATATATATATATCTATTTTGCCGTTTTTGATTTTGTTATTAAGATCTACAGTGAAGTTCATGTGCTCCGTATAAAATGAAGTAGAGCACGTAACTCTCAAAACATACTACGCAGCTCTTTAGCGATAAGTTTTTGAGTTTAAAAAAGGTGGTAACGTTCGAAAAAATATCTCTAATAAAGTAGTTTCTTCTAGTACAATAATGATGGGAAACCTCTTGGCATATTATCAAACAAGGCTTTCATATGCGGAATTTTTTTAACTTCTATTAAAACAGAGTTGTTGTTTTAAAACAATTGAACTTATAATAGACTTTTAAAACTAACAGGCCCGTTACGGCGATCTTACGCTATCAATATGACCAGGATCACTGAAAATGGCACAAAATCAAGAGCAATTTCTAGCAGCGCATTTATGTACGGTTCTCGCCGGAAGACGTCAAACAATTCAAGAAGGAATTGGTTTTAATGTTGCCAGGGGCACATAATTGCTCTGCTAAAGTTGTTGCATGCTATGATTTTCATGCATGAAGTCGGTCACATGTGAGAAATCCAAGGAGATGTACAAAAAACATCAGGAATCAATATTAAAATAGTAATAACAAATAAAAATTTCTCAAGAAAAATTAGGGCAGGCTATATTATTTTTGCATTTTATCTTCACATGTTGATTCCATCGTTTATTGTCATACGACTTGTTTCTAGTAAATTTTTGACTTATTCATACAGCGTGTGACCAAGTACGGTTAGCAAAGTTTTCACATGAATTTTTAATTCAAGCGTGCTGCATTTTTTATTTTCTCATAGAACATGTGACCAAGCTTACTGCTCCTCTACGGGTGTGAGCAAATATTTAAAGTATATGAGAGTGGCCAATAAGACTTAATGCCACGGTATATAGTTACAGCTCTTACCTGCTTGCTGTAAAAAAAAAACAAGTAAAAGAGCTATATCGGGCTGTGCCGAATCTTATATACCCTTCACCAACGTACGTCTGGCGTTATATATATTTTTAAGAACCAATTTTGTGTTTCATAAATTATAAAATAGTTTAAGTTACAAAAAAAACCTCAGTTGCCTTTATGGTTACATTTAAGTATAAAAAAATTCAATTTCCAACCCTGGAAACAATATTTTAGCTTATTTTTACCAATGCAACTCTTAATGAGGAATGATATAGTTTTATTTAAGAAAAACTTAAACGGTTACACCATTTTGGTCACTTTCATGTACTACAATATATAGCAGTTATCCAACTCTGGAATTGAAATTTCGATTTTTTTTAATTTTTGATAGCAGTTTTGTTTTTCCTGAATAAAAAATTGCTTTAATTAGTAAAAAAATGACGTTAGTTGCCTTTTTGGTTACATATATGTATAAGAAAAGTTAAATTTCCCATCCCTGGAAGCGAAAATTTGTTATTTTGTCTGTTTCTTTTACCAATGCAACTTTAATGAGAAATGAAATAGTTTTATTTAAGAGAATTTTAAAATTTTCAAGCATTTTGCTCACTTTCATGTCCTACAATATATTGTATGAACCAAAATAACTTTCCAACCCTGGAAGTGAAATTTTATTTTTGTTTGTTTTATTATCAATGCAACTCTTCATGAGGTATAAAAAGGTATTAGAGTTTTATTACATTTAAAGTATTATTTGTTTCTTTTTGTCAGTGCCTGAGTTTGATTTTCGTTAACGCTGAAATTTTGCCGTAAATTGCTAATTGGGCTAACACACTCCCACTTTAAATGTTTAATAGCACTTAACGTACAATAACGCTCGCGATAAATGTAAGATGGGATTAATATAAAAGTTAAGTAATTTAAAGTTGGTATTCCTTTGCTTCTTTCTTTTCTTCTCATATATTTAATCATTCAAGTATTTATTCTAGTGGTGAATTCGACAAACTTAAATGTAATGAAAGAAGTACAGAAAAAGAACACAAAAAAATGTGTTCTAAATCAACTTTTTTGAACTAAAAGTGCGGTAAAAAGTAGAAAAAATTTATTGTTATGAAAGTTGGTAAAAGAGCAGCATTAAAAGTACGTATTGATACTTATTTGAAACTAAAATAAATAAGAAGATCTACAAAAATGGAAGCCAATAAATAGAACTGATAAAAAAGTCACACACACAACACACCCACCAACACACCGCACACATAAAAGAAACTACACTCACGAACTTGTCGATTAACCAACTTTGAAAAATATACTTTTCTTACATCTTTCTCCTTCGCCGAAATACCTCGAGTAGCACATTCACTCATACTCACCAACATTAAATCCAAAATGCTTAAACACAAAACTAATGCTGCCGACAGGAAATGCATCAAAATGATAAGAGCAAAGTTTGCTGCAAAATCCGAACATAAATCGATGATGTCGTTATGACGTTTTACTATCGCAGTCAGTTGTAAGCGAATGCGCTCATTCTGTGCCAAACTTGAGGATTCATCTTTAAAGTTTTCCATTTTTTATTTCAGCATTGAAAGGAAAATTTGTAAAAATTATTAAACATTGACGAAAGTTATTTCAAGGAAAAAAAAATCAAAGCATTAAATGGAAGGACGTGCCGTGTAAAATAGTTTGTAACAGGGTTTTTTTTGCAAGCTTTTCTCATTTCCTCAACAACAAAATTAAACAAAGAATTTTGATTTCAAAAGCAATTAAAATAGAATATTCATTGATTTCACTTAAGAGTACTACTCAAGTACATCTGCACAAATAGATTTCAGCGAAAATAAGGCCAAGTTTTTCTAACGTATTTTGTCTATTAAAATGACTGAGATCATAAAAATTATCAAGTCCTGGACGCGTAAAATACCACAAATTTATCTCATATATTTTTTTCATTTCAAGGGATAAGAATTCATATAGTTTTTTGATTAGAAACTTTTTCTCATTATCTTTTATATAAAGACTTCTTTTTGGATTGAGTGTAGCTGTAGTAGCAGTGATTAATAAAAATAAAAACGAGATTTATTGTCCCAAGCTAGAAATCCTCTTCGCAAATTATAATTAATTAATTGCTTTAACAGGACTTGTATGTAACCTAAATTTTAGCTGGCCGCGGAGGAGAACATGTGCTTGTTATGTCTCTACTTTCGATCTTTTTATTGTTTGTTGACCAGACCTGCAGAGTGATTCACTAACTTTTAACGATTCGGTAAAAAGCAAAATTTGTATAGAATTATAACTGTTTGCAGTGGCGATTGTCTGATCTACCAACTTCTTGTTAATTATATCCCTCATTTGAGGCAATACTGTCATAACTCCAAAAATTTTTTTTTTCATAAGACGCTGTTCAAGTTTTAAAATTAGCAACTGTTTAAATAGTTGAGTGCCATCATACAATAAAAAAAATATATTTTTAAGGTTCAAAAATATAATAACAGTTTCAAGTTAAAGTTTTCGTAATAAAAAATCAGTTTTATGTACCGTTATTTGTGTGACAGCCAGCGCTACACATGGCACACGGATAACACATATAACATATACATGCTGTTATTATTTAGTTATTATTTACCTTGATTACCTTGTTGTTGTTTCATTATATGTTTCATTACATATCATGTATTCATATATAGCTGGGCACCGTCGGCGGTGCACACGGCTCTCAACGTGTTAATAGAAAAAACATTCTTTTTCTTTTAGGACTTAAAAGTATATAAGATATTGTAATGAAATTTTTACACAACAACAACAACGATATGTGGATCAGAGGACGAAATAGTGCACATTTTTTATCGACATCGAAAAAAAGACGTTGAAAAATGTATACATGCCACACTTTATACACAGCTACATCTTAAGTGTGCAGGACTGTGCATTGTAGACATTGAAAACATTGAATTCACTTTATGTACGTATACACATTTGCAGTGATGATCACATTTATTATTTATTGTATCTTCATAAAATTAATGTGTGTGTGTGTGTGAGAAATAACTTTCCCCCATACTTGTGTTTGTTTGCAAAAGCACATACACGAGATGCACACAAGTATAGGCATAGTCATATACAAGCAGAAGGTGTACACAATGTCACTATTTTATTGAGGGTGTACATTTCGTTCTCTGATGTAGATTAAATCTGCGTCATTAGCTCTGAAAATGCATGTTTTTAACTTATGACAGTAATTCAGCAAATGAACGACATAGTTATATTATGCCCCTACATCTATAAGAAAAATACATAAACGTTTTTATTAATTAAAATATAAGTCTTGTGTTCAACTTTATTTGCAATTTTGTTTTAGAAAGCTACTGCCTGCGCAATCTGCACCACGAATTATCAATTCATCCAAATGATATATTCAGATGTGCTAAGCAAGAGCAAAATAGCACAAAAGATATAGTCTTCCGATAAGAAAAAAGACAATAAAAAGAGCCCGTTATCTGATATCATTAAAAGTGTTACAGCATAACAAAACCCTTAAGCTTTCGTTGTAATTGTTTTAGCAACACGTTTAATAAAAGTTGTTGAATCGCACAACTGTAACGTATGAGTGTTTTCTCGCCATAAAGGTAGTGATTTATATAAACTGGGGAGACATATACCCCTGGCGAATATATTCCTTTGAAAATCTCTTGTTTACTGGGATCTATTTTGAAGCCACTCTTCAGTGCATCATACAAATAAGGGAAATGTCTTTAAGGGAAAATGTCCCACTTCTAGATTCTCTCGTATTATTTGAGCACCATCAGTTTCTATTTATCACATGATTGTAAGTCAGTGAAGCCACATCGCAAAAGCATATATTTTTGAAAGAAAGTTTTGAAGTTAGAGGGCCAAACTCTGACGACGACATCTGATGTTTTAAGATTTTGTTTTCCATAAACTCTGGGAACGAAATATATGAAAGATACAAGAACTCTTCTAGCGATTTCGTGATATATACAGATTGTATGCAGGCCTGTACTTGAACTACACCGTTACCAAATTGCTAGACCATAAACGACTTGTAAGAATGTATTTTCTCAAATTGCCATCAGAATGGTTGTCTTTATTTATGTTCACAGTATTCATAAAAAAATTGAGTGTATTTAAAATGCATTTTAAGAAAGTTTCATATGAAAGATATTTAATATAATACATTTTAAAGTTATTTAAAATAAAAGCAACTTTTTTTCTTTTCTGCTCTGAAACTCCGACAAGAATGATTTTTTCCAACAACCTATTTCAAGAATCCTACCAATTCCTTTTGTTTAAAATAGTTTCTCCTGAGGACCACCTGTAGACAGGGTTAGTTATATAATATTATAATAATAGTTTATAATAAGTAACGTATAATTCTAAGAATCGTCCTACAGTAGATAACTATCAGGACAAGCACAACTATTAGATCTTTCGATAAGAGAAGGAAATGAGGAGCAGAAATTATGTAAACTTGCTTATTTTTCATTGAAAATATACGACGTCGAATATTAGACGTCATAAAATTCATCGTGTGAATTTGATGTTAAAAAATTGTTTTTCTATTTTTGGGAAAAGATGCTCTTTTAGTTATTATTTCCCAAGTGTTAAGAGCTCCAAATAAATCAAAGTAAAATGTCAGAGTTTACTGCTTCGACGTTTTAAAAAAGAATCTTTGTAACAAAAGCTATAAGAAAAAATAGATAAAACGTTTTAATTTTCATAAGTTAATTGCACGCAAAGGGTTTTTAATTCAGAAAGACATGATAAGTAATCCAATACAAAAGGAAAACTGATGATGACTTTTCCTTGAGATACTGAATATTTGTCATGTATTTTTGCCTTAACGACACTTTTCGAAAAATTGGTCTACCAAAATTTAATTAAGAAATAGTTCATTGCAACAAAATATATAACTATTATATAAAATAAATATTGTGAGTTAAACTTATAATTAAGTACTTTAAATTAAATAACCAGAATTCAGAATCCTGTTTAACTTACATTCTTTCAGCTCGTCAAATATGATGCGTATGTCATGCTGAATCATACGAAATATGCCGGTCATGTAAAAGCAGGCACACACAAAGAATCCATCCACAAAACTAAAGGTAAAAACTGTCATCGCACCGGAGAGTATCAGAATCAAATATGTGACCGGATAATATGGATACTTGGTAAACATTTCCGGTAAGCTGCCATAAAAAAGAATGCATGAAATAAAAACAATAGTTATCTTTTATCATATTATTTTTTCTTATTTTATTAAAAAAAAATTTCATAAAAATTACGTGGTAAAAGTCAGCAGATGCTATTGTATAAATTATAAATAGTTTTGCAACATATAAAAAAGTAACAAATTAAATTTTAAAAAAGTTCTCAAAATACTGAACAGACATTTATCGTTTTACGGTCGTGGAAATCGATCCTATTCGCTTCTTATAGATTTTTATAAGGTTCTCTTTTAAAAAATATTTATATATTGTCCTGATGTTCTGCCTTAGAAGTTAGGATCCTATGATTAAATATCTATGAGTTTGAAGGGCCGCTGTAATCTTAAGAAGAGCAGGCGGAGGCGGAAACTTGTAACAGCAGATCCTTAAATAAAACTAGAAAAATGACAAGTGAAAGATCGAAGCTCTACGGTATTCTTGAGACGATTTTGAACTCGTTTGATGAGATCCCATCTATAACAACTTGCACAAAATATTCTCCGAGAAGGATCGATATAAACCACAAGAAGTCAACAGCTACATCAAATACAGCAAGTTTAGACAGCAGCAATCAATGCAAACCCTAATTAAAATAAACGCATCTTAATTAAATTAAAAGCGGCCTTGCAATGTGTACTAATGCCAGCAACCACTAGGCCTGTCGAAAGCAGAGCTTTATTGCCGTTCGGATAGAATCAATATCAGTACACACAATTTGTACTTTGGGCTTCCTTACAAAAGTCCAAACGCGGACAGAGGGCCACCATCTACGGCCTTGATTTCCTCCATATGCGCCACGCAACCTTAAGAAGTTGAGTATAACGCCGCGCCTAATCTCCTTGTGCAATTGGTAAATGATACAATTCATTATCCGTGTGTTAGAGGGTACCACCAAAATATACTTGACATTTTCTAACATCATAACCTGAAATATATGATGTTATCACTGTTGCTCCTCTGCGTAACTCAAGTCATTGCACTAATTCCCCATATTTTCCCTCCTCTAAGCTTCAATATATTTTTCGGGCAGCTACGAAGCGTATAAAATATATATGTATACCAAAAGGCTTGTTGGTTCGACCTCAATAGGAAACTATGTTTTCTAGACAACAGTATCGAGTCCGTAGAGAAAATGGTGGGAGACACCATTCGGGTGGGAAATAAAGCTTTTATCCCATGCTGGTATATTTTAGCAAAATTCATACCGAAGTGCTGATTTAATCTGGTGTACGAAAACGTAGTGCGATACAGAGAGGAAGCCTTTAGTATCGATCGTGATAACACGAATACGCACACTGATTTGCTAAGCAATTACTCAAGTTCTTCGTATGCCAAAGTGTTAGGAAAAGAAGAAGTCTCGCACTTCAACCATCTGGCTGAACCTGATGGTGCTCCACCAGTCCTGTCACCTTAAAGGGCCACACCTGTGTAGCCCTTGAGCTTACACAGGTTGCAACTTCACTCGCATAATTCCGCTACAAACCATACTCATACACCAGGCTAAGATGTTCGGGCTTACCCAAAACCCTGGTTATTTCCGAAGACATGCATATCGTCCACCACCAACCCTGTCACCCTCAGGGGCCACGCCAGTGCAGCCCCCTAGGGCTTACACAGGTTGAAACTTCACTCATATGGTTTCGCCATAAAACCATATTCATACACCTTGCTAAGGTGTTCACCCAGCATAGTATGAATATGACAGAACAACAAACCTTATCTGACATCTCTACCAGCGACTCTTTGTATTAAACCACAGCCACCACGTGGACTCACTGAAGAGACCACAACCAACATCTGGCCACAGAATCAGTTAGACAGAGGCGAAGAACGAGGTCCGCCACACGCCATCAATTAGATGAACGTGCGCTAAACAGAGCTTCGCCAGTGAAGCAGATGTTTCACACACGCCCAACCAAAAGTTCACGTGTATGGCAACATCGTCGCTTCACCCCCGATCAAACATCATCTGTGGGACTCAACCAGATCCCGTGGTACCAGTGTAAAGAAACTGGTTACGCCTCGCAAACCAATATAGGTTTGTAACCTACTATTGATTTTTGATCCTTTGAAATGGCGGGACCAGGTATCCTTCCACCTGTATTTCTTTTCCTGATACAGAGACAAAAGCCTACTACTTTTTATACACTTATATGCAACCCCGTTGCTCTGCTAATTCAGAGATAGGGCAGTAACATATAAGTACTATGGGCTATCCGCAAAAGCAACGTCAGAAAACCGATAGCCCTTCTCCCCGAAGAGCACTGCAACAAGGCGTTATGACTAACCAAGTTGCCTATTGTCCCCCTCGGGGGATATAATAGGCTTCTTCTTCTGAATAGGATAAAATTCCTAAACTGGTCTTGACAATGTGTTCTTTCGGTGTACAACACCATGGTGGTATATGCGCAATGCGCTGGAAGGTTGCTGCTGTAACTACAATACCCAAAGAAGAGGACTCAAATAACCCTAATAATTAGCTCCCGCATAGCACTTTTTATTCTTCAGTGTACATTCGTCCTTATCTCGATGGAATTAAAGTCTTAAGCACTTTATTACAGCCCAGATGAGCCTTGACTATTTGAGAAAATGACTAATACATGAATATCGCTTAGATCACATTTCGTTAACATCCTGAAATTTCTGGGAATGCATTTAAAAGTTGTTAAGCGTGTACAATTCATATAAATGCAGTTGAATTAGCCAACGCAAATGACAATATTACGCAGAGATCATGAAACATTACCTGCGGCTGAGTATCGATCACTTAGCCATCATTTCCTTTAGTTCCATAAAAATCTGCATAATCATTCTCCATTTTGATGTTGTTAAAATATGCATGAAGAACAAGTCTACTTTCATTGGAATGGAAATACTGCGAGCGTCAAGTCAAATGATCTATTTGCGTGTACATGCATGTCCAGCTAACGGTTTATGAGATACAAGGGCTCCTGCTACCGAGC
Organism: Linnaemya vulpina; assembly: GCA_963675445.1. NCBI lineage: Eukaryota > Metazoa > Arthropoda > Insecta > Diptera > Tachinidae > Linnaemya > Linnaemya vulpina. Next base: position 87,332,287 of record OY776276.1, on the reverse strand, counting down.
TGAGGTTTGGAAGTATTCCAAATTAAACGTCCTGTCCTTAGACAAGCTGAAGATCAACTGTTTCTTATTGAATTATTTGTTTGTATTCAAAGCTAGTGTACAGATTGGGCAGCCACTTATAATATATTAAAGTTAAATAAAAATTTACCTTCAGAAAGTTAAGCGTATATTTATGCGCTGTAATCATATGTATGATGAGATGCTTTCTGGAGAGCACTTAAACAGGACAGTTGGGTTATTAGAAACAGCACCCTTTAGCATAAGATTTGAAATACAATATTTTATTTGACTGCACCCGTTTTAAATGTTTTCGATCTCTAAATGCACTTTTAACAGAAATATCTTGCAGTCTAAGTGAAATATTTCTATCAATTATCTTCAGTGAAAATTGTTCTATAAAATTTTTTAAAAACCCCTTTTTATTCATTCGTATTTCCAAGATTTTTGAATGAAGCCATCATTCAAAATGATATTGAATGTTGTGAGAAGTTCAAAGGAATATTTGAATTTTGCTTGTTAAACGTACACAACTTCATCTTCATACGCTTAAGGCCTCAACGGATGGAATGTTTTCACTCGAAAGCACAATAACGTTTTACTCTTCAAATTTATGGCTCAATTTTCAATTTTCTTACTCATGTTGCTGTGGTGATTAAAGGGTATTGGGCGAAGGATGTTCTACATACTTGATACAAAAGAAAAAAAGGACACCAACATGTGTCCAATAGACCGGCAACGTTGAGAGGCCTTTTTATAATTTTAACAATTCTCTTTTTAAATTACAATTATAAGCTCACAAAATGTTTAAATATTTTGTATGAAATGCGAATATGAATTGTAAGTTGAAATCTCACTTGAGTAGATTTTATTACATCGAGGGCGTATAAGTTATTTAGATACCAGTAGATCAGTATGACAAAAATATTACTCATACGCACTTGTTGATAAACTGTGAAGGCGTGTTTTGTAGGGATATGGGCAACAGCAAAATATTGTTTGGCTATATAAAATATATCGATCAGCTTCGAAAGAAATAAAAAAAAAATATGTCGATATTTCGTTATTTATACATATTCTTCCGATTATCATAATTTCTACAAAGTCTGCAAGATTCGTAAAGATGCAAATGAAATTTTTCTAAACCTCTTTAATTTTAATTATGTGCTGATTCTTTTTCCCCAAAATCCTATTAAAAAATTCAAAGTGATCAATTAAGGGGTTTAAGCTAGCTCCTGTGCGCTTTTCACCGTGGCTAATGCAGATAATCAGAGAACCTTTACCCAAAATTTTTTGGAATGACTAAAGATATTTATTTCAAACTTGCACGTTAATAAGTGAGAAGCTTAAAGAAAATACCAAAGTCATAACAAGAACTTACTGATCACTTTTCAATTTTCTTTTTTTAGTTTAAGGTGTGCGTTTTTTTACTTATTCTAATTATATAAAAAATCAGTATTTGGCTGGTATTGACATTAGAAAAAACCTCTATGTGAAGTTTAAAAGAAATCAGTATTTGGCTGGTATTGACATTAGAAAAAACCTCTCTGTGAAGTGATCACCTGTAAAGCGACGTTTGTTGTCGGATACTGGCAGAAGCAACTCTATCGGAAAACACAGAAAAGACCTGAATGATCAAGTATTTGCGGACGACTTCTGAAAGAAATAAGGTAAAATGCTGACAGTTTATTCGAAGCTCTATTGAATCAGCCTTTTTTTCCTCTGGTATAGGCTGGAATAGGTATTATTTGGGCTCAATAGTCTCATTTTTACTTTTATAATTATTAACTTCCAAGACAGTCAACATACCGCATTTGTTAGTGAAGACCCTGTTTCATCGTAGATCGGTCTTGGGGTCTAGAATATTTTTATGGATCTTGGCTTACATATTTTTTTTCTTCTGTAAGGATTAACTTCTTGTTTTCAATTGATTTATGAGAAAGTCATTAAAACTTACGTTGTGTATACTTAGACAAATTTATTATGGCGTCTTGTAATATCAGAACTTCAACACACACACATATGAGGTGAAAATCGAATGCGACAGAAGGAAAGAGATTGTCATCTTTACTGCCATTTTACCGTGATGTTTTTTGTAGAGTTACTTTTGCTGAGGCAATCCACAGAGAAGCCAAGAGCAGGAAGATGTGTAAAAATTAGTTATTATGAATCAACTCATATGCAATTAATTATGAATCAACTCGACTGCATATGAGTTGCACATATTTAATATAAATACTTTTCTATACTCTTCCATATGGGAAAAACCCATATGTACAGCACGCTGTCAAATCCCACGTAAAATATTTACACTAACTGTATACAAATGGAATTTGAGTATTAAGCGCACTACCAGTGTTACCACTTTTATATATTAAACAGCGGTAGGTGTTGGCAACATGCGATACATTTTACTCAAAAATTTCAACGATATATCGATACATTTTTTGAAAAGTATCGATAGACCGCTATATTTTGATCAACCCTAACCTAATGGGGTATTCAGCGAATGAGGTTATGTATGCTCCAAACATCAAACGAGGTTTTACTTTCAGTGGTTAATTGTAGGTTAATCGCTTAACGGATTCAGTAAAATTTTTATATGAAATGATATTTGTTTATTTATTAGCCACCTACTTGGTGGCTAATAAATTTAATTTAAAATAAAATTATGATAATAAATTATGAAGACTTGCTGAATGTTCTTTCTAGTATTTTATGGTTTTCCTTAATTTTTTAACACGGCGTCATGCAGGTTGGGTCATTATGACCCATATGCTCTTAAATTGCTGTGTAACTATTTTCAACGTTTTGCGACATTGCCTAATGTCTCAGTAGCTGGAGTGTATCGTTTTTGCATGTGTTTCATTATTTTGTTTCAGTTGATGATTGAACGTGAGCAGAGATAATTGACCGTCAATTACGAAAAGGTAAATATGACCCAACCTGGCCGTCGGAGTAGTGAGACTTGCTCTGAACAAATAGCTCCTTATTCCAATATTATTGAAAATCTTTTCAGAAAGATAAGGAAAATTACACTTTTTAATATATAATTAACACCCATGTGATGAATTTAGCAATTATTTGTTATTTTGTTTTTTTAGATTTTAAGTTTACGGCATTAGACTGAAGTTGCTTATATTTTTAAGTTCGTTTATTGTTTTGTTGAATTACTAAATTAAAAAATTGAAAACAGTTTAAATATGTTATATGTTGCATATAACAAATAGCTAAAAGAGTCATGTATATAATGCTTAGAGAAACGCTTATCAATTTTTGAAAATTATGCAAAATACAATATCAAAAAAACTAGAGTCATATTTACCCACCTGACTGTCGGTGTTTCTTTTATCACCTGCCCGACGCCGGGTTAAACAACGTTCAATAGGCGGTAAGGTTCACAAATATCGTTATTTTTATTTCCTTCACAAGAATACGTTAACAAAATAATTAATAAATTAACTATTTAACATTTACTGTTATTATACTATTATAATATGAAATTTATTAATTGGGTGGTTAAGCGATGTCTATATGCATTTCATTGGCGCTTTTACCAAACCATCAGTAGACTTCAACTACAGTTTTGAAAAGTTTCAAACCGCTCAACATATCAAACGACTTTTATAAGCCATTTTAAACGAAAAATTTATTATTGACCCGTTCTGCCATCTTCGTGATTATAAATTAAATTGAAAATATTATACTACTAATAAAAATTAGATTTGAGGTAAGATCCTGTTAAATAACTCTGAACTTGGTAACTTAATAAGAAAGCTCAACTAATTAGCATTGGAGATATCCAGAAGTATTGGGTGTTTTTTATAGAGTGATACAACTTTGAGATGGCATCACTGATTTATTTGACCAGTTGCTTTTTGTTTTGTTGGCTTTGACATGTCATATTGGATCGACTTACACCACAGCAACGCGTGAAAATTGTGGAAATTTTAATCAAAATAATGGTTCTCTTCGTCAAACTTATCGTGCACTTCGTCCATTTTATGGCGCACATAATCGTTCACAGCTGCTAGCTCAAAGAACAATAAAAAAACAGAGTTGTCGCATTTGGAGTGAGAAGAATCCACAAGCTTTTACAGAAATTACTGTTTGGTGCGCTTTATGGGCTGGCGGATTAATTAGTCCATATGTCTGCAAAAACGATGATGGTCAGAATGTTAGTGTTTCTGAAAATTGGTGTTTCAGATTGCGCCTTGTACGCGCCAACTGTGGCGGCCACATGGCCGAAATCATATTCCAACATTAATGTCATAAAATTTCCTATCCAGTAAAGACCGTTTCATTGATATCAAAAATATATAACTATGTTTTATTATGATTTAAACTTGTATCACTCTATAAAAACACACCCTATACTTGCTTAGAGTTCAAGTAGAGTATCAATTTCATTGACCTTAAATGCCTTAACAAATTGTGGTGAACGATTTTCCAGTTGTATGTGAGAAGGTCCCTGCATTTAAAGTGGCGACTAAATATGAAATTAGCCAACAATATCCTTCATATTTACATGTGGTAGGTTAAGCCGTTCAATTACCCCACATGTAGTTGAAGTTACTGTCAGTTTATCAGTTTCCTCAATCTAAACATGCGTTTGCTGTTAATTTTTTTTCTGGTTTAAAGTTTTTAATTAACGTCGATGCACTTGTGTCTTTTGAGCAGGCTGATAGATATAATTCATATGCATTTTAATAATATTATTACTACCTGCAAAATGAAGGCTGGCATTAGTTTATTATTGGCCGGAATTGATAGCCTGCATTTCAATATTAATTGGAATTGTTGAATATTAAGCCCAGATTTGCGTACTGTCGAATGCATCATCATTACGGGAGCACAACATCTCCTACACAACATCAAATATGCGCATTCATTTGAAATATTATTTACCAATTCAAAGCAATCATATTTTGAATATCAATCAAGTATTTTTAATATTTCATATTATTTGATTTATGGATGCATAAAATATTTGTTGATTATTCTCAAACAAAAGTTAATAAAACTTAACACATGAACGGGTGGTGATATGGGAAAATTGCATTTCATACTAAACAATTGTCATCAAACAATTTCAAATTAGAAATAAAATAAATTGAAGAAAAGTAATAACAAACAATACGTACAAGCAAATGTTTGTGCGCAGCTAGAAGATTAAAATCGACCCACATTTTAACACAAAATTTTCCGAAAGAAAGCAAATTCAATTTAAAAGCGAATTAATACCAGGAGGCTCTTTAAGTTTTAAATAAATACTTTAGAAAACAAGTAAAAGCATGATATTCGACTGCGCTGAATCTTATATAACCCTCACTGATGTACGTCTGTTCCTTTTACATACCAAAAAATGTTATATTCACCCAGCCCTGGTGGGTGTGTTTTTTTATATGATACCCGTTTAATTCAGCCTGAAAAAAGAAGTAGATTTAGTTAAAAAAAGAATCCAAAAAATAGTTTCAAATGATTCGTTTTATAAGCGAAAAAAAGCTTAAGCTTTCCAGCCCTGAAACCGTATTTTTGAACTGACAAAACTTTAATAGATTTCTATTCTTACATTATTTTTAAAACATTAATCCTCCTAAAAAATTAAATTGTCTTACGGTGGAAAAATCGTCTTCTTTCCTTACGTTCAAATTTTGGTACAAATAAATTCCTTTTCAAATAAGTTTGATTACAAAAACAAAATTATTATTGTTTAAATGCTTTAATATTCAAAAATCAATTTAAATTTTCCAGCTTTGAAACTGAAAAATTCTTAATGCGAAATTTTATTAATATTTTTAGTTTTAAATGCTAATTACTCGAAAAGTGTTTTTGATTCCGAAGGACATTTTAAAAATTTACATTTAAAAAGTTTTATAATCGGCTGTGCCGAATCTTATATACCCTTTACCAACTTACGTCTGGCGTTACATATATTTTTAAGTACCAATTTTGTGCTTTTTAAGTTAAAAAATAGTTTGAGTTACCAAAAAGACCTGGAAAGGAAATTTGAATATAAATATTTTTATCAATGCAAATCTTCATGATGTATAAGGCGGTTTTGTTTAAGAAAAACTTAATATATTTAAAAATTTTAGTTATTACATGTACTACAAAATAGTTACTAAATGTGCCCAAAAAATGTTAATATCCCATTCCTGATTTTATTTTTTTTGGTATTGAAAGACAATTGGGCTTCATAGAAAAGTTCAATTCACAAACAAACAAAATAATAATTGGTTTTTGGTGTTAATTCTTCGTCGAGAAATAAGTGTGAGCTTTCCAGCTCTGGAACCGTATTTCGGATATTTTTGAATTTAAGTACCACTCTATTTAAGTTAATTTCCAATCCAACAGTCAAAGACCAAAGTCTCTAGCTCTTCTGAAGGCTTGGGAAAACCGACTTCACGTACAGACAGACGCATAGACTGACAGACGGACATCGCGCAATCGTCATCGCTATTCATAAGGATCCAGAATATATATACTCTATGGGGTCCCATATTAATATCAAAGAAATTACACACGGAATGACAAACCCTTTCACTTTTTTGTGAAGGGTATAAAAACCCGATTTAAAATGCAATATTATCAAGTCTGGCTATACAGTACTCGATTCGATCAGACCAATTTAAAAAAACTGGTAAGCTCTTGCGTGAAATTTTTAACTTTTGAGAACGATCATGTTGATGGAATCGCACGTACTCTCTCAGCTACAGCTGCGATATTTCCAGGTATAAACACGGTGCATGCACGTTCACGTCTTTGCACATATATAGTGAAATCAGTTTAAAAAACTTTATAAATAAACTTGCGTATACCGTGTATTCATGGTCCTTCTCTGAACTCCAATTTTTTTTCGTGCAATCCTACGTATTGTCTATGTTTTAGAAAGAAATGTTTTCCAATAAATCCCAACGTTGCCCAGCGTGAGTCGACTGATTTCGTTCAGTGGAGATAATGTACTGAATTTTGTGACAAATGATACAAATTTTGCCAGGACCGAAATAGCCGCTGGATTTTAAATTTGGTTAATATTCGATTGCAATTCATTAAGAACTGTTTTGAATACATCGATCTCCGAACAAGGCCTCCGATTCTTTTGAGGGCTTCGGAAACCCGATTTCATCTCTATGCAGATGTAAAGAGCTTATTCAATTTTCCTATTACTTGAGAATTAAAATACTTGCTGGAGTCGCATTTTATTAGTCTGTTAGTGTATTTTATAACATTTTTGATATCATGAAAACTCAGTTACTTCAATTTATATTTTTTAAATTATCGTGAATAATAGATTTACAAAAAAAGAAGTCTCTTGTGATTTTTTTTTAGTATTTCTCTTCAAGTACTTGCAAAATTGCTTGGGGGCTGGCTGTTCATCTTTTTATACTCTTTACGAAAAAATGAAAGGTTTTACAACAGTTTGTCGTTCCTCCAAACTAGTTTGCGACCCTATAAATTATATTCATTCTGAAAACTTGTATATATAAAAGTCGAATAAACAAGTCCCGTCTGTCTGTCTTTGTGAAGGTGTAACGCGTTTGCTAAAGACCTCAGCCGTGCTAGATTCTTCATTCTTGTGCTGATGAATTCGAAAAAATGCTTAATCAATCGGTTTTAAATATCAACAAAATTAACGTGGATTTGATCCAGAGTCTCTACGTCAGTTTTGTATCGAAGCAGTTCTCATATGCAATTCGCCCTTATAAATTTGTAAAAATTAAAAATGGAATATTCAACTAAAACAGTGATAAAAAGAGAATAAACATGCGAACTGACGCCAAATTGTATCTACTTTCGAAAATGAAATTGTTCTACTTTAATTTAAGTTAATCCTAAGATTATTTTTCATGTCTTCCGAACATTAGCCTATAAAAAAATGCAAGTAATTTTTAGGGAACTACTTTTTCTTTACTTCCAAAGTTTAAATTAGTTTGTATTTTCAAACTTTCAGGAAGCGATTGTTAACAATATCCAGATTACGAAGCTAATTTACTTCAGGAAAGAATCAAAAGGCGTTAATGAAAAAGATATAATATAATAATTGATAATAATAAATTATTCGTTATAATTTGTATTAATGGACGCTATTTAACAGAATAGCGTAATAAAATAGAAATGTCAGATGTGGCTACGATCCTTTATAGAATTCGCAGTTGCAGACTTGTTCAAAGTAGTTAAAAGAATTCGATTTTGGTATTTTATAATGCGGCATATTACGACCTTATTTTGTTTTGTTTTGTTCTAAAGTTTTTCGTTCTTGTATAAATTAAATATTAGCTAAAGTCGCTTTTGTTTACTGATACACGAATACTGTGATAGCGGTTGCGCATAAATACTTTTAAAAAAGTTCAACCGAAAACGTTGTAAAATAGATACTTAATTAAAGAAGCCATTCCTATTTAACAAAACTAGTCACTTGCATGGATCTACTTGGTGATGTATCAAGAAGATTCGTTCAAACAATATTTTTTTTTAATTTTCTATTAAAATCTGTCCCATCAAGAAAACTAGAAATATTTGGGGCGTCCTCACTCTGTGCTAGTTATTTATAACATCGTAAAGTCCTATTATATTAGACCAGTTTAAAAAGTGGCTGTCGTGCTGCATACAAAAGCGGTAATAAAATAATTGCACTCTTTTAGGTACGTTCTTCTCTTGTCACAAAAATGCTCTACAAGTTTGAGTCGGGAGGTTGAAACTATTTAGGAAAGACGGCGATTGTGTTTATTTGCCACCGTTACTTAAATATGATTTATGATTAAAACCCTGCTAAAAACTTTTAATACTTTTAGTTTGAACTTTAAAAAACATTTAGTAAGCTAAAATATTTGTAAAAGAGTATTAATTCACAAAATCTAAATATTTAGAGCGGCAAGTTTTACTCGTTTAAGTTCTTTAACTGGCAGCTATTGAACGTTTTTCCATTTGATGCTGTCAAAAGTATGTATTAGTTTCATATTAGTTAGAAATTTAAAGTATTAAGCTGAAATAGTAGTTCACATCGCAAACAATCTTCTGAAGATTATCTGAGTCTTAAAAGTCTTAAGAAATATATTGCAAAATTAATAGTTAAAGATTTTGTCAAAACTTCTTTGAATGATACTTGTAATTGTTTGTATTATTTGATAGAAGGCTGCAGCTGATTTAATTTATAAAATTTACGTTGGCATATAAGACGGAAAGGTCAGATGCAACCACGATCCTTCATAGAATTCGCAGTAGGCGATTTTCTTTAATTAATTAAAAGAATTGTTAGAAATGCCACAAAAAATTAAATTTCATTAACATCAGAAACATGACCTCGGATTTACTAAAAAGGTGACCAAAAAGGCATTGAAAATGATACAAACTCGCACTACCTCTGCATCATAAGATTGGGAACTCATAGACTTCGTTGGAAGGTTTTTTTACTGGATATATTTAAATAGTTTTACATCTTGCATCTTTTACAAACATTGTGACTATTGACCAACTAAAACTTATATACAGAATATGTTCATTAGCTGTTTCTTATTTCAATCTTTTGGGCTTAAATCTCGATTTCCACCCTCTTCATTTAAAAAGTATAATTAAATTAATGCGTCTATTAAAAAGTACTTACGCAATATTAAATGGTAAAACGTGCTGAACCTCTTCACCCCGCAAATATCGTATCGCATTCAGCGCCAAAGGTCTCATGCTAAAAGACATATTTGTGAAGCTTCCACTGGTCAACAAAATAAAACTAAAAATGCTCGCAGTTGAGGCCAGCTCCTGTACGATTTTCATTTTCTTCTTGTGGTGTTGCTCTTCATACGCCCGAGCATTAAGTCATGTCATTGTGATAATGAGCAAAACGCAAAGCCCCAGATTAAGTGAAGTAAACATGAACGAAAGGTAATTATTATTACGAAATAACTAACGAGTAGCGCATATGAAATTTGAAATTGTTGCAAGAGCACAGCGTAATTAAAATGTTATACGTTAAGAACACACTGGGCGCATGCAACGTTCTAGTTTTATGTCTTTGTGCAACTTAATCTGCTAAAATATCTCAGTTGTCTGTTGAAGTACATGTAAGATTTTGTGTGGTGCTGCATAAGATACTAACCTGCCATTAGCATTGTGCGTATACGTTGCATTATCGCATACCAGCGTTGATTAAACACAAAGAAAACCATCATCTTGAATACGCAGATGGCCTTGGTAACGCCAGGACAAAAGGCCTCTAGTGCATTAACTAAATCATTCAAATACACAAAACCATATAAATTCTCACCGACCGCACCCAGTGTCACCACAAAGACATTGAAGCCAAAGAATAGTAATTTAATGCAGGAATGTTTACGTTGAGGCCAAATGCCGCATACAATGCCGGATATACGTGGTATGCGCATAAAACTTTTTGATATTGCTACAGATGGCCGAAGGAAATCAAACATGTTGAACAAATGTTTTGCGCTACAATGAAAAGAACTTTACTTTTTGTTTGTATTTAATATTTGGATGTGTGTGTGTATGTATGTGTGTGTATAAAGGATTGTGCTTATCTATAGATGTATTCGTTTTGTAGTTTTAAAGTTTTGGTTTCTTCTGCTGTTGGCTTTGTTATTTTGGACTGAGATACACAGACAAGATATCGTCACCGGTGATATGCAGTGAACAGTGTGATCAATTGCACCAGAAGTTATTAGAAATAAAAATAATACGCAACCAGCAGTAGCGTGTGGAAGTCAGCGACATTCACTTTTACAAAACTATAACAATTCAAAACTCTCATATCTATAAGAGTTTTGAATTGTTAAGGGTAATTTAATGGTCATCCAATACAAAAAAAGATTTCAAATAATATATAACCAAATTGGATTTTTGAAATTTATATGAGGAACATATTCTTATTTGAAACATAAACTCTTGGCCTTATAATTTATTTTGGATATGTGGCATATCATCTTCTTGGCTGACTCAGACATGGTGTAATCTGGAGTTCCGATTTTGGCCGTATCGGCAATAACGCGATGAGTCCTGGCCTTCAAGTGGTTAATCGTTTTGGGCTTATCGGCCTAGACTTGTGACTTCGCATGTACCCCCAGAAAAGAGTGTGGCAGTATTAAATTACGAGATCATGGAGGTCACTTCATGGGCCCGCAACGTGAAACTATGCGGTTTCTTTCAATAAATCAAATATGGCAGCAACTGTGTGCCGTGTTGCGCCTTCTTATTAACACCACAGCTCCTGCACAGCACATATAGCAAAACTTTTCTGATGCCGACAATAAGTCTGAATGGCACAAAAATGTTGCCAGAAACGTGATTCAATGATCATGTGGCAATTTGAATGTGATTTTATTATATTTTCAAAAGGGTACAAACGAAAAAGCATTAGCTTGTGAAAATGTTACTGGAACTGAGGGATATCCAAATTGTTGCCGACGATCAGTGCAGTTGACTAAAGTAGTCAGTGCAAGTCTACGAAGCCTAAGATCGCTAATTGGACTCCGTACTTATAACCGAATATGGTGTTGAATTTCTGCGACCTGCGAGATTGTGTCTATGATGAAAGTTAATACTGGTAATTGAACGGTGGTAAAGTCGGAGTGTGAAGTCGAACTTGGAATCTAAGGCATCGTACTTTTGTGTTCACTACTTCATCTAGGAGCAGTCTCATACATTTAGTCTGTTTACCCAAGTCACCGTGGATATATTGACGTTCAACAATACGTGGAAATAGTCAAATTGTTTTGTCAAAATATTCCCCAAATCAATAAAACTGCTCTGCAAAAAATAATTTTTTCTTTTCTTTAAATAAAACTAAGTGGACTATATGGACTCTAATGCGCAAAACTAAAATCCGTTTTAACTTTTTTCCCATCAGATCAGGATTTTTTTTATGGGCGTGGCAATTTGTTCCCCTAAATTAGTCTTCCATTCTTAAACTGAAAATATATACGAATTTGGCAGGAAAAAATTTTCTTCTCGATTAATTTCTAAAAAAATCCAAAACGATAAGTGATAAAGAAATATTGTATGTGACTAATATAAAAACAACTTTATAACACATATTCGTGTTTTACTTTTGAAAATCGGATGACTCCTTCTCGAGTTAGGGTGTCATATGTCTACGTACCTGACCAATTTAGGTGAAAAAAATTGCCACACGCATAAAAAAAATTTCGACCTGATGGAAAAAAAAAAACGAAAACGGATTTGATCTTAGCACATCAAAATCCATATAGTCCACATAGTTTTATTCAAAGCAGGATTTGGCTGCTGAGCAGTCCGATCTGTCCTGTTCCCCGGGGAATATTAATTGTGTTGGTGCAAACTGAAGGTGTTAGTAACCAAGCGTGCTAGTTGTATTCGGAATGCTGAGGTAAGGATTGCAATATTTGGGAAGTATTCTATTTTAGCTCGAGGAAATATGATGATTTGAGTACTCTGGTATGAGTTTCAAATAAGAAAAAGGAGTTCAGATCGATAAAGGTTGTTCTGTTCGCGCAACATATGACGCTCATTTTACCGTTGCCATAATTGTTCTAACGAGAGGCATATTCATAGTGTGATGGATAAATTTTGTCCAGTGGTTCCGTAAACCATCGTACATCCAAGAAACGCATAATGTGCTGGAAATATCGCTGCTGTTCGTAAGATTGTGCAGGAGAATCCGAGTATGTTGGCCAGGTCATCATTGTCAACTAGGAGCGCTTTAAGTTGACGACAATAAACTTTTCTTTGCCTGAGTATTTTAACCTGCACTCTAAAAACGTGTTGTTTTAATAGGATGGCAGTACGTTCGACACAGGTCATACCCTATTAGCTATTCTGTAAGAGGCGATTTGAGGATTGGGTAATCGCATGTGGTGAGAGTATGTGGTATTTTTAGAATAATTATTTTTTTTGTATTTTATTCGACCTTGTCGTTTACTTAAATTCTTCTTATAATTATTCTTCAGGCTCTAGGTCTAGAGAGCTGAAGAATAATTATATTTTGAGAATATTTTTTTTAAACTCCTTTAAGAGCCTCAAGCCAAACGAAATACAGCCCAACGGCATAACTCATCCTGATTTGTGTGCCAGTATAACTGAAGATTGGACATTTTGGATGTCCTGCCAGAAAATATGTAGTGGACATTTGAACTCTACACATACTGACATCAATAGTTCTTAAAAAAAATATTATATTATTTCGATAATATCTCACACTCACTCCGTTTTATATAAATTTAATAAAAAGAAGCTTTTAACTGATTTCTCAGTGTCAGCAAATATTTTAACCTCTCTGACATCACTTCTTTTATGCATAAAATAGAGTGATTACGTGATTAGATATTTTGTATCGAATTCAATTATTATTCGAATGAGTTATAAAAATCAAGAGTCTATCGAGGCATTGCTATTGATTGGAAGTGTTTGTGCGAGGATTTGGTTCCGATGATCATCCCATCAATGGATGTCATCCATGAAATTTATCTGAGTGCCTCTGGATGGAAAAGCATTTTTCAATCATTTCAATTTCCTCCGCTGTACGGTCAAGTGGCACAATATTTTTTTTTCGCAAATGCACCTTTCGTAATTGCCGTCATTTTATTGCAACAATAATGGCCACTCAATATAATTAGCAATTGGAAACTACAGAATCAGCTCGAAGCCCATCGCAGTCGCAACGTGTTAAGGAACGATCGTAAGACGTGCCAGCAGGACATTAATGTCTGTGCTGAGCTCTACCGTGAATACGGCGGGGTAGAAATAGTTTTCTATATATTTTGCTAAAGCCAAGATTCACTTCTTTTGGGCCACAATTTTTTACACAACGATCTCCTTGATAACCTTTCAGAGTTGTTGGATATCGGTCCAAGAGAACTGATTAGATACGTTTACGTTGCGTACTCATTCTAGTGCCAATTATCAGTCGCAGCAAAATATTGAGTTTTTTTCTCTGCGTTTATTTGAGATTATTGCAAGAAGATAAAATGTGCTCACAGGTTTACAAGTGCACTAAAATATTTTCAAAATTTTGTAGAATATCCTTCATACAACATTTATTTTTATAATGTGTGTGGAATATTAATTTAATACCTTTTTTTTTATAAATTTAATGATATATCAACTCTATCCAATCACTGTGCAAAATAAAGAAGATTTTTTTTCTTTCTCTATATTGAAATCAAGTTGCCTTTTGGCCAATAATGATTGTGTTCAACTTTAGCTGCTGCAGTTGCTGCTTCCAAACAGTTGTGATGCTCGTGCTATCAAATATTGCCAACAACTGAATTCTTTTATGTCGAAACACAGAAACTAGTTTCATTAGTCAACTTAGATTTTGGTATTTTATAATGCGGCATATTACGAACTTATTTTGTTTTGTTTTGTTTTAAAGTTTTTCGTTCTTGTATAAATTAAATATTAGCTAAAGTCGCTTTTGTTTACTGATACACGAATACTGTGATAGCGGTTGGACATAAATACTTTTAAAAAAGTTCACCAGAAAACGTTGTAATTAGGTACTTAATTAAAGAAGCCATTCCTATTTAACAAAACTAGTCACATGCATGGATCTACTTGGTGATGTATCAAGAAGATTCGTTCAAATATTTTTTTTTGAAATTTTCTATAAAAATCTGTCCCATCAAGAAAATTAGAAATATATGGGGCGTCCACACTCTGTGCTAGTTATTTATAACATCGTAAAATCCTATTATATTAGACCAGTTTAAAAAGTGGCTGTCGTGCTGCATATAAAAGAGGTAATAAAATAATTGTACTCTTTTAGGTACGTTCTTCTCTTTGCATAAACATTTTCTACAAGTTTGAGTCGGGAGGTTGAAACTACACCGCTACATAAATATAAATATATATAAAAATTTATTAATACTTTTAGTTTGAACATTAAAACACATTTTGTAAGATAAAAAATAGGTAAAAGGGTATTAATTCACTAAATGTGTTTATAAGAGCGAAATATTTTACTCATTCAACCTATTTAACTGGCAGCAATTAAACGCTTTTCCGTTTGATGCTGTCAAAAGTTTGTATTCACTTTATATCAAGTCAGCAGCTGTTTTAGTTCATGCATACAAATTCGTTCAGCACACCAAGTTATAACGGCTATTATTTAATAATTTATGACTACATAGTGAACCCGCCAATTTTAAAGTCTACCTTAATTTCTTATAAAATTATTAAGACAAATAAAATGTATTTATTTATATTAAGCTTAGTTTTTAATCTAAGATTAAATATCCTTGAAATTGTCAAGAACCGTACCAACGTCCTGTAGGATTTATCTTCCAAAAAGTCGCAAAAGTATCATTCCAAGATGGTTTGACAAAATTTTTAACTATTAATTTTTTCAATTTATTTTCAAAACTTTTAACACTCTGTTCATCCTCATGATGAGGTTATTCATGATGAGAACTACTGTTTGAACTTAATTACTAACTTAAAAGTTAATAAACAAATTTGTTTACTAACAAACTCCCCCACTGTTTTCCAATTAATAAGTTTAACACTTTTAATGTGTGTTAAAGTGGCATTCTTAAATTTTTAGATCTCTGCTGAGGCAAAATAACACATCACAGAATGTTCCCAGTCCTTTAAGCTTGCTTGTAACCTATTAAACGTATGCGATACTTGTCGACTTCTGAAATAGCAGAGGTACCGAAAAGCAGAGTAAGCGCCAAAGACAGTCTAGAAGATGAACAGAGATCTAATATTCGCCGGTATGTAGAGAGATAAGAAGGGGTTGCATATTCACCCTTCAATAAGTTACTACGATGTTTCGTATGCCCCGCGAATTATATGCCCTCTAGAGGATAAAGGGATAATGCTTGCCAGCGGGTACAACTCACAGACCCCCTGAATGTGCTTAAAACATCATCATCATCATCGGTTGGGTCAAACCGATGATAACAAATTGAATGTGATGATGTATTATAATAGATGTTACAAAGGCAGTGGTGTATGCTGTGGATCAGCCCTAATCCGTGTTTCTATTCGTCTGCTCTGCTGGTTATTTGTCTGACAACGGCTACATGATTTCTCTATGAAGCCGAGCATCTCAGAGATGGTTTGTGGCTGTCCATCTACAAGAGGTTGTCATGTTTGTGTATTTAATGGGTGACACATATGTGGCTGCTAAGAGTGCTCGGTTTGTTAGTGAATACTCAATTTCACTGTCAGGATGCGATTAATAGCAGGTACTGGTTTATTCTTGAATACATCTTTCCCCGTATTTTCTTTGTATGTCACACTGTGCCGACCCAAAGCCAATGGATTATAAGTTAGAGGGTCCTGCATGATCTTGTCATATGCTGCGCATTGTACTGAAGGTAGAAATGAGCGGGTACTGCTGGGAAAACAAATGGAGAGAGATAAGCAGACACATAATTTCTCTTCCTTTCTCAGTAACGAAGTATTATTTTTGCTGATGTATATGTAGTTTCAAGAGGACGGAGCCACACGCCACGCAGGGAGGGCAAAATTTATTCATTCAAAAGAGCTTTTGATACAAATTTATTTGATGTAATGGCCCAATTAATATTTAATTGTGATTTCAGCACATTCGATCATTTTCTTTGGGGTTATGTTAAGTCACTTGTCTACGTCGAAACCTGGAAATCAACATTCGAAGGGTTATCGGCCGCAAAAGCTGCGAAAATTTTCTTAAAAGTTCTGTCCAGATTGCGCAAAAATCGTGCTTAAACATTAATTTCGTAAAATATTCTTCAAATAAAACACGTGTAGCTGATAGTTATTAAAAACATATTTCCTTCCTTTGTTGTGATTTAAACGTACGACACAAAAAAGCTCCCATTGACTTCAATTTCCGACTAACAGTCCGTTTCGTCCGTAGTCTCAATATTTGAACTGTAACAATTTTAGGCTTCTCTGATTACCAGCTTCAGCCATTCTTATAGCAGCACAGTCGTTTCTATATAGAAGTGAATGTTTTTTTGTTTGTTTGTAAGCAAAGAACTCCCACACCAGAAAAGTCATCTCGCTTTAAGAACCCATTTGATATATTAACTGAGCATGAGGTGCTCCATATAGAAGAAGTAAATATGTTGGAATCTTTATAGAAAAAGAGATGATAACAACCGCACTATTTCGCGGTTAATTTTCTTAAAATAATTGTAATAAAAAGACTTTAAGAAGTAAAGAAGTTGAGGAATCACCTTCCATAAGTTATTGTTGAGGTTTTTTACTTGAGCTCTAATACGACTACTGGGAATTTGTATTGTTTTTAAACGTTTCTTCTTAACTTCACATGAAAGTTAGTTTGTATGTAGCTCTTCTTTTGCATAGTGCTTCGATGCATATACTTAATATTCTAAATTATTTATGTTACTCATACGGTCACAACGAAAATTTCCGAAAACACATCAGTTGTTGGCATTTAAAAACCACTTCGATCATGGCAAGACGGATCATAATCGGTTAATACCTTCGCATATTTTCTAAACGCCAAGATATTTTAATCTGATCGGTTAGTAATTGAAACCTACACCAGTCAGCTCTTTTCACATGGGGAATCACATGATTTGAAGATTAAAAAATAGTGTCTTAGCTCGAAGAGCTCACAGGGGTAGAATACCTCAAGAGCCTTGCGCTTAGAAATAATTGTGGTCAACCAGTTTTTATATTGAAAACTAATATCACGCTTCTTCAAGTAACACCTCTTCATGAAGCACTTCAAAATTTCTCTAGATGCTTTTTTTACTTCTCTAAAGTCTTAGTATTTCACTGTGGCTATCCGGTATAATTGCTTTCAGTTTTCATTAAATATGATTTTTGGGCGGTATTTCGTAACATTTTAATTAGTGTTTAATAGTAATTAAAAATGTTTACAGAAAAGAACAAGAAAAACTTTGTATATTAAAAGTTTTTAACTTTTTTTAAAATAATTTTGTATAATTTTTGTTTTGTTAAAACAAACTCATTCGTATATTGAATTTTTGGTTGTGTCAGACTTTCTTCACTGTAGCGTAGGTTGCGTTGAAGTTGTGTGCTATTTAATACTTCACTCTTTAAATTTTCGGTCTGATGATGATTTGATGCGCGTGGCAAAGAAATAGATAAAGCGTTGAAAAATTAATAGTAAACTGCCTTTAACTTAAATATATCAGTCCCAAATTTTGGTATTATAATTCAGTCTTCAATGCAGCTTTCGGCAAAGAACTTTAAAATCATAAATAATTAACAAAACATTAACGTTAAATATTACATTATTTTGTTAGTGACTTTGATCATAATTATTTCAGTTCTTAAGTAAAGTTCAAACCTTAATAAATATTTTACACCATTTCTGGTAAACATTAACTTTAATTATACCTTAACATTTCTAACTGTTATATTTTTAATTATTTCCACAATACGCATTTTATAAGGTTTTATAAAAAAGTTGTAACCATAATTATCAAGAACTACCATATACAAGCAAGTTGTGACAGAAAAGTGATAAACTTGTAGTTGAACTTGCAAACTTATTTATTAATTATTGTTTATACTTTTTAGTTTTACGTTTATTAATTTTAAAGGTTTCACTTAGAAAAGTTTGATGCAATAACATGAATAGAAACGAAAGTTAAATTAGATGTTGTGGCTGAGTCGTTAGTGGAGTGAGTTTCGTTGTTATTAAAACGTTAAAACTTAGAGCATGTGCGGATAGAATGTCGCTGGTTTGAAGCTTTTATTTAGTGATATAATCGCAGAAATTCAAGGGAAGCAGAATAGTATTTTTATTATCTATTTTGTATATCATTTATTCAATAAAATATAAACTAAAGCTAAAACTCATTCCATTACTAAAAACGCCTCGAGGAGTTCAAACAACATTTCTTAAATATCTTAACATAAGACATCTTTCTTTGTGTTATCTGGTTAATAAGTTTGTATGTCAGACTAACAAAATGATTCTAAGATTAACAAAATTTTTGTGATTGTGCTCACACTTTCTAAAGTTAATTGAGAATTACATCGAAAAAACCATTTTTATGCTTCACAATACAACAAGCAAATTTTACTCGACATAGATCGGTGGTATTTTTCTGCTTTCATGCAACTCGTCAGCTGCTTTTATGGCTTCTTATTTTCTGAAAAACGTGTAACATATTTCAACTTCTTTTCTAAAGAAATTGCAGTTTGGAGGAACTGTAAAACAAAAATAACTCCTCTTAAGCGAAGTTGCATGAATTTCAAATAATTTTTATCTATTATCATTATTTCAAATATGTTGTCTATCTCAAACATATTTATAACTAATGTTGCCATTTTCTATGAAAAGTTGTAAGAGATGTAGCGTTCTTTTTTTAGAAAAAAAAAACACAAAATAAACCGATCTATTCATATTAATACCGTGTTGTAGTAACCATTCTCACTTTGTAGGGTACTACAACTATGGGAACATCCCTGGGAATACCGGGTTAAAAGTAGCTATGTGTTGAGAGATATATTGTCTCTAGCTGGACATGTGGATTCGTATGTGTATGTGTATGTTAATAATCACGATTTCATATTCACATTTCAATATAAGATTTAATTAGGAGCTATTGGAATATACTCCTATAAACTATATTAAAGATTTATTTCGTTCAGCGTATATGTGCAGATTTTGTGCTTTAGAAACCCGTGAGCAAGCCACATGGAGCTGGCCGTGAGAAAAACACGGAGTGCCCAAATGTAAGCCTGCTACCTTTAAGGTTTGACCCTGCGATTTGTTAATAGTCATAGAGAATGCAACTTTCAATGAAAACTGCAGGCGTTTAAAATTAAATGGTAAATTATTGGGTATAAGAACAGTGTCTCCCTTGGCTTCTCCAGTTAAGATGGTGGCCTTCCTAGTTCTGCGATTCGCAACCGAGTACCGTTGCATAATCTTGGAGCGTCCAGGTTACGCATTAACAAACGGGTACACAGATCTTTAGTTCCAGTTTATGAAATGGCAACCCGGATAACTGCAAGGAATTTAGAAACTCCATGGGATAGCTCGTCGTATCATCGGATGACAAGACTGTGTCGATGGAGTTATGTACCGATTTTTTTATATTTTTTCGCAACAGTCTAATCTTATGGTGCCAGTATGGTTCTTTCACAACAGCCAATTTTCGGAGGGAATATTTTGTAGCAGATTCGGAAAAACTTGACTACTGATTTCGTCTTCCGACTCCACAATACGGCGAAATTGGGGTGTGAAATGAACCATACCTTCTTGGTCTGTGTTAAGATGACCTTCTCCAATTTCTAGGAGTCGCTAAGCAAATGCTCCTGACTCGACATCGCTGAATAACTGGACTTGCATGTTAGTTGGTTAGATAAAGATTTTCAACTTTACTCCACAGAAATGAAGCTTTCAGGCATACATTAATTTCATCTACTGCAGTTCCTCTCTCGATAACCCCCTGCCAATAACACTCCTACACCACCCATCAACTTGTTTTGAATGTCTTGTAGACAGCGAGCAAGTGCCTCGAAGGCGCGTTTGTTTGACATAGTACACTCGGCTCACACGATCAGCTTACATTGTTGCACAAATTTGACAAAAAAAAGAAATACAACCTAAACAAAATAAACAATCAGTACAGTAGATAACGACATATATTATTTTTTCATATTAAAAAAAATATTAAATATTTTTTCCTACTTAATTGACACTTACCGTTTTATTTTGGACAATTCACACAACATCTTTATAAATTATAGCTTATATTTTATTCTGACGCATAAGCTAAATTATTGCAAAGTTCCATTAAAATTCATTCAGTAGTTTTTGCGGCAAAGAAGAAACATCCACACATTCACACCCACAAACATTCGGCTTTATAATATCGGATGTTTTTTAAAGAGTGATACAAGTTTAAATCATAATAAAACATAATAACGTACGTTTGATATAAAAAACTGCCTCTATTGAATAGAAAATCTTATGACATTAATGTTTGAATATAATTTTGGCTATGTGGCCGCCACGGCTGGCGCGTACAAAGCGCTACCTGGAACACCAATTTTCACAAACTTTTCGCAGTATTTACCGCTGTATCCCACCGATAACTCTTCCAATGTTGATTTCCAGGTGTTCAATTGTTTGTGGTTTATCGACGTACACAAGTTACTTAACATAACCCCAAAGAAAATAGTCCAATGGGGTTAAATCACACGATCTTGGGGGCCAATTACTTGGGCCATTTCGTGATATTATTATTTTGTCAAAAGTTTCCTTGAGTAAATCAATTGTAACGACCGCTGTGTGGCATGTGGCTCCGTCCTGTTCGAACCACATATCAGCAAGATTAATGACATACGAAAAAACTTCGAATCATGTTCCTACACCGTTCGCCATTGACAGTAACATTCTGACCATCATCGTTTTTGAAGACATATGATCCAATGACTCCGCCAGCCTCTAGAGCGCAGAAAACACGAATTTTCTGTGGATATCACGGCGTTTCGATAAAAGCTTATGGATTCTTCTCACTTCTATGAGACTTCCGCTTATTTAACACGGCGTCGGCTTATAAAGGTATCTCTAAGCATTATATACATGACTCTTTTAGCTATTTGTTATATGCAACATATAACATATTTAAACTGTTTTCAATTTTTTAATTTAGTAATTCAACAAAACAATAAACGAACTTAAAAATATAAGCAACTTCAGTCTAATGCCATAAACTTAAAATCTAAAAAAACAAAACAACAAATAATTGCTAAATTCATCACATTGTGTTAGTTGTATATTAAAAAGTGTAATTTTCCTTATCTTTCTGAAAGGAGTTGGAGTATGTATTGGAATAAGGAGCTATTTGTTCAGAGCAAATCTCACTACGCCGACGGCCAGGTTGGGTCATATTTACCTTTTCTTGAATGATGGCCAATTATCTCTGCTCACGTTCAATCATCAACTGAAACAAAATAATGAAACACATGCAAAAACGATACACTCCAGCTACTGAGACATTTGGCAATGTTGCAAAACGTTGAAAATAGTTATACAGCAATTTAAGAGCATATGGGTCATAATGACCCAACCTGCATGACGCCCGGTTAAGTGCACATTCAACCAGAAATGGGCTTTATCGAAGAATAAAATTTTGAATAGATGAATCTTACGAATCGAACAATTATTTTGATTAAAAATTTCCACAATTTGCACGCGTTACTCTGGTGTAAGTCGATCCATAATGAAATGTCAACGCAAACTAAACAAAAAGCAACTATTAGCTGCTAAATGGGTGGTCAAGTAAAGCAGTGCTGGCAACT
The DNA here is from genome assembly GCA_963675445.1 of Linnaemya vulpina. Lineage (NCBI taxonomy): Eukaryota > Metazoa > Arthropoda > Insecta > Diptera > Tachinidae > Linnaemya > Linnaemya vulpina. The sequence continues at coordinate 87,310,054 of OY776276.1, read as the reverse complement.
CAAAGTTGTTCCACTCTATAGAAAACACCCGATATTAGTAGGAAATAGGAATGTGTCGCCGATATTTTATATTAAATAAAATTTTATATTAAATAAAATGAAAATAATTTACTAAAACTTAGTTTCTTTTTTAAATGGCGACAACAATAATTGTTACGAAATTGATGCAGCGGGCGGAAATGTGTTACCCATTTCCGCTTTCATTACTTTAAATAAAGTTTAAGCTAGTGCCACTGATTCTGAACATGTTTCCTTTCACAAATCAAAATGTATGATGGAGAGTAGTGATAAGCGAATATTCGGTTATAGTCATAGCTGAATATTCGCACACGTTTTCGCATTCGCCATTTGGACGCATACTTCTCAAATACTTTAATGCCAAAAATATTTTATTATAATAATAACTCCAAGACCCACTACAACACTAGCAAAAAATATAGCCAAAAGGAAATAAAACGAAACAAATACTTATTTTAAAACGGGGTACTCCTAATGGAATCTTCAATTTACCTATTTTCTATGGAAATTTAAAATCAGGAAAAGGACTTTTTTGGGAAACTTTTGGGAAAGAGGAGGGTGTGTTAAAAAATTAGATTTATAAAAAATTTTTATTAAAAAATAGACATTTTTAGTTTTACATATTTTTTTTTTGGAATTGAAACATAAGCTTTTGTACTTCTACTTATGAAATTTAAAATTTTAGCTGTTTTCTTTTGATATTGAAAAATAATCTTCTCTACTTTTGCGAAAGATTTATTTTGAAAACTTTTGGCAAAGAGGGAGGTGCTTAAAATTATTAAGCGGTTTCTAAGAAAAATAACCAACAGTTTCCCAAAGAAATCCTTTGCAAAAGTAGAGAAGAACATGTATCAATTTATATAAGAAAAGATAACACTTAAAATTTTGCAAAAAGTACCTATTTCGAATACATCAAATACCTTTAAGAATTGTCTTGGAAAAATCTGAATTTTTGAGCAGTAATAGTGTTAATTAATTATAAAAATTGCTTGCTACAAAACCTAAGATAAAAAATGGATGCATTTTTTCTTATTCTTTTCTTCTCTTTTGATAACACTTGTCACCTTGTTAAAAGGTGCATGCATAAAATATCTTGCCAACCCTGTAATAATGTATTTTTTTATTTCACTAGAACAAAACACAATTTGTGGAGAAATGTCAATAAATTTAAAATTTCATCCTCATCAGAAGAGGAGGATTCATCTAGCAATTGACTAATTGCCATTTCTGCACATATAATTGATGCGGCAATATTAATATTTTTAACTTTTATTAACGGTTTAGAATTGTTAAAAATTTTCTTTTGTTTGTTTTCATAAACTATACAAAAAGTAAAAATTGGTTGCCAGACTGCCAGTTTATCGACCCGAAGCTTTAACGATTTTTTTTATGTAAAGACTTTTTTGAGCGCAATTTCAAAACTCCAAGTCCTGTAAGATTTAATATCACTTTATGTAATGTTTTCTCATAGTTGTTATATAAAACAGTAAAGATATTAACTTTTAAAGTGTAACTTTTTACTTAGTAATTCTAGGCGATTTCTTTCCAAATTCTTCTGGTAACACTTTTAATAAACAAAAGTCAAGTTCAAGGGAAGTTCTTTTTTATAAAAGCTTTTTTATGATCCTACATACGTTAATAGTACCACAATTAAATGTCTTTAAATTTTACATATAATACTTAGTTTCAGATATACGTATCCGTTTTCATGAATTGGAAATTTTCTTTCGGTGCATCACTAATGGAGAGCATGTTAGAAAAAAATTAATAAAACACAACTTATTTTTTAAAAATTTTTTTAAAAAAATCTATTTTGCTTATAATTATATACGAGCACAAAGGAAATTAATTTAAATTGTGTGCACAATTGTTATATATTATTATTATATAATTTAAAAAAAATTTTAATGATTTTATGTTCTGAATGTTATTTAAGCAGATACTTAAAATATTATGTTTCGATTGCGTCAATTAAGTAGAATTAATTAAAATAATTAATTTTATTTTATATGGAAAGCAACAGAACGCCTAATTATACATGATAGAATTTTTTCCTACGATTTAATTTGTTGAATTCAAAAAAGATAATTAAAATTGATTGTTTATTATAACTCACTTACGGAATAGTTTTTTACTGAAAGAAACTCCCAGAAATATTTTTATATACGCACTAATACGCATTATTCGTTTGTATAAAAATTCGAATGAAAATTATTCGAACAAGTTTTTTTTTTTGGTTTTCTTCGAATGAACATAATTTTTCAATTTAAACAGAAAATCACTATGGAAAACAGTTATACCCAAAAGCCATCTCTGTAAGTTTCCGCTAATTGAAAACGCACAACTGTCTGGCGAAGTCATGTTAAGTTTTTGACGTTCAAATCAACATATTCTCACATGATAAGTGTTGATTAATATAGTTTTTGATTACTGCAAAGGAATTGATTGGCGAAGCCTTTTAAAGTTATTAAAAAAATAAACACTTAAAATTTTGTATTTTTATGTCTTTAAAATCCTCCACTTCGAATCGGATCAAGTTCAGAGGAAATCTTAATTCCTCTGAGCATTTCAGAACATTTCGAGTTTGGTTTGATTAGGTTCAGCCACTTTAAAATCATAAGCGGGTCACAAGCTTGCACACACTTACACACACTTACACATACATAATCCCACAGCCACACACATACAAACAGGCTTATTGACAACTTCTCAAAAAAAAAAAATCAGGAACGCTTTCATAGTGTGAAGCTATTTATTCGAATAGTTATTCAGAAACATTCGATTAATATTCCATAAATACTTGTTGTAAAAATTGTTGTATATTTGCGAATTTAATACAGAGTTTTACACTTTATAATTGTTGTTGACAACAAGTAACTAAAAGTGAAAAGAAATAATTGCTTTTTCTGTAGATTTAATTCTCTTAATTTTATTAAAGCTCGAATGGACGCAGTATCAATTTATTTAATATTTTAAGATGATAATTTCTCAACACACAATTTTTGAATTTTGTTTTTGTTTTGTGTGTTATTAATTCCAATGAACGAAGGATTGCTTGCTACATCGGCTACAACTTTTTTTACACTATATAATTATTGTTTTTCATTTCCTATAAGTTGAATTATATTCCGCTTTTGAAACTAAAGAAAATTTGGCTGGTATTAATTACAGAAACTAACAGCAGTTTCTAAGTGTCACTTATTTGCACTGACTGCTATTAAAAGCGTGGAGTAAAAATGTGCAATCGATTTTGCAGGAATAAATTTGTGCGGCGGTATGAACGATATTTGGCTACAACCAGACAAATACTGCTCCTACGCCATAGAGTTGTATTGATTTTACTGACATATTTACGAAAGTCTGACGCTCATCGAGCGCACAGTGTAAGATTCACCTAATCTAGCACAACAAAATTAATATCTCGGTAAGTGACTGAGCTATCGTACAAGGTATGACTAGACTAATGCGCACCCACCAAAAAACTTTACGTTACCAAAAGAACTACTTGCCATACAAAGACTTACCTTTGCAATTGCCAAAATTTATTTCTCGATTACAAAACACATTACATGTGAACGCAAAAAAAGAAGTTATAGTTACACCAATTCTTTGAATTAAAAAAAAAGTCCTGAGAAAAGTAATTATGTAAAAGAATTTATACAAAATGCTTTATTGCTTGCTTACTTATTTGAAACTAATAAGTAAGTAGTTACATTTAAAATAATGTAATTAAAAAATAACTGGTTCCCTTAAAAAAATTTAATACAATTTTGACTTTTTTTTTAGCAATTTTCATTTTCTAAAATCGGAAATTGACAAATTGTAATCGAGTTAACAAATCTTAATTGCCATTTAATATCTTGTTTGCACAAAAGGTAATCAAGTTAATAATATGTTTGGTATTATTGTATTCTGAACAGCAATTGAGAGAATAAATAGTGTAGCGTTATTTATAAAAATATATGCTTGATTGGACATTTTTTTGTTAAGCACTAAATATTTAGTTTTAAACAAAAAATTCAGAGAAATGGGACATGAAGAAAATAATCAAATGGTAACACAGGTATCATAGCACACAAGTGTTAACATCAGGTTGATACAGTTCTCGGATTGTTTTTCACAATAAAATTTGTGTAAATAAAAAACTGTTATCACATTCCACTGAGCCACCTAAAAAGTGGTGACAAACACAATATACACATGAGCACTGAAGATGAAAGTGTAGCGACTTTCGAAAACAGCTGTTCTGCTTTGCTGTGTAAGTTGAATAAAACTGATGTTGACTTCCTTTGTGCCTAGGAATATTTATCATCATATCTTTCTGAGATTTTAACTAAGGTAGAGCAATTTAGCCTATATAAATACTAATATAATTAAATATTTAGTCTTAATTGTAAACTGAAGGAACAAACTTGTGAAACTGTAGACATTATAAAGAAAAAGTGAAGAGCATTAAACAAAACGTCGAGTAAGTCGCAATATTACAAAAATATAACAAAAGTAAAAGATAATTAAAAAAAAAATGTTTTCAGTTGACAACTCTGAGTCTTTGAACGAAACATGTAATGTGCTTAATGAAGAAGAAAATGATTTTGAAACTAATGCTAACATTATTACTTTGGACTTAAAAACTAAATTCAAAGAGTGGGTTCAGGAATATAATCCCATGGTAGCTTCTTGCCAAAGTTTATTAAAAATTTTAAGAAAAGAAAACTTGGACGTTCCGCTAAGTGTTAACACTTTGATTAACTCAAAGAAAAAATGTGCTATTAGGACAGTAGCTCCAGGATATTACGTTCATATATTTCTTTTAGTTCAATTAAATAAAATAAAACATATCTTTAATATAAATGTCTATGAAATACATATCGATATTGGTATCGATTGACTTCCACTTTTTAAGACTCCAGGTAATGGCTTATGGCCAATATTAGGCAAAATAGTTGGTATGGGAAATATCAACGCATTTTTAATCGGAACATATATAGGACAACATAAACCCTTAAACATCGACAGCTATCTTCATGAGATTTTAGTCGAATACAAACAATTGAAGGAAGATTGACTAACTGTTGGGCTAAAAGTAGTTAAATTTTCAATAAGAGCATTTATCTGCGATGCCCCAGCTCGTGCTTTCGTATGCGGAGTTAAAGGACATACGTGTTTTAATGGATACACAAAGTGCCATCAAGTCGGTAAAAGAATAAATAATGTTAATACTTACAGTCCCAAAAGAGGTTCCCCTAGAACAGATAGTCAGTTTGCGAAGCGTTTGGACCCAAGCTGTCATCAACCATATCATATAAATTTTAAGTCAATGTTGGCAGATATGGAAATTAAAATGGTATCACAATTTCCTGTCGAACCTATGCATATGATAGATCTTGGCATAACAAAAAACAAATTTTTAATTAAGTTTACAAAATAAAGCTTGCAAGTTAACAAATACTCTGAAATCAGAAATTTCTGTGGTACTATTATCTTTTGCACCATATATTCCGAAAGAGTTTGTGGGAAGGCATAGAGGACTAGAAGAAATTTGTCATTGGAAATCAACAGAATTCCGCCAATTTGTCCTATACACGGGTTTTGAAAAAATTTATTCCAAATCAGTTATAGTTATAATCACTTTCTGCTGTTACATATATCTTACAGAAGCTTTTTTACTTAATGGATAAATGATTTCGTTTCCAAATTTCCTGAGTATTATGGCCAATCAAAAGTCTCCTTCAACGTTCACAGTTTACTGCACTTGGTGGAGAGTATTGAAGAAGTTGGTGACCTAAACAGCATAACCGCCTATATGTTTGAAAACTATTTAAAAACTATTAAACAAAAAATTTGAGTGCCAAAACACATAGCGCAACAATTCTTTAACAAGTTCATAAACGCAAATATAAAGGTAAAGAAAATAAATTTTGTGACCGATGATGACTATTTCCGGTGATATAGTGCGGTATCAGACTGAAAACTTTTATTTTACAAACAAAAGTCCAAACAATTTATGTATAATGAAAACAAAAGTATTTGTAATTATTACAAAGTTAAGCAATGACGGCACTTTTCAGGGTAAATGTTTTCCTAACTGCCAAAACTTTTTGGAAAAGCCAATAAAATCATTAGAAATCGGCATTTGCAAAGCAAAATCTGATCATTTTGGTCCTGAAAGAACATTTTTTATGACAGATATTTCCTCAAAATTGATGTCACTTTCGTTTGATAACAAAATTGTACTTATACCATTAGAATAGAAAATTTACATTTATATATACTTAATTTTCTAGACAAAAATAAGTCTAAAATTAAAAAATCTGAGGGAGATGTTAAAAAACCAACAACTGGATCTCTAACAGAAATTTTTAAATTAACTTTTATGCCCATATTATTAATAAATATAGCTTATTTCGGATTTCAGATTTACGAAAACACCAAAATGAGTTTAACAATAAAATTTTAAATGAGATAGGAAATATAAAAGGTGGGTACACAAACATTCATATGCGCTTTTCTAGTTTCTAGTTTTTATTCTAATTTCAGAAACTATAATAAACCAAAATAACGTTTTAACAAATGTTCTTTCCAACCAAATAGTCACACTAAATTTAGCTTTTAAATCTCATTTCGAGACTCCGAAATTTACTACACTTTTTCCACTTTCATCTGAAAAAGAGCTAAATGATTTCGAAAATGTGATAAACCCTGACAACAAAAGTGAAATTGTAAGTTAAACTTAGTATAAGAGAATGTTATTGTTCTCTTATTAATTTAAGCCCACATTTCCTAAAAATGTTGTTTTTACATATTTTTAATAATATAAATTTTCTTTACTACAATATGTGAAAACAATTTGAACAAATTTTAAGTAAGCGTCTTACAGTTTTTGGGTAGCGATATTTATATCTATCAATCTGTTTTATAGGTTTCTTCAATAAGACGAGTTTTGGGAAGCAAAAGTTTGCAAAAAGGAATTTGTAATATATTTTCTAATGAGTTGATATTAGAATACAATATTCGAGGTATTCAAGCAAGAAGAGGTTAGTGGACTACAAGGCCACAATGAATGTTATATTTTGTAAGTACTATCCAAATTAGTCTAAAAAATATATTATATTATTTTCTTCGTTTTTTAGTAGCAAGATCAAGTGAAGTATCTACGGAGATAGAGCTTTTAGGAGAAATGCGGAAAGCTATAAAGTATGCAAAAAACAAATACTTTAAGCAAACCTGTTTAAAACGAAAAAGAGAAAGCCTAAATGCATCAGAAAACTCTACTTAGAATATATGAACTATGGTATATAAAGAATTTTTATTGATAATTCAACAATCCTTTTTTCGTAATTTTTGTGCCATTCATTGAAAACGGATTCTTATTTTAAGAACTTTACGTAGAACATAATTATGTATGGATATTTCAAATCGAATTGTATGTGTTTTGCGTATTTTGTTTTAAATGATTCATGAATTAAATTTTAATTTATTAATTTGTCTTTTTTTTCATATATATAAGAACCTTAAAGTACAAACAATGAATTACGTCAATTATTTTTCTTCCAAAATAAATACCTTAATTAATTCAAAATTTTTTCTAGGTAAGTAGTTACCATGAATTTAAAAGGAACTATGTATAAAAAGAAAAGAGGAAGTACATATTTTTCGATTAAAAAAAGTACTCCTGCAATCTTATGTAGAAAGTACTTACCACGGGTCTAAGGAGAACTAATTACACTTAGAATTCAGAGAAGTACTTGTTTTATGAAAAATATAAATCCTTTCCAAATCTTTAAAGTAATTGATTCTCAAGAACTTATTATTTTAGTCTCATGTCTTGTTAAAAACATAAAGATGGTAATCCAGTTTGGAAGTCATTCCTTAAAAAATTCTTAATTCCACTCGATTACCTTTCTTCATTTTTTTGCTGGGTAGCTTTCCTAAACTGTCGGACAACTGCCACGCCCACTGTCATGACTATTAAGCAATTCTTCATTGAGTTTGAACAATGTGTGAATTCTTGAAGTTTTCCTGGTAAATTTTTTAAATTTCTGTTGTCCTTTTTTCTTGCTTCCTGAGCTTCTTCACACAGCTTTCCAATATGAAGTTTACTTTTTTCTTTATTTCTTCCATGGAAAAGGAAGAGGATCTTATGAATGCTTACTGACATGTTTTACCAGGAATAGCTCTTCTAAATATATCCCTTTTGGTAATAGCAAATTGCTCAAAAGTTGCAAAGTTTATTAAATAGCCAGAATTTATACATCCCAGTATTATGTGAAAACTCCTAAAAATGTCAACATTAATACCTGTGATATCTGCTGACTTTTCGGCCTTTGGAAAAAAGAGCAAAGTGCTGTATTTCCATCGTTACCTGGCTTGTCTCGTGGTATGTCTATAAGAAATCAATTTGAAAATTCATAAGCGTTATTTTATTTGAAATCAATTTCTCAATCTGTTTGCTAAAAACAAATTAAATCGGACGGCAGTATCTGGTAGATGAGGGAGCAGAATTATTTCAAACTTTTACATTTTCATTAGTTGTATGAAATGCTAAACAAACTTTTGTCTGAAACAGAGGCCTTAGAATATTTTTGTTTACATTGATTTTGTTCTGCACCATCGCAACTCCGCTTTACAATAAAGTAAACCGTGTTCTCTTGTTACACATAATCCTATTACAGTATGATTTAACAGTGTGATATATCAGCGTAAAATTCTAGGTATCCAAAAACTGATTATTTTAAGTAAGAACTATATCAATGTTTATGTAAATAAAAAATCTTACTTTAATTTTAATTATGTGCTGAATCGTTTTCCCCAAAATCTTATTAAAAAATTCAAATTGATCAGTTGAGGGGCTTTAGCTAGTTCCTATACGCATTTTACTGGGCCTAATGCAGTATATATATATATATATATATATATATATATATATATTGTTGTTATGTGTACCACACGAAATCTGTAGGATAGAAAGAATGCAGAATTACTTACTTTTTTACATCCACATCTGATGAAAAAGTAGCGTTTTCTTTATGTTTCTTTTCAATTTTATTGTTACTTTCTTTGTTAATTGTTGTTCAATACATTCGTTAGTTACGCATATAGTTTTCATATGATTAATTTTTACATACACAATTTGTTATCTTTTTGCTTAATACTATTTCTGTAATAATAAATTTATTTTGTTGTTTAATTAAAAATTTATTACCTTAAATTACAATAATACATATAAAGTTTTGCATTTTAATAACAAAATATAATTTTTCACAAAGTCCTGTGGACTTGCTTTATCTCTTAATTCCTCTTAATCGCTGCTTTCGACACATATGAAATTTGATGGCTTTTGTGTTTATTTTTAGTTTTGTTATGCTTAACTTTTTAAAATGCATGCGTAGTATTTTACAGTTTCATCCAATTGTGCAAGCAACAAATTGTGTTGTTTTTATTTAGAACAACAGACACTGTGCTACAGGAGAAAGCTAAGCTGTCGAACGGAAATAGTTTTGTTTGGAATATTGTTATATATCACGCTTTTCTTAATAGCATTTTGTGTAATTAAGGAAAAAAAAAAAAAAATATATATATATATATATATATATATATCAAGTTTTCTTAAACATTAAAAATAATATTTGATAATTTAATTCTTAAGCCCGCTTCTTCGAACGGGATAATAGTGTGTGATCTTATTGTTTATGGAACATAATTCTGCCGATGGATTCAGATCTCTATTCGGAGTTTTGAAAAGGGTATATTTCTTAAAAAAAAAACACGGATTGATAGGAAGGGGAGGTGCCAGTGAGTGATGCTTTGCAACAGATAGTTTTTTCAGTTAAAACAGTAAAACCTGTTAAGTTTTAAAGACCGACCCAAGAGGGGAATTATAAAGAATAGCAAGTTATTTTGTGCTTGTCTCTATTTAATGTTTTACTCTTTTGTAAAAAAAAATCATTTCTTACACTTTTCACTAGAAAATAGCCACATTATTTCATTTTAAAATAGAGAATTTCTTATAAATTGATAAGAAATCATTTAAGAAAAATATGTTCTGTTTTAAAACGCTTGCAAACTTCCACTTTTTAGAACAGGAGTGAAAAATTGTTACATGTTTGCCAAGAGAAGAAATTTCATTAAACAATATTTGAATTATATTAACAAAAGCAGATATTTTCTGAAGTAATGAAATTTAAAATATTGCTAAGCAATTTGTAGATGAGCAATTTTGTACAATAAAAACTGGGAAAGTATAAGCAGTTGGCATGGATATTTCTCAGACTGATTTTAAACTCTTTCCACAAAAAATAAACGGGTAATGCAAGACATCAGGGACAATAAAACTCTCCCTCACCCATAGGCTTCCAGGAATCATAGAGGCAGTAATGTGTCGTATCCCCACTGCTTTTCCTCATATTCATGGATGGCTTTTCATTTAAAGCAGTTGATAACAGCTTTTATTGTAGAGATATGTGACATCAATGTGCTAAATAACTATAAATGACTTAATCTTTAACAGGAGTTTCAGTATCTGGACGTTTAATTGTCGTTTGTATCTTCAGGATCAAGGTTATCTTTGCATCGTGATGTGGATAAAAAACTAAACTCACGTCAACTAAAACACAAGTTTTTTTTAAATACTACTGCCATATTTATAAAATATTTTAACGTCTTCTTTAAAAAAGGTGATGCAGAACTAGCATTGGGGTATAAATGTTTAATAACTTTATAAGTTAATTTATATATCTAACGAAATCGTACAATTTTGTTTTGAAAGTCAACAGTCAATTGTTCTGACTCAGCGTACGTACAGGACCTTCAGCAACAAAAATTAACCGCCTGGTTGAAAATCTTCGACAACATGGTCCAGTAAGAAACCTTCCATGTACCGGAATATCACTTACGGTCTACACGAAAATATATATTCACGAAATATATATCCACGTAAGAAAATAAGGAAGCAGAATTGATCAGTGAGTTCTTGTTGTGACCTTGATATTTGCTTTAGACTTCTCACTTATTAAAGCAGAAGTTTGAAATAAATATCTTTTGTTATTCTAAGAAACGTTTGGTAAAGGTTCCCTGATGATCTGCATTAGCCCCAGTGAAATTAGCTTAGGAATTGGCTAACAGCCCTCAATTGATCACTTTGAATTTGTTAGTAAAATTTTGGGAAAAAAGAGTCAGCACATATTTAAAATTAAAGAGTTTAAAAAACGACAATTCGGCAAAATATGTACTAGTTCAAAGACTGTCTAGAAACACGTTCAGCATAACTGGGGCTATCGCTGAGGTTCTTTCACAACCTCCTTTATCTTGCCATTTCTCACAGTATCACTTGTTTGTGGTTTAATTACGTAAACCCAGTCTTTCGATTGGGCCCAGAGAACAACTTTCACAAGAACGTGTGTGCTAATTTCTTTTAAATTTCATTGTTTTCGATAAATTTTTCAAAGAAACAAGTCACAAATATTCACAAATAAAATTCCTCTTCCAAGAGTTAAGCGCTTCAAAATTAACATTTCCAAACTTTTTATTAGATTTATATTAAAGGACCACAGTCCAATTCTTAGCATTTCATAGTGTGACTACCCATTCGCGTCGTAACCTCAAAGTGAGCAGAGCATTTCATCAAGTGCATTCGCATGAATTCAATTCAATAAAATTACACAAGGGAAAAACTAATTGTGCGCTGAATGAAGCTAAATGGGACCTGTATTTTCGAGATGGCAGCACATTTAAAATTGTGTAGTTCTCATGATTATTCTTGTTTGTATGGCAGAGATAAACTATTTGGAGATCGTCCGACTCACATTTTCTTCCCACTACGAGTTTGCAAAAATAGATTAAAAATTCTTATGCACACAATTAGTCGCTGAGCAACATAACAACTAACATATTTTCCTAATATTGTAGCACAGTGTCATCATTAATTTTATATAATTAGATTAAGAGATAATATTATCTATACAATTTATTCTATTATTTTTATTACCTTAAAACTTAATTATAAATATTTTATGCTCCTGCTCTGCACATTATTTTTATATGTTAAACATAAACAGCAAAGCAAATATATAAAATTTATTTTAAAGCTGAATATAATTACAAGTGTTATTTAATGGATACTTTTTTCTGATATTTAAATTGATTTAGTAACAATAAATTCAATGCAATTTAAATTGCACATAAATTAACAAGTCATTATTGTATTATTCTATTGAATTTAATTTAAATTTATTTCTTTTCTTTTCATAACTTTTTATATTTACAAATTTCCTTCTCTCACAACTCATAGATTTATTTATGTTTTTGTGTCATGAAAGAAAAAACAGTGATTCAAAACAGAAAGAAATGTCTGCTGCACGACTTGAATATAAGAAAAAAAATTCCAAAGAAAATGGCATAATTTTCAAAGCGCAAAAAGAAATTTGCTGTTATTCTTATCAAACAAAGCCATCACGGCAAAAAAAAAATGTAAATAAATGGGAGATAAATTCGATAGAAATATTAAAAAAGCTTTTGCATTTTCGTGATATTTAATGAACAGGGGGTAACTAAAGCATTCGTACAAGAATAGTGGCTCAATATCAGGATTTTATAACTTTAATAGCGTCTAAAATAATAGAATATTTGTTGAGTTGGTTTGCAGAACTGCTGCAAAACGTCACTATCTTCGAAAGAACTGGGTGTCCACAACTAATAGAAGAAATTTCCTATACTTTATTTCATATAATTTTTTCTTTGCTGTTTGTTGTGGAAAAAACTTGCAGACTTGGAAATGGAAGAATTGAACTCAATTCCTTATCTCATCAGAGTCAATATCAAAAAATTACAGTCTATGGGCCATGGAAAAGCCAAGAGCAGTTCAACCGCGTAACGGATAATTGGCCAATATATTTTTAAAAATGAACACCGTTTCACCATTTCCATCACTGGCATTACAAATTTGCTCGTTGGTATGCTTTTAACAGGATAAAATCACCTCGGCAGAGTGTATGATTTGTGTTTTTAAATCGCTGAATCGTGGATAGCCATTATTGTATTAACATGAAATTGCATGATAGCGCCACTAGTAGAGTTTAAACTTATGCCTACGTTAATACTGTTATAATTATCATTCCAAGGTTAGAGCAGGCTTTAGAAATAATCCTTATTCGTCCTACCTGTTCTTTAACTATAAAGGCAGATCTTCAGGTTTTCTATTCTTAATAAAATTTAATGATAATGAATCTTCAACCGATCCCGAAATTTGTGATATGTTCGCCGACTTTTTCTCCACGTCATTTTCAATACAAAACACAAATACAAAACACAACGTTCATATCAAATTCCTGAGGCTGCAAAAATTAATGCACCAAAGTTAGCTACAACTACTATTATAAATACTATACCAAATTTGAATTGTTGCGTAAAATATGGTCCAGATGGCGTTTCTAACTGTATTCCCCAAAGATGCCCATATCCGCTAATCATACCCTTGACTTTCCTATATAATATATCACTATCGAATGGCTATTTTCCTACCTATTGCAAGAGATGTTTTATTATTCCATTGCTTAAGTCCGGAAGTGGAACTGATATTCTAAATTACAGAGGTATCGCGAAAGTAGTATTCTCAAGCTTTTTGAAAAAATCGTATCTGATTATGTATCACATCAATCAATATCTTATTTGTCACTATTTAAACATGAATTTAGAAAAGGTCACTCTACAGCTAATAATCTTTTGAGATTTTCATCCTCAATTCTGCTCTAGCAAACAAAATGGCACCATTTCTACAGACTGCATTCAAGAAAGTGAACCATGACCTCATCGGATTTGCTCCTGTTTTTTTTAATGGATATCCACTTATCTCAAGGACGGACATCAGTGCGTGTTGTTTAGAAATCATATTTCTGAAATTATTCTTGTTCCTTCTAAAGTTTCTCAAGGTAGCCATTTGGACACGCTACTGTTCCTTATATTCATTAATGATCTGCCATACTGTATCTAAAACAATCAATAAAGTGAAGGCAGTACAGTATCCATAACCACCCCTATCAGCCTCAGGGGCCACACAGTGTAGCTCCTGAGCTTACACAAACCATACTCATACACTTGCCTAAGATCTTCGGGCCTACCCATAAAACCTTGATACATTCGAAGACATGCATGTCGCCAGTGCCAAGAAAAATCAGACAGCAAAGTCTTAAGAACAATAACTCCAGACCCTCCCAGCACCAACCATGTACCACCCGTTCCGCAAAATCTGCCCATAGAGGCTATCATCAGATGGGCCGAAGTCCCAATATACTATAAATATGGCAGAAAATCAACCCTTATCTGACGCCTCTCCCACTGACTCTTGATTGCGGTTGCAATCCGCAACCACCACGTAGATTCCCTAAATAGACCACATCCAACATCTGGCCACAGAATCAACTAGTCATCGAGGAAATACGAAGTCCGCCACACGAAACCACTCAAATGAACGTGCGTTGAACAGAGCTCCGACAATAAAGTAGGTGTACCAAACAGGCTCAGACAAAACAATCTCCTGCATGGCAACATCGTCGCTTCAACCTCCGAATTAATATCATCTTTGGGTCTCAACCACATCCCGTGGCACATGTGTAAGGTAACTGGCCACGCCTCGCAGGTCAAACCAGTATAGGTTGTGAACTTTTTTTTTTGATTATATGTACTCCCGTTGCTCTGTTAATTCAGAGATTGGGCAGGAACAGTATGGGCTATCACCAAAAGTTATCTTGTGGACACACATCAGTGCGTGTGGTTTAGAAATCAATTTCCGGAAAGTATTTTAGCTTCTTCTGGAGTTTCTCAAAGTAGCCATTTGAGCCCGCTACTGTTCCTTAGGTTCATTAATGATCCCAGATTCCAATATTTGTTGATGACGTAAAGCTTTTTGTTAGCTTGAACAAACCTAATCTGTCTCCTTTACATCAAAGGGAGTTACACGTAAAGAAAAAATAAATTTTTTTTAATAGAGGAAGTTCAATGCCCTGCACGTATAGAAATAATGGACATATAGTTGGAAAAGAGGACTTATTTCTAGATCTTGAAGCACTACATTAGAGTGAACTTACGTTTAATTCAAAAATTTCTCAAGACATTTAATAAAGCGAAGGGAGTACTTGGTTTCATTAAACGTTGGGTAAAGGAGTTTGACGATCCGTATGTCACAATTCAATTGTACACAGTTCAAAATCAATTTCTTCTATTTCGTGTCAGAAGCTTGGCCTGGAAGGAAAATGCAACCCACCGTCATGTGAAAGCCATCTACTCTAAAAAGTATCTCATTTAATTTGAATTTAATTAGCGGTGGCACTGGCTCTGATGTTATTCCTCTTCAGCTTGAATTTATAATTCCTCATCATACACAAAAGATATTATATTCCCCTAAAGTTGCAATATTTTCGTTCATACTATGCCAATTTGGATCAACAATTATTTCAACTCTATTGATTTTTCATCTCATCCGCATGCAATCAAAGGAAATATTATGAATTATTTGAGTGGTTATTCCTACAAATCTACAAATTATATAAATCTTAATTCAATCTACGAAATTAATTAAGTTTATTCTTGTAAATAATAAAAAAATTATTTTTCGTTTCTCTTCACTTACACCGACAGTCTCATACCAACAGTAGTATAATGAAATATATGAAAATATATTGAAAATCCGTGTTTATTGCATTAATTTTACAAGTTTTTAAAATGAAATTCAATTAAAATGAATTCAAATATAAGGCAAGAGAATAAAAATTTAAAAACTATATAAAGAAAACTTAAACGGTAAGAAAACAATTAAATAAAATGAATACAGAATTAAGATTAGCATCAAAAGAAATTCTCTATAAAGTGTATAAACATACCCCGGTGTGCTTCTGTTAATGTAGGTATAAGTTATTTACTATTGGAACTAGTGTTAAGTGGTACAATGGGAAATCGCAGCACATAGTGGACTAAATGCCTGCTGTGGAGCACAAGAGCGTTGTACTCTACTTCCTAAGCATAGAAAAACGTGAAATTTTGAACAGAAAAACAACAGATGGTAAATTTCATATCGCGGTTCAATAATAGCAATATATGGTATTTTCAGAACGGCAAGTGTTTCACACATTTTAGAGCGTATTTGAGTTTAAATAGTTGAAGAAAACTAAGTTAATGTTCTTACTAGGAGCCGGCGCTCAGCGGATAATCCATCTATATACCGAGCGTTGTGCCGCAATTAGAAAGGAGGAAAAGGTGTTCAGAGGAAATATGAAAACAGACGCGGGAATTTGTTGGGGCCATTTTTTATTTATGCTTCGCCGGTGAATTCTTTAACTTCCCACTAGGAAAATTGAGTATGTTAAAAAATTGGGAAGGTATTGGTGTTGCCTCGAGTTCAAAATATCGAATTCTCATCAGATATCCGCGTTTTCGGCTTCAAGGAGCTTCTCTGTCTAATTCTGTATATACCAGTGAACTGCTTATAACTTTTAGTGTTTTGAAAAGAGTTCTCGAGCTTAGATTACCAGTGAATTTGTATCGATTCGAACCGGTAGACTGCAAAATATCTTAGAGAAACTTAAAAACAAATAATTTGTCAAAATATTTTTCTTAGAATAACTTTAAGAGCGACTTCACCGATCACTTCCACACAAACGAATCAGCTTTTAACATTTAAAAATCGGGCCGATCTCCGTAAAGAAATTTAAACCGCTGAACCGTTCGTAATATATCGTAAACAAAAACATTCAAAACAAGTGATTTATTGGAATAACTCTAAAATTGTATATCTGATCGGTTAGTGTTGCCTACTCTTTTATAATTATCGAAAACTGCATCAATCACCGCTTATCAAGGGGGAATCGATTGATTTGAAAATTTAAAATATTGTGTTTATCTCGAAGAGCTCAAAAGTATAGAATATAATAAAAACCAGGTTACGATAGTCTTGCAGTTAATATTATAGGGAAGTCACAGGGATGGCCTTAGAGGTCAACCAGAAAACGGTTCATTTGTTTTAAATAAATTTAAAGTTTTAAAAAAAAGATATTTATAATAATACAAAAACTAAATAAATGAAAAAGTAAATTTCATAATACAAATATTTAGTTTTGGCGTTTGAAGGAAAACTTTTTCTCATCACTTAAACAGAATTTTTTCTATCCGGAACAATTTTAAATGTATACTCGAGTCCTTTTGTCAAAACTCCACAGATATATTCCTACTGATCCCTTGATCTTCTCTAACTTTATTAATAACAGCTTAAGTAAAGATTGTAGAGCAATAGCTCCCAAAATTGTATTAATTCTTCTCTGTTCAACAGCAAAATAAAATAGGATTGAAAGTGGGCACTCAATTAGCATGAGGCATGACCTACACATCGTCCTCAAAGTTTAGGCCAGAATTAATTTAGGGTGCATTGAGTGGCAAATTTAAGAACTCAATGTGTTATACGGTGTCAAGTGATTTTTGGTCTGCAAGTGATTGCTTCGTCTAAAAAATATATTAAAACTTTAGAATTCATTATACAAAATATAATACATTCATGTCATTATTGTAAAACCACTTCTGGGAATTTCGAAGGAAATTACTGAAACTGAACTTTCCATAGAAATCAAAAACAAAAATGTTAACAACAGCAAAAGATAATAAAGAATTAATAATTACTTTTACAAGACAATGTTGCTGCTGTGCGTTTAGCAGTGTGGGTTTGTAAATGAGATATATTCTCTACAATCAGCCACTGAAATGCCAGCACACTTCCACATTATTTCTAGAATAATACTTCATTAATGTACAGATTTGTTTGAATGTTTAAATACGTTTTCATGAGAAGTGCGAGTGTGAGTGTGACTGAAAGAGAAAGACGCAGAGAAACTTAAATGTTATGCTTCGAATAACAACTGACACTTTTTACAATGGCCACTATCACTATCAGCAGTAGTACGGGATGTTGCTATGAAAACATCTCTTGTCAACAACAAAAACATTAGCATAATCATCAGATTGCACAAGTTATATGATGGCAATGCAGCAGATTACATTGCAATAGCATTTGCTGCTGTTGTCGTATTAAATCTGTGATGCCTTCCAGCATATTTCTGCAGATCACATGCAATTGTAGGCCTGACATCGTCATGCAATAATTTCCTCCTCCCACTATTTGTGTTGTTGTTGCTCTTAATAGCGTTATTATTGTTATTAAAGTTGTTGACGGCAGCCAGTAGCAACTGTAGTGACTAACATCATTCTCATATCCTTTTTCTTCCACAGTGAATGCTATTTGAAATAGAGGTCCTGTGACTGCTGCAAAAGCTGCAGTGATTGTGGCACATAACAGCGACATCAAAGCTCCTCTGCATTTGTTGTGGAAACTACTGTTTGCTCCACTTTTTTGCATGGCAGCTGGATTCTCATCTGGAAGTAGAAACAGAAATTATTATTGGATAATCAGAAAAGTAGACACTGAATGAAATATAAATAAAGAGCAAGTAATATCTTAGTCTGAATTAGGAAAGACTCAGTGCATGAGTAAAATTATTACTTCAATAACAAAATCCTTCGCGTTTAAAATCTATTCTTTTTTATTTTCTATACCAAAAGCTGTTTTGAAATCGTGATGGCTAATTTTCTTTCCAACTTTTAAGAACAAATTACTAACGCTTCATTCAAACTTGTTACATACTTGCCCCCAAAAAAAAAGTTACCACTTAATTTTAATGAGCAATATTTTTATTCAGATAATTGTTTATAGAGATCAACTGATTTAGTGGTTACGCTTTTTTTTGCAAATATTTGGCAAGTTTGTTTATTTTTAAGTTGAAAATTATCAATCAAGTCTACCAGTTTTATGACTATTGAAACTATTCGGAATACTCTACTCTTAATATACATTTGAATTTGCAAGAAATTATTGAAATGAAAGCATTTTGTGAATCCCTTGGACTCCTGCGTTGCAGTTTGATGATCTTCTTCTTTTCTTAAATTTTTTATTACTACATCCATATAAAACCATCCAACAGTAAAAAGGCATAGCCAGTATGCGTGACATCTTTAGTGGATGAATTAGTTCGCATATAAGCGACTAGGCTGCTGTATTCAGACTCTCTCTTTGCAGACTCTCCTTTTTGAGAGAGCCTACACTGAAAGAATCTCTTTTCGCAAACTCTGCTAAAGTTGAACCGTGATGCTGGTTTTGTTGGATTATTGGCACAAGTTTCTTTAAAATTAGTTAAATGAAATTTTCGTCAAATAATTGAAATAATTTGATTGATACAACAGCACAATTTATTTACGGAATGAAATGACTGCATCTATTCAATGTAATAATTCCATTGATGCAGTAAAGTTGATTAATTGATAAATTCAAATAAATTCGTTGAATTTATTTGAGAATGTCTGTTTAGTGATGTGGTCAAGTGGGTCTGCATGCTGTACCAAATCATCAGCAGATATTGAACTAATTCCAATATAACGAGACCCCTCAGCTTATATGTAGACTTTAAAAATCTATTTGATGATTACGAAGCATAAGCGGAGATACTGAAGTTGATAGAAAACACAACAAAATATTGTTTATTTTTATAGTTAATACGATAAAATAATTTAAAATTTGATGTATTGAAATCATCATACAAATCAAGTTTCGGCTGACAAGCTTTCAAATAAAACAGCAAATGTGCTTACAATTATTATATCCAACTTTCAAAACTTCAATGAGATCTTCCTTAAAAAAACGAATATATTTTATAAATAAAATGAAACTGAAGTTTTTTCAGGCTTGAATTCAAATCTGCGAAGTTACAAATAATTTTTGCAATTTTGTATTGATTTCGAGTTTTTTATTAAGAATGGATGATTAATATTGAGTACTTATTTCTATAAGCCTGAAGCATTATGTACGATTTCATATTTTTGTATTCTTACATTTCAGTTTAAGAGAATCCAGCACAAAACTCGAGTGTCACAGATATTCAAATATTTTTAAGTGCGAACTGAATATTTTTGTTTAAATATCAAGTGTTTTCTAAAAAGATACTAAATTTTTTTCCTATTAATGCAATGAAATATTTTTTACGATATTATAAAAGTCAATGCAGCGAGACTCTTCCACAAAAATCGTGACCTTTTTACTGGGTTTGTGAGAAATAAATAATTAATGAAACCGCTTCTTTGAGTTTTCAAAGCAGATAAAGCAAATGATATATGAACAACGAATATGGAAAATCTTGTGTAGGGATAAGCGAAGATATACATGGCCAATAATTGTAAGATGTATGATTTATTAATCAAATAAATAATGGTTTCAGCTTCATATTAAAAATTTAGGAAAACAAAACAAATTTTGTTATATTCTGAAACATAAAATGAAATAAAGCGTACGAATCTGTAGATGGAATATTTTAGTTTGAATAAAATTAAATATAAAAACTATTAAATATCTTTCCACAAGGAGAAAACATATAAGAAAAAATTGCAATTAACTCCTTCTGCTGAAATATATTGATTAATTATTATGAACTCCTAGAAAGCCCCTTCTTTATTATTCCCCTTTACAAATAATTACGCTGAAAGTTTTGCTTTTGTCATTTGGCTTTTAATTAATTGTGCAAGAATTAAATAGTAGAAATAATTAATTCATATGCGCTGTAATGGCAGGTATAATTATTTACATATATAATTTTAATTTTTTTTCTTCGATGCTTCTGTTAATTAGATGGGGTCAAATCAAATTTTATTATTTGTGAAAGGTAATTCACAGTGACTGTCATACATAAAAAGTAACACGTACAGGTTTTTAGCTTCGCGTTAGGAAATTTTAAGACTTCAAAGGTCACGAAGGCATAGGTTTTGCCTCGTTTTGTAAAAATTGAGTTGTCACCAGATCTCTACGTTTTGAGGTGCTGGGAAGTTTCGAGAACACGTCACTATGTCTGTGTGTTTGAGTGTGTGTAGGCATGTGAGCTGCTTATACCTTGTGAACGACTTGACCGGATCGAGCCAAGTTGGAAGCCATTTAAAGGGTTATTTCAATTTGCTGTGAATTCGACCCGGTAGATATCAAAAACTCTCAACATAGAAAAAGTTAAATTTTTAATAAATTCTAAAAAGTTTCAGAGATCAATTCTACAAACTAATCAGCTCTTAATATTAAAAAAAAAACACGTTGGTTACTGCAAAACGGGTTCAGATCCCATAATCCATTCTTGGCATATCGTGAACGAAAAATTCGAAAAAATATATATTTTTTATTCTTCCGTTGTTTATACATCTGATCAGTTAGTGTTATCGCTTATTTTTCAGAAATTTAAAATCACTTGGGAGTAATTTCGTTTATACAAGAGTCGTGGAAGTTTCAAAGTTATTAAAATATTTTTAGTCGCGAACATCTGCAACAATAGAATAGCACGTAACGATAGTGAAAAGTTTCAGGCAACTGTTTTCCATATATTTTCAATATTACGATCAGTATTCAGGGCATGATCGTCTATTGCGTCGGCGCTAGCAGGCAGGGTATAGTTTGGAGAGACTAGATGAAAACAAAAAGAATATTTTTTATATTTC
Source organism: Linnaemya vulpina (assembly GCA_963675445.1). Lineage (NCBI taxonomy): Eukaryota > Metazoa > Arthropoda > Insecta > Diptera > Tachinidae > Linnaemya > Linnaemya vulpina. Next base: position 87,288,484 of record OY776276.1, on the reverse strand, counting down.
TGCTACAGGTAACGACAAGGGAGGATACCATGTTCAACTTTTTAGTACATGACGGTGTTAATCGCTGTCGCCCAGTGATGTGCCTTCGGCATTGGGATAAGCCAACAACAACTAACACAATCTTGCACTCATGCAGATCAGAAAACTTCGACAAATTATTCATATTTAAATGCAGAGTGGGACAGAAGATCTAAGACGTCCTACTCTTGTGCCACCTATTTTAGAAGTGAAGGAAGACAGGATTGTATGTTGATTAAAATTTAATTCAGCAACCAATAAATTGTTCCAACAAATTATTGACTTAACCTGTTTCAACTAACAAGCATTCAAAAATAATGTTCTGATAGAAGAATTCAGAGGTGGGAAACGCATGTTTTATTTATATATTTTTGTTAACTTAATTATATTAACTTAATCTCATACGATACACAGAAACTACCCAAGTCACATTGAAGTAACAAAATATTTATATTATTATTATGTTTCAGCGAATATAAGAATATTAGACACATGTTATTAACTTTGGCGATCATCTATAAAAAATAAAACCCAAATGGCTCTCCTGACCAACTTTCGATTTTCCATTAAACAGACTGGTCGAGGAGTTGTTAAAATATTATCTTCGTTTTTGACCAGTTGGATAGGATTTTATCTAATTCTCGCAGATTTGATAAACACCAATAAGCGGCACTTTTTGGTTAATAATTCGTGGTCGACTTTGGCGCGGACTTTACTAAATAGCAAATTGAAATGATATGGTTTCGCTGGCCATAAGTAAAACTGTGATGTACAGAATACGTAACCAGATGATTAATCAGTAATGAGAAATCCTTGGGAAATCCGTTTTGGTAAGTTTCTATTAGGAAAGGAGTATGAAGGGAAAGTTCATCGGTTATTTAAGCAAATTAGTGTCAAAGTGTTTTTCTATAATTGTGCGATTCATTAAAAGCCATGAATACTTACTAAGCCATGAATAAGATGGGGACAATGCAGATTTGAAAAAAGTGTGAAATATTCCCTGCAGAAATTATTGGAGTACATGATCCGTTTCAGGTCAAAAAGAGTAGTGACAACATGGTCTGATGTAATGCAAACAAGGACCATGATGACAAAAAAAAAAAGATATTTCGCAATACCCGCAGCACATGATTAAAAAAAAAAGTACCGCATAATATGACCTCCAAACTAATGTTCTGTAGTAATCCATGGAGTAGTGACATGAAGCAATTTCGAAACTAACTCTGTATTACATCTAATAGTTTTTGAAGCACTCCGACGTGGTGTTTTTTTTTTTTTTGGATTACATGGTCCTCTCCCAGAATTTTGTAATTAAAATGGAGCACGAGTTTCCCATATATTTTTATTCCTTTTGGCCTAGTCCTGGTCCCTTGTGGAGTACTTTTTACACGCGTGTCAGCAGTAGTCCCGATGTCTGCAGGGTTATATTCCACTAATAAGTTGCTGCACACAAAAATCGCCCATCATTCAAAGACAAATATGCACCCTACTATTTAAATTGAGTGTCTTAAGAAAATATCAAATTAATTTAATATTCTTTCAAATTGTAATACCATAAATTCCTTATCCAGTAATTTTAGATCAGTATTTATTTTATTACTATTAACAGTTTTAGCAACATAAACTTTAAAAGATCTCATCGGAATGTTTAAAATGTGTAACACAAAACGTATTCGTGCTAAAAGAGAACAATAAATATAATGACGTTAAATTGCCATCTAAGCACACCATAAAATAATGATTATCTAAAGCGCAATTTATTTGCTACGGCTTTTCTCTGATGGTTTTTAAAGACAAATTTATCAAAACGCCATTACTGGTCCGACGTTGCTCGAATTCAAAGTCATCATGTAATTGAATATTATTTTACTTCTTTGCCATCGTAATAAACTGATACAGCAAACAACAAACCAAGGCATCAAGTAACAGATAAACTGAGAAATGTAAATAGATGACAATTTTTACATTTTTGCTGTTTGTTTTTAGATGGAAAAATATTATTCTTGGAAATCCTGTGAATTGGCAGATGAAACTGAATTAACCTTCGTTCTGCCAACGACTATTATGTGCACCATTTATATGACAAACGGGTCAATCCTGCCGATATAATTAACTGTGACGCATTGCAGCCATATTAATTTGAAACTAAATGAAGAGGTCTTTGAGTAACAGCACGTAAGTGCCGCTTAATGGTATGGGCTCATAAATATTTGTTGGCTCAAAAATAACCACAAAATCAACTTGGGGTATAATTGAGCAATTTTTCGTAATAATAACGCGAATGTTCGTGTCATTTTGGAAAGTATTTATATAATTTATTTATTATATTAACTTAGAGAAAACGATAGAACATCTTACAAATTATAGTGCTGGTAAGAAAATCACGCCATACTAAAGGTAGAATTGATTTAATTAAAAAAATTAAGAACCAATAATACAACCACAAATTCCCGAATAATAAATTTACTTTTAAAATAAGAATTATTGTTGAGTCCCTTTCTCGATTTTGCAAATATTCTATTATTTGTATGACATTAAAATTTTTTGTTAAGCCCTGCAGAAATTATTGGAGCACATGATCCGTTTCAATTAAAAAGGAGTACATACAACATGGTCCGATGTAATGCAAACAAGGACCAAGATGTCTAAAAAAATTTGGGAATAATCGCAACACATGATTAAAAAAAAAATACTGCGGGGTAATAGGATAAAATGGTTTCCAAACTAGCTTTCTGTGGTAATCCATGGAGTAGTGACATGAAGTAATTTCAAGACTAACCATGAGTCAACGTGCAGAGTAGTTACTGGGACTAGTTTTTGGACTACTCTGACGTAATGTTTTTTTGGATTACATGGTCCTCTTCTAGGACATTGTAATGTAAAATGGAGCAAGTTTCTCCCATATATTTGGATTACTTTTGGACTAGTCCTGATCTATTGTGGAGTACTCTTTACAAGCGTGTAAAGTAGTATCGGTTTCTACAGGGGGAGTGGAATATTTTATAATATTTTGTTGTAATCATAACAAAACATAATGGATCAGTACTAATTGCAGGACTGCTACGCTATCTCAGCAGCGTTCGTTTTCTTAGTAAAATGTTTCCGCTTTGCATGGTGACACGTAAATTACACAGCTTTTCAAATGTTTAATTTGGAAAAATACCAAGAACGCCACATGCCGAGATAAGTTAATTGGGACCTCCTGAATACGAAAAACGCTGTATTTTTTTCTTAAGTACCGTTTTTAGATACCGGTACTTTTGTCTTTTTGTGGTTTGTGGTCCCACTCAAACCCATTTGGAGCCCAACCGAAAAGCCCGATCGAATTCAATCGCATATCGTTGAAAAGGCAATTGAATGCCTTTTCCGTCGATGTGCTGCAAATTTCTATGCGTCATTTTAATATAAATTTTTTGAATTTACGCCGAATATAGTGTGTGAGCAATGAAAATGAATATATTGTTGTTACACAAAATCCTTAATAAAAACTTTATTTTTCATCCGTTTTTTTTCAGACTGCACTTAAAATGTTAGTAACTAAGTAAACTATTTGGTAAAAAAATAAAACATTCCAGGTTTTTACTATAACCTAGCAAAAAACGAAATAAAAATGAAAAACTTTGAAATTAAAAAATAGGCTCCTGGTATTTTTTGGCTGTAAAACAGTGTTATTTAAGAACTTAAGAAAATGGACATGACAATTGATTATTCTTACATTCATTTCTAAGTTAAATTACTCCTGGTTAATGCGAAATTCTCCAACTCTGATGATCATGCTTCGACTCTTAATAAAAATTCATTTATTAAAAATAATTGTAAATATGGGGGGTTGGGCTTGACCCTTCATAGCAATTCAGGACTTTACAGGTTTACAAAAGGAAGAAACCTAAATCTTCACACCGTTTTCATTTTATTGCATTTTGAAATTCAAACTTTTTATATGTCTCAGATCTTCAGCGGAAGAGCGTACTTGCTGTAAGATTATTCTAATTCCAATATTTTTTTTTGTTTTAGACCATACACGATGCATTATGCCAGAACTAGAAAAATCGTTTATAGGAAGAAGAGTAGAGGAATTAGTGCGTGTACATATTCGGTTTGAGCTTTCCCAAGTTAAAGTTTAATTTATTCCACAAACAAACCGTTCGACCAAAGAACTATTTCTCTGAAGAGTGTGCTGTGGTTCTGTACCACTTGACTACAAAAGGATTTGCCCCGTGTAACGATTTTCTGACACAAGTTCCTTAATGTCAACTGCGAAGAATTCGTTATAGAATCAGTAAAATAGAGTAACACATCCCACTTTGCGTCGATAGAAATTGGGTTGGATGCAGGTGAACGAAAAACTTCAAAACAAACTTTTAACCACTTGCCAAAATATGAGAGTTGTCCTTTTTCTGCCGGATGTAGGTGGCAGAAATACTGAGTAGATCAGATGGAGCGAAGTATGTTTTACACCGTCTCAAAAATCAAGACATTTATATGATCAGGCCCTCGAACATATTTTCATGTTGAGAAACTCTGATTCCCTGATATATATATATATATATATATATATATATATATATATATATCACCCATATAACTGGAAATTTATTTAGACATGACAGTAGCGACGAGGGCTAGTCAGTGCAACGCTATCCTAATGCCGGAGCCGATAAAAATTTTGCGTGAAGCTCCCCTGAAGCCCCAGTGAAATGAACAAGAATTCTTAAAGATCACTTTGACTTCTTTTAATATTCTAGAAAAATATAAAAAAGAAGGTTATGGAATTGACAAAGATGAATCAATATATAACGAAAATAGTTTGTTTCACATCAAGTACAAAAGGTTACCTATTTGGAAAAGGCTTCACAATGACCGAAAGCAACTGTAAATAGAAGTAACATTAACGGCTCTATTTGATATGGCCCCTTGTTTGTCTACTGGGCAGCCGAAGGTTAATGAAGAGAATAGCTGAGTAGCAGTGGCAAATACAATCAAGTTGTAGTCAACGTTTTATGTCCAGAAAATTTAAGTGCGTTCATATTGGACACACAACAACAAAAATAAAATATGAAAAATAAATAAACTGTTTAAAATTTCAAACAACATGAAGACTATAAAATATAATGGAGATTTGGTTTCAGTTTATATGACTCGTAATACATTCAGCTACACATAAGAGACCAGCGCCCTAAGGAATTTGTGCGACATTAAGACCAGTATGATATGCCATTTAATGGACACGTAACAGAAGATTTAGGTGTTGTAAGAGTGTAGTAAATTTGGAATTTAATGAGGGACATATTATTAAAGTTTTGAAGGACGCTTGGCTTTGCAAAATAATTGAAGTGAGATTTTCTGTTTATTTAGAAAATATGCTCACGAATTATTAACTATTTTATACACATACTAAAGCAAGTTTTAAACAATAATGATATGACAATGACTTACTGTCATCTACTCTTAATTAAAATAAATACTATTCTTATTCAGTCAGAAACCATTTTTATGAAACTTCATATAATTACAATACTCGTCAAGTATATTTTGTTATTTTGTTATTTTTTCATTATTACTGCAAAAGAAAGAAATGCCAATCCTTTCTGATTAAAATCATACTTCTTTTGTACTGGTTTCATCATAATTTTTTAATTATTATGAATAACCGATGATACACCAGCACATTCAGCACACATCATTCTGGTCAAGTATTTGCTGTCATGCATTGTTTTGCATTTGAATGAGAGTATTTTCAAGCAAAATATATTTCATTGGCCGTGATTTTTGCTAAGAGGGTTTCCTTCTAAGCGAACAAAATTGGATGGAAGTCTGTCCAAACTAATTATGAAAATATTTCATTTTAATTAGACGATTTTTTCAATTAAATAAATCTGAATTAGTCTGTGTCTTCTTAGAAAGTTATTTATACTATTGCGAGAACTTAAGGCCTTATTTACAAAAAATTATTTATATAATAGGTTAGGTTAGGTTAGGTCGAAAAGAGGGGCATGAGCTATCTCAATCCGTGCAGGATTACACTTAGGCCTCCTAGGCCTGTTGTGCGCTCTATTGTAAGGAGTTCCCATTCTACCAAAGGGAGCCTCCATTAATACCGCGAAAACCTATGAGTTTGGTTATGTTATGAACCTAGTTTCCTCAATATATCTTCTTAAGTTCCTCCAATTACAATCCCTAAGAAACTCCATCTCCTGTATAATCTCCTGATTAAATGTTTGGCTTCTGAGTTTGCTAAAAGCTGGACAGTAGCACAAGTAGTGCTCCAGTGTTTCGGCCTCCTCCTGGCAGGCCCTGCATGTTATATTGGGGTTCGTGCCAGGTGATTTCTTAACTCTGTATGTCCTGTTATTAAATAAACTAGTCTTCGTAGTGCTGGCCTAGTCAATGTTAGGATCTCTTTTGTTCTGTTACCATCTGGGTCCCTCATAGAATTCTAGTCACCCTAACTACGGTAGAGTGCTGCCAATCTCTTGTATGCCCATTGCCTTAGTTCGTTCTTAAAAACTTGAAATGGCTTTGGATTGTCTAGTGCGATGTTTGCCATTAATGCTCCCACACTGTGTAGTGTTAATCTCATCGTGTATGAGTTAATCTCATCCGCATGATTTCTTAGCACCTCGATAACTCTCCTACTATCCGTGAATATACGAACCGGTAATCTGTTATCGATTTCCTTTAGCCATTTTATCCCTTCCACAATAGCCATGATCTCACTTTGAAATACCGTGGTATGATCTAGAAGACGGAAGTATTTGCGAAAGTTGCGACCCATGTCATAGAAACCTACACCCGATCGGTCGCCAATTTTCGACCCGTCCGTGTACAGGTTGGTCATGGGGTTCGTTGTACTTGCATCATAAACAAGTTTTTGGGAATAAGGCCTTTAATGTGTATAATGTCATTCATATCAGGTAAACGCCACACATGCCTCATACTTTTCTAATATCTCGTGGGAGAATTTAAAATAATCTGGAAGTTACTGGTTTTACCCTGTTTAGAAAAAACGAATACTCATCATATCTCCACATTATGATATCCTAGAAAGCTGTTCCAAATATGTCTTAGATCTCGTCACGACATATGTATGTAAGCATTTGTGTATGTGTGTGTGTGTGTATGTAAAAAAGTGACTAATTTATAGTTCGGCTACCAGTTTGGTATATATAATTCGACGGAACCGTATTAAACCAAATTAGTAGCGTTCTGGAGAGATTTAATCGATTCAAACCGGTAGATTTTAAAATTTCTAAAAGAAAATTACTTTTCAAAGTGTTTTTTTTAAATAAAATTTAAGCAGCTTCACGTTTAAAAACTGTGTCGGTCATAAAAGAGGAGACCAAAATCGGTCAATCCGTTCACAATATATCGTTAATGAAGAATTTTATAACTTTTTTCTAAACTCCGATATTTAAACAGTTTTTGTTTTCGATTCTTTTACAATAATCCAAAATTACATGAATCGCCGATTATCACGTACAAGTCGGTTGATTTTAAAATTAAATTAATTACGTTTTAGGTCCAAGAGCCCAAAGCTCTAAAACAAAAATACGATTCCTTTGCGGCTAAAATTAGCGGGAGGTCACAAGCATGACTCTTAAGTGCACCCCTTCATACTTTCAATCCATATTTTGTTGCTCCAGTCAGTGAACTGAAGAACTGTTTCGGCAACACCAAGAGGCTTCGTAATTATCTGTGAAAGTATTCCCCGATCATTATGTTGGTTAAACTAAGAAAAACCTTTAATTTCTTTTAAATCTTTTTCCAATACAAAATTTTTCTTTCAAAGCGAAATCCATGAATTTAAATGCGGAAAAAATAAGAGATGCATATAAAGTTTCAGCATTATCTGTCACGCAAACTGCCCATGAAATACATATATTTTTTCTATATTCAAACGAGTAAATGAAACACATTCGACGGTTGCCGAACTTAGACCAAAACTATATGACATTAATATCGGAAAAACGCGATTGTGCATGAGGTACCACATTTACTTAATTTAAGCCCATGCAGCCTTTTCTTTTCTAAAATATACAGGGAATCCTTGAAGGTGCTTAGCACAATAGGACATTTTCATATATTATGATGCAAAATATATAAGCAGTTGATGACACGGCGCTCACATGATCTCAATTTAGACCTAAAAAATTATTTTATCAATATCTAACACGCCCATTTCCCACATTTCTTCAAAGTGCAGACTTTTCTCCTTAATTTCACTACTACTTTTTTTAAACAGAACAAACAGCCTTAAAGTTAAGGCGAATACTTTTCAATAAAATTGAACTAAAAATAATATTGTTTTCCTCCCATATAAAATTTAAATTGACCGATAGCTGTATTAAGGCTTTACTAGTGACCACTTGCATGTTCTAAATCGCTCAATTACAATATATTAGTTTGTAATAGATTTCAATAAAAGCGGACAACCCCTAAAGAACTTAACAGAAAACATATGAAACTTCAGTGTATTTATAATAAGTCTTTAAATTTTATTTAAACTTGGAAACAAGCAATTGAACATTTATAGCCTTTTATAAATAATAAAAGCCTTAAGTTATAAGAACTTAAACGATAGCAGGCCATCGGCTGCAAAATGTCGAAAATAAAATACATGGGAGTGATTATTTTAATGGAAGATTGTAGTCAATTTGAATAAATTTCTACGTTTTTTCTTCGTTTTTGTTTCAAAACAAAAACTGTGCAGACAATATAAAATAATATGCGAAGAGATTTCACGCTTAGAAATATTTTTATTGTCAAATACAAAAGAATATTACAAATTTAAATTATATAATGATACAATGCAAAATGATACAAGCTTTTCGATTAAATAAATTTGTTTAAATTTTAATTGTATTTTTGTAATATTAAAGGGAAATTTATGGCTTTCGGCTGGAGTGGACCTCCCCCATCGTAACTTTCTGCATTCACAATCACTTTAATTCTAGTAACAATAATTGGTGCTATTGTTTGTCAGCCACGCCTGCATTTAAGGGAGCGGACACCAACTTTAGCAAATGTTCTTGTGCTTTCCGTCTGTGCTTTCAAACTATTTTGCCAAAGAATCTATATCAACATGTTTTTTTCTTAGTGATTTTTATTTTAATGAACATTTTATTTTTGCTATATCAATATTTATACAGGCTAATGGTTCTTAGTTAAAATCTCAGAAAGACATGATGATAAATATTCCAAGGCACAAAGGAAAGTCAACATTAGTTTTATTCAACTTACACAGCAGAGCAGAACAGCTGTTTTCGAAAGTCGCTACACTTTCATCTTCAGTGCTCATGTGTATTGTGTTTGTCACCACTTTTTAAGTGGCTCAGTTGAATGTGATAACAGTTCCTATTTACACAAACTTTATTATGAAAAACAATCCGAGAACTGTATCAAACTGATGTTAACACGTTTTTGTTTTAATAGTCGTGTTACCGTTTGAATATTTCTTATTTTAGATACATATAAAAGGAAAAAAGTCCGACACAAAAATAATTCTTCTGAAGTGGGGCCCCTATTTTGATGTCACTCTTCGAACTTATTCCTGTTGAGGTATCATCTACAAATATTAAATAAATATATATATATATATATATATTTATATATAGTTTGAGCTCATTCTATCTTGGAAGATATCCATTTATATGCTATTGAGAGGCATGTGAGGCTTAAAACAATATAATCACTAAAGACGAACATGACAGAAATATCATTTACGTCATAATATCGTAAAATTTTGCGATAATATGCTTGCCCATGGTCAAGGTTTGACTACGAGCACATCGGGATTCTGATCACATACCAAGACATAAGGATCCATGACAACGTTGACTATTGTGTACCAAAACCTTTCTTTCTGTCTCTTGTCGAGTACAGGGAACACGCTTCCAGATTTTCATTCGCCGTAGATTCCGTTAGAGTCCTTACTGACGAATCTAAGAACGGATCTAGTGTAGGCGGGGGTTTTTAATTGGAGAACTTTAACATAAGAACTTCATTTAGGCTTCGGGGTGGTTGTAGCATCCTGCAAGCCGAAATATCTCATATTAATTGTGCAGCTAGATGACTGAGGTATTGTAAGATATCTAACGATATATATATCTTTACCGACAGTAAGGCGGCCATCTCTGCTATCAATGGAGTGTACAGCACATCCATAACTGTGGTCGAATGCCAACTGTCTTTAAATGAGATAGCGAGATATTCTAGGGTGACACTTGTTTGGGTACCAGCACATTCCGACTGTCCCGGCAACCTCATTGCTTACGGGATTGCCATGGAAGAGATAGAGCTGAACAACTCTGTGATCTGTTACTTCACAGGCATTCCTCTATCGCACTGAAAGTTCTTGATTCAGTGTGAATCATACAAACTCGCTCAATAAGATGGGAAAACGTGACCAATTGCCGCGTGGCAAGGTCCACATGGCTCCGCTACGACCCATGCAGAACACGTGACTTTCTTAACTCCAATTTTATTTTTCTAAGCCTTTATACAATTAGAAACCATTTGGATAAAAAAGGATTTCTAGTTGTATAAAGGTGTAGAAAAATAAGATTAGAGTCATATCGTATAAAAGTTGTTTGTTGGGTTTTAGTTTGTATAAGTTTCATAGCCTACTACACTTATTATATTGTGATTTTTTAAAATCATTTGTGAATTTTTGTAGAGAATTTATTAACATAATTCTCAGATGGTTTATAAAAGTCTTTTAATAACTTGAGAAATTTGAGACTTTTCAAAACAGTGGTTAAAGTCTACTGACGATTTGGTAAAAAGCGCCAATGAAATGCATATAGACATTGCTTAACCACAAAACAAATAAGTTTCATATTATAAAAGTACAATGACAGTATGTCAAATAGTTAATTTATTAACAATTTTGTTTTTCTTTATATGTATTTTGTCGACAGAACGATATCGAGTGACACTGTGGGACAGGCGATTATTCTAAAAAACCCGCTTTGAAAAAAAATATTTCTAGTTATTTTTGAAATTTACCGGTTCGAGTCGATCCAATTTTACAGGGAATCTAAGCTCAGGAATGCTCTTCAAAGCATAACTAGTTTCGTTTAATTCGCTTCAGTCATGCAAAAGTTGTGATTCATATCATTATATCCACACATACAGTGATAGCGACGTGTTCTCAGAATTAGTCAGGGACGATTACTTGGACCTCAAAACTTGGGGATCCAGCTTTTCTAGCGGGAAGTCAAGAAAAGATTGAGTTCCGTCATAACGGTTGTAAGCCGCTGGGAGCAGTAAGCCAACGAGCCATTCAACACTTCAAATATTGTTTTCAAAATTATTTTTTTATGAAAAATGTGTTTTCCGATTTAGTTGTTGCTGTAATTTAGATTCAATTGTGAATAATTGCGTGAAAATCGGAATATTCAAACCAAAAAACAAAATATACACTCCAAGAATTTTAAGTTCACAGAGCAGAGCAGAACATTTTCATAATTCCAGTACTCTTGTGATTTTTTATTTATCGGGACTTTTTAGTGGCCTAATTGGATATTTTTATTAATTTTTTTGTGAAAATTATATACGAGAATAACATGAACTCAGTGCTGACACTATAATCCATTAAATCTCTGTATAGCGTTTGATTATTTGCTTCATACAATTCTTAGTTCTTCAACTGTCTCTAGATATGCATTCAGGATATGAATTTTATATATTATAAATTTATTTTTTCATATTTTTTTTAATGAAAACAACCACAGGATTGTACCAAACAGCTGCTGTTTATAATATTTCGTAAATATTTCTTCAAGAAGCCTTTTTATTTATACTTATTTGATTTCTAACGAAGACAAATATCCTTGACAATAAAGTCCCTAGAATATAAATCTAAATATAAATCCAAATATTGATATTAAATAATAATAAATTCAAATATTAATATTCAAATATTTTACAGTTGCAAAAGTCTGAAAAGAAGAAAAAATGTTGGCACTCACCATTAATCACATGCACCATAACACTGGCACTGCTGGCTGTGGTGGGCTGACACGTGTAGTTGCCAGTATCTGATGTTTGGGCATTAGAAATGCGCAGTCTAAAAATAGTATAATAAAACATCTTTATAAGTATGAAAAGTTTTGGCAAACAAAACGGCAGCAAACATCACAAAGCACTAAGAATCCCAAACAAATAAACCCACACACACACAACCACAAACAACAAAATATAGTGCTTTTCCTAAGAAAGCGTTTTCATATCCAAAAGTAAATGTAATTCAGTTAGACTGTGTATGAGTAGCTTTGTCCTCGGAGGAACTGCCAAAACACGCACATGCCCAAAACAAGCTAATAAGACTTGCACAAATACACTTTTAAGGTTTTACACACAATATCCTCTAGATTGTATAAAAAAAAAATAATAATAAAAAACAAAAATAGTTTACCTTGATTTCATTGTGTCACCCAGTTGTGATTCCATGGCAATACGTTGAGCAAAATCTTGGGTAATTTCATTTGTTAAGAATTGTGGCATTTGTTCGGCATCTGTGCCAACCGCTGTGCTGGTAACATCACCATCATATAAACCATTTGGTAGATAAAAACGATTTTGTTCCAAATCATTAACTTTCGTCTTCACTGCTTCGGGGGTTGTTATAGCAGCCAAAGGAAATGTCGATTCTTTGTGCGTATTTTCGTTTATATCGAATGGGGTGATCATATATTCGCCACGATACCAATAGATGGGACCGATGTCTTTCACCGATGGCTGGTGTACAATGCATGTGAGAACAATGGCACTGCCAACTTTGAAATGTAAGTCAGCTGGTCCCGTTATAACAGCCTTGGCATCTGGGGATATTTCTGCAAAAGGAAATCGACGTTGTGCTGAATAAACTGTTTCAAAAGAAGTTTCTTTATTTATTGATTGAGAATGCATTTAATTCTTTAAAAATCTTGTAAACTTACTAGCAAACAACTTTAGAACTTTATAATTTCATTAAGTATGTCCAACAACACTTCTTGCGTTACCGTATAGAGTACAATAATAAAAAATAAAAGGATGCAAAAATTTTTTTTTGCTTTGAAATTCTTTTTATTTTAAGTTTTCATAACATCAATTTAGTAGAGATTTTAAAAATTCTGAGAAATCAAATGTTAGGCTCAGCCAAATCCGGTAGTTGAAATATGAGTTTGTGCTTAATTTTCTTAGTTGCCGATTCGCTTGGTGGCACAAGTAAATGACCCAGTTTTAGCTCTCCAGGTTCTTATTCTACAGTTCGATTAACTCACGTGTGTCCTGCCGGTATCAAAGTCTGACAATTTATTGATATGTCAGACTAATATATCCGTTAAGACACGTTCAGTGGCTGATTCTGTCCGTCCAGTGATGTCTATATCTTCCGATGGCACTGAAAGTTCTCTAATTCGAATGTTTATGGGCTGGGAATATAAGATAGTCTGCTATGGAGCGGCAGAAGTAGTGCGCATAGCGGCATTGGCCCAAGACAAAATGTGTGACGAATGATCTCTTGCCCTCTGCTCTACAATTCATGCGGACATAAGACTTACTGATTAAGCATGGATTATAAGTAGTGAAATGGATAACTTTTAAAATTCCCCACGTTTTGGCAGAATTTGTTCAATACGCTACTTTCATAAAAGTCTTCTTCCTAAAGGCAAAGGACAAGCGGCGACGTACGAGGTGCTGATGAAAGAAGTAGTTACGAAGTCAAAGCCTCTTCTGATCTGCGTTATTGGTTGTGTTAATTGTTGTCGATCTATTTCAAAGACGAAGGCAAAGCACTTACCGCTAAACATTAGCCACAACGAGTAAAACGCGTAATTTTTTAGAGCATCACAGCTTTGAGTTGGCAGCACGGCTTTGTTTGAGCACCCATTTAACAGCTGATAGTAGTTTTTTGCTTAGCTTGATCTGAAATTTCATTATAAATCGACTTAGACCAGAGCAACGCGTGAGAATTATTGAAATTTTAATTAAAATAATTGTTTATCCGTCAAAATTATCCTTTAAAGTTTTTATTTTCTATTAAAGCCTATTTCTGGTTGAATAGGAGACATCAATAAGCGGAGTTGCATTTGGAGTGAGGAGAATGCACAAGGTTTTGCCGAAACACCATTTCATACACATTTCATCAAAAGTGATGATGGTCAGAATGTTACTGCCAATAGTGAACGGTATAGGAGCATGATTCGAAGTTTTTTTGTGCCTCAATTAACTGGCAATAATCTTGCTGATATGTAGTTCCAACAGGACGGAGCCATATACCACACAGCGGGCGCTACAGCTGATTTACTACAAAATACTTTTGATGAAAAAACAATTTCACGTAATGGCCCAATTAATTAACCATTAAAATTTCCAGTGGATTATTTTCTTTTAGGTTATGTCATTTCACTTTTGTACACCGATAAGCCACAAGCAGTTGAACAACTGGAGTTATCGGCGAAATATGGGCGCAAATGCTACGAAATATTGCTGAAAATTAGTTGTCAGATTGTGCCAGGCGGCGACATACCAGATATCACATTGAAACAATAACTTTAAAAAAATTGCTTAATACAAATTCCGTTTCTTTGATTGATATTAAAAATATATTTCCTTGTTTTATTATGATTTAAACGACGAAGTAAAAACTAGAAATATCTGCGATCAATTTTTTATCTTCTCATCTGCCCGCTAAACACTCTCCCTTTCTTTTTAGTTACAAAATAATGCGCTGCATGTCCGAGTGTAATCTTACGAGTGCGTCAAGTAATTTCTAAATTTAATTATAATAAATTAAAAAATTAAATTTTTAACCCTCTTACACAATTGCGCAATTCAATCACAAAAGGTCTCTTCAAAATGCCGTAGAAGTTGACACACTTTTAAGAAATAATAGTGCAAGAATATAATAGCTGGTTTACAATAAATGAAACTCTGATCACATGCAAACTATCAATTTATGAACATTTTCATACAATTTTCTAGGTCGTACCACTCGCTAAAGTGATAATAAATAAGAAATTGATGCAGTTGCAGAGGAGGAATCAGTCTTCCAAAGTTTTATCTCTCGAAGACTTTAGGTGAGCACTACAAAAAAAAAGGAGAAAAAAACAAGTGTCGAATCTAATACACGCTTAACCGACGTTCATCTGCTATGGGAACTATTCTTTGTACACAAATTAGTTTCAGTTTGCCAGCCCTGGACTCGTTTGTTTGTTTTGTTTTCAATTCCAATAAATTTCTTTCTAAAGTCTTAACTATTTTTGATTTAAGAAAAAATATAGAAAATGGTTGATCCTAAAGTACGTCTCTGCAGCCTTCTGCAAATTTTAAAAGTTATCGTACCTCTTGGAGGTACTACAGAATTATTTTAGATTTTACCGATTCCCACGTGATAAGCGGTTATTAATGCAGTTTTCGATTACCATAAAAGAATTTATGGCAAAAAAGATAATTTTTTGCCTCTCATTAGCGTACTAACTGATTTTGAACTGATTTACAGTGATGGACGTGATTATTAAATTGAATTTTTTGAATCGATCGGCGAATTCAACCAGCTTTTTTAATTTTTTTAAATATCTTATATTCGAGTAGATGAACCTCAAAGCAAATCTAACTTTAGGAACGCCGTTCAAAACGCTACTAGTTTTGATTGGCTTGTTTTAGACGTTCACAAGTTATAAGTGGATCACAACTTACACACATACACGCACATAAATTAATTTAACCGACATACGCGCAGATATAAGGACGGACTTTCAGAATTAGCTAGGGAAGCGTCCTAGACCTCAAAACGTGGTGACCTGATGAGAGCTTGACATTTTCCAAACGTGTTAATACTTTTTACTTTTGAAAATTTTAAGTTTTCTTACCGGTAAGATAAAAAAGTATTAGTTTCAGTTAGTTTCTTAGTTTTTGTTGGTTTTCATTAGCGACTATTTCCATTCCAAGCACAATCGTCCCTTGAAAGGTGACTGTAGTCTTGCAAATAGGAAAAAGTTGCAGCGGCTCATATATCGTCCATACGGCTGCGGCATGATTATGATGTATTTATATTTTATTAATCGACAGTTTTTAGTCCAAACTAGACAATTTTGAAATAGGATTCGTTCCCACACGCTGTATATTAAAAATTGTAGGAAAAATTTTATATGCCGGCATTCTCAGCAACGTGTCTTCTAGTGTATTAAATTTAATTCCGATAGACTAATTAATTCAAAAGTGTTTTTAATTCAGAGGAACATGACAAATATTCCAAAGTCTGCATCAGTTTTAAGTATTCAAATTGCATAGCAGAGCAGAACAGCTGTTTTTGCAAGCCGCTATACCTTCGTAATCAGTATTCATGTGCCTTTTTAGTTACCAGCATCTGTTAGATGGCTAAAAGTGAGTCGTCGATTTTTAGTTTTTTTTTTACAATATTTATTTTACTGCTGCTTGTTAGGTAATTTGCACCGTGGTTCTTGCAGACCGGATATATTGCAATTGTACGGGCAGGAACTGCAAAATAGCTTCGAGTTTTTAAATTGTCGTTTGAAATTTTTCAATTGTTTAGGAACGATGAATATTATATCTTATATATTTTAACAGTAGTCTTATTCAAAATAATAAGCAGGGATAAGACTACAAAAGCCTTACTACGTTAATTTCAAACGTGGCATTGGCGTTGGCTTATTTAAGGCTACGAAGTAAGTCGGCTATAAATTGATGACATTTTCTTAAAATCTCTTAATACTTATTTAGTAAAAAGTTTGGAAACTTTTTCAACGATGCACTGTTTAATAGAAAATCTTAGTTGTGAGATTTTCCCAACATGTAATTGGCAGTTTAAAAAACTGAACCCAGGCATTGCATTTTTTCAACAAATCAATATCAAGTGATAAAGTCTATTTTAAATTGACTGCCTTTGTCTTGAAATTTAATGCCGTTCTCTGGAGTTTAAGGCAAATAAACCACAAAGAGCTGATGCTCTGAAAGATGCACTTTGTCGAGATAAGCGGAGCATTTTTGCAAACTGTGGCTCAAAATCTTGTGAAAACAGCGGAGGCCTTGCAACGTGCTGGACATCTATATTCTTAAGATGCCATATTCAGTTACTAACTTTCACATTGTTTTTCTTTCTTGGCATCTATAAAACAAAGTTTTTAAAAACCAGAGTCTTTTAAAGCCAGTTTACTTCCTCTTCTTAAAGGAAGTAAACTGTACAGCTCGTACAATAAATTTTGTTGTTGTTAAATTGTAACAGAGATTAGTTTTGAGTACATATAATTTCAATCTGTTAAAATAAAATAAATTGCTTATTTCTTTTGTTATATTTAATTAACTTTTAATTAAATACCTTCAATACGTATGGGCAGTTTGATGTCTTCATTTCAAATAGTGTTTTCTTTTAATTTAAACAAATTTTTTATGGCACAACTTACTTAATATTAATTAAAAACCATAAAATCAAATTATAGCTTTAAACTTACATGACCTCTATAACACCCAAGCCCCCTTTGCATGTTTAACTCAAGTGTAGCAAAGAACAGGGGGTACCCCAGTAATATTATTTTCTTTCATTCAATTTCCACTTGCAATATTTCATGAATTTCTCTTCTATAATAATTTAATTACATTCAGCTAGTGGAAGCCTTTAAAGTTCTTTCATTATTTTAAATTAACTTTGTTGCTTAATACGTACAGACTTTCGCTTTTTTATAATTTTAGT
The DNA here is from genome assembly GCA_963675445.1 of Linnaemya vulpina. Taxonomy (NCBI): domain Eukaryota; kingdom Metazoa; phylum Arthropoda; class Insecta; order Diptera; family Tachinidae; genus Linnaemya; species Linnaemya vulpina. The sequence goes on along the minus strand of OY776276.1, from coordinate 87,270,774 downwards.
TCTGTTCATTTGCTTTAATCTTTTATAAGGGAGGCGAGAAGTGTAAGAAACCAGCACTTACAAAAATAACGAAAAAGAATTATTGAATTTGATTATGTAATAAAAATTATTGTGATTCATCTTGGATATCATAAATACGAATGCGAAAACAAAGTTTGTTTGACAGCCTGACTAATTCTCCCTTTTATTAAATAAATTGTAAAATGATAAACTGACATAAAGTCTGATCAATAAAAAATTTGTAGTAAATTAATTCCCACGAATTATGCTGATGTTTAGAATGAAATTATATATAAAATTAATTACTGCATCGCATTGGCGATGAAATAAATCACAGAAAGCTAATAATCTCAGCAGCCAACGGATTGAAAAAGGCAAAGAAAAGGATGGAATGTTTTGAATAATACTCATCAGCGTTAAGGAATTTCGTACTAACCAAACGTAATTCAACTAAAGATATTATATGAATATAGGAATTTCTCACATTCAATTTCTATTAAATTGTTGTTTAAATAGTTGATATTCCTATTGAAAACGCTGACGATATGGCGCAGCAGTATCGAAACCAGTACTGATCCCTTCTGCCGTTATGATGATCGTAATAAAAAATCATAGTAAAACAAAACTATAATTTAAACTTTTAAATTTGTGGGCTTAAACTTGAGACTTAATGATAAATTTATTCTCAGTAAGTTATTATTTATATGTAATAGATGATCTGCATCAACCCTAATAAATGCGAATGGGATTAAGCGAAAATCCCTCAAACGATATCTTCCAATTTTCAAACCAAATTTGGGAAAATAGAATCAGCCCATTTTTAAGACTCAAAAGTTAAAAACAACAATTCCAGAAAGGGGACATTCACACCATCTGTCACAGTGCGAAGAAAAACAAATGACTTCATCCAGGTTCCACAAACAAATTTGACAGATTATGTGAATCATGGCATTTATTTCGAGGACAAAATTAGTTTCCAGTAGAATGATGAGCAGTGATATATAGGGTTTACACTAATCAATCAGGAATGATATATTCAGATGATCTTAGGCTAGAGCACTCCACTGGTCTACCTCTCATGTCGAGAGACAGCCGCCGCCATACAAGTTCCTCAATTCTAGTTAGACGGTGCAAGACTCAGGACTTGGTAGTCGAAATGTCCTTATACTTATCTCAACACCGGCACATAGACGTAAAATGGGTCCCGAACGGGCAGGCCAATTGATTAGGAATAGCTCTGCTATGAAAATATCTGAAGCCGAATCGGTAGCCACAAGTCTGGGTACCTTCAGGAACTGTGTCCTCAAATATTATCTACAAAAGTGTAAGGAAAAGCTTTTCATTATCACCGTAGTTGGCACGTTTGAGTATCGAATGCAGAATGGCAAATCATATATTAAAATGAGGAGCAATAGACAATGACAATGATGAACTCCAGAAGGTGCAAGAATAATTGTTCACAGTGATATCTGTGCTCAAGCTAAACTGGTTAATAAATAGGAAAAATCCTTACCCGAGAGCTAGGGAAATGTGCGGCATGTCTGTTCCATAATTGTAAAACGTATTGAAGAGGGGGATATTATTTTCGTATTAATAAATACTTGATATATGAAATGGGTGTTTATAGAGTGACAAAGTTTAAATCATAATAAAATAAGAAAATATATTTTTTACATCAATGAAACGGGATTTATTTGAAAGAAAATTTTATGAATTTGATGTTTAGATATGAAGTCTGCCACGACTGGCACGTAGAAGATGCTGTTAACGAAGAAAATAAAAAATGCAACGATGCGTTATTAAGTTTGAGCTACTGCTTCCTTTAATGATCAAATTAATAATGCCTAAACTGTTTCTTTGAAGTAAATGACAACAATTAATATTTATAAAAATTGTAAAAGAGTACAATTATTAAATTATTTAATGGCAAGCTATTTAAAGGAATGATTTCATTTAAGGAGTAAGAGAATGCAACGTTAAATAAAACGATGATTAATGAAACAAGTAAATTATAAAATATATTCTGATCAAACAGGTGCAATCTGGAACACCTGGTTCCAGATTGGTTGCACATATGGTTGCACATTTGCGGCTATATTTCGCCGATAACTCTTCGATTGTTGACTTTCAGATATTCAATTGTTTGGAGTTTATCGACGAACACAAGCGACTAAAGATAACCTCAAAGAAAATTATTCAATGGGCTGAAATCACACGATCTTTGTGGCCAACTAATTGGGTCAATACGTGACATTATTTTTTTATCAATAGTATCTTCAAGTAAATCAATTGTAGCGACTGCTGTGTGACATGTGGCTCCGTTCTGATGGAATCATATATCAACAAGATTGATGCCACTTAATTCCGAGTCATGTTCCTATACCGTTCTGACTATCATCGCCTTCAAAGACATATGGGCTAATGACTCCGCCAGTCCATAAAACGCACCAAACAGCAATTTCCTGTGGATGCAATCGCGTTTCGACAAAAGCTTGTTGATACTCCTCACTCCAAATGGGACAATTCTGCTTATTTACGTACGCTTTCAACCAGAACAGGCTTCAGCGTAAAATTAAAAATGGAGTTTGACGAACAGTACAATTATTTTGATTAAAAATTTCAAGAATATCGTCACGTTGCTTTGGTGTAAATCGAGTCATAATAAAATTTCAAGTCAATCTAAGCAAAAAACAATTATCAGTTGTTAAATGACTGCTCAAATAAGGCAGTCGTGCCAACTCAAACTTGTGAGATTCAAAAAACACGCGTTACATATTAAATATGTTGTCGCCATTTTGTCTTTTTTCCGAACGTTCAGAGAAAACTGCTGGACAATCATAAAATCTGATTAATATATTGCCTTCAGCGAGAGCTCCCTATATTGACTTTCGTCAATAATACGTTTAAGTCCTTAAAACTCTTTATGCCTATTTCTCATTAATTGCAACGAAGAATTTTTCCAATATATCTCTTGTGTGCTATTTAATTAATATGCGTAATTGTATAAAGACGTTTCACAAAATTGTACGCTTTTTGTTGCTGATGAAAAAGTCATTAAATAACCTGTGCGTGTGTGCGTGTGCAACCATGAGCATTATGTGCTGAATGTAATGAAATTCCAATATATTGTTGGTGATCTGCATGTGTATGGGAGTTGGTGCCACACACATCGACAACAACGCTCAACCGCTCAAGTTGTCTCATTTTGTGCAATTTACAAAAAGCCTGAGAGCTCTTGGATGTGTAAGTGTCTCCTCTGACTTTTACATGAGATGGCATGAATTGGTTTTTAATTTTTATTATAATTTCTGCCTGTTGCAAATTTCATTTGCATTATTTAATTAGTTCAATTAACATATTGTGCCTTAAGTCTGCTTTGAGTTTATGATATACAAATGTTTAACACAAAGGAAACGAACACAACGTGCAACTTGCAACTTGCAGCAGAGTGGGCCATGTGTTTAACTGTTAAAGTTTAAACGCATATAAAATAAGGAAAACAAAATAAAGAAACTTTTCTAAGCACAAGGAATGCTTTTTGTATTTATACGAATTCTATTTAAACAAAATCAAATTAGTAAGCCCAAGCACAGCTGGTGCATGTTTCTTGTAAGAAATTTTCTCTGCAATCGAAGTATTTCTAGCGAAGTTTTTAAAGAAAATGATATGAAAATTTGCCAAGCTGCAGCACAAGGAAAATATGTGTCCTTAGAAATAGTAAATAAAGGATACAAATAGTTTGTTAGTGCATTTAATTCTCCTCAGCAGTCGTACACACATTTTGCATTGACTGTAATGCCGTCGCATTAAGAAGTTTGCAATACGCATTCTAAAAGTGATTTCTTTAAACTGTTTATGCAAAAAAAAAAAAATTATTGTCAGTTACTAAGCAGACATCATTGAAAGTCAGTTACTTTGTTTTGGAATTTGTTTTTTGTTGCTTTTGTGTCCTGTTTCTTAAAGAATATATTCGTAGTAAATACGATCGCATAAATGGATATTGTAGTATATACAATCCCTTTAGTCGGTTAGTCACTGTATTAAATATTCGGCGGATTATTCTAATAGGATTAATAATTCGAATAATCGGTTAATATTTACTCTAGAACTAATTTTAATGAATAATAAGAGGTGAATACTCAATAAATGCTACTCATTAATTTATCAATAAAAATAAGATGGGAATCTTAAAATCCCATCACCACCAAACAATGTTAAGAAATTTTAAAATTTGCTCGGTAGAAAACAAGATTTTGCAGTGAGTTTTCAGGGCTGTAGTTTTGAAATGCAGTTGAAGTTTAAAAAGTTGAGAAAATTGCTTGAATTTTTATTATGTTTTCACAACATATTTCTATTAATACTTTTTTCTCTTTGCGAAAGGCTAAGCTAATAGCTAATGACACTAATTTTTAAAAACATTTTAATAAAAATATTTTGTAAAAAAACAAGTTAAAGTGATAAATTCGGCTGTGCCGAATCTTATATACCCTTCACCAACGTACGTCGGGTGTTACATATATTTTTAAGTGCCAAGTTTTTTCTTTCTAAGTTATAAAACACATTAAATTACAAAAAAAAATGCCAGTTCACTTTTTGATTACGTTTATGTATAATACAAATTTAAATTTCCCAACCCTGGAAACAATATTTTAACTGATATTTACCAATGAAACTCTTAATGAGGTAGGAAAGAGTTTTGTTTAAGATAAACTTAAAATTGGTAACCATTTTAGTCACTTCCATGTACTACAAAATATTGCACTTGTCCAACCAACCCTAGATTCGAAATTTTGATTTTTTTTAAATTTTAATACCAAATATGTTGTTCCTAAATTATGAAATTTTGTTTTTCCTGGATTAAGGAATAATTTTAATTATTACAAAAACGAATTTAGTTTCTTTTTGACTATTTTTACATATAAAAAATTTCGACTTCCCATCCCTGGGAAGCAAAAATTTATTTTTTTGTTTTTGTTTTTTTACCTACTCTTAACGAGGCATTGAAATCGTTTTATTTAAGAAAAGCTTCAAATTTGTAACCATTTTGGTCATTTCATACACTACAAAATATTGTATGTCTCAAAAAACTTTCAATTTCCCAACCGTGGAAGAGGAAATTTAGTTTTTTTGCTCTTATTATCAATGCAACTCTCCATGAGGTCTTGAGTAGTTATATTTAAGAAAAATTTTAAATATATAACCATTTTGGTCAATATGTACTATAAAATATTATACTTGTCCAACCCTGGATTGGAAATTTTGGTTTCTTAAAACTCTTAACACCAAATATGTTCTTCCTACATTATAAAATAGTTATAGTTAGCAAAAATAAAAGAAAAGACAACGTCAGTTGCCTTTTTGGTTACGTTTATGTACAAAAAAATTTCAATTCCCCAACCCTGAAAGGGACATTGTAATTTTTAAATTTTTTTTCAATTCAAGTCTTCATCATGCATAGAGCTATTTTTTAAAGAGAAACTTAAAATTTTAAAACATTTTAGTTATTACATGTAGATACGACAAAATACTGAATGTGCAAAAAAACTTTTTATCTTCCATCCCTGGAATTTCTTTTTATATTTTTTTAGTTACTGAAAGACAGTTGAGGCATGAAATAGGTTCCAAGGCATGAAATAGGTTCAATTTACAAGCAAACAATATATTAATTGGTTTTTGGTATTAATTTTGCATCGAGGAATAGTTGTAAGCTTACCAGCTCTGGAACTGTATATCGGATTTTTTCTGAATAACACTCTATTTAAGTTCATTTCAAATCCATCAGTCCAAGAACGAAGTCTCTAGCTTCGTCACGTACAGACAAACGGATCTATTCTAAGGATCCAGAATATCTATACTTTATAGGGTCGCATATTATATCAATAATTACACACGGAATGACAAACCTAAAATTTTATGTAAAGGTTCTATACCCTTACTTAAAATTACACAGAGAAAAAAGAATGGAGTAAACGGTTAGCTTGGTTTTTGTGCTATTCTGCGCTTTTGATCTCTTTGAGCTAAAACATTATTATATTAAATTTCAAGAGAACCGATTTCCACTTTATAAATGATATACCTTTCGATTACTATAAGAGAAGCGACAACACGAACTGATCAGAGTTTACGATATCTGACCGATTTTGACCCGGTTTAATGTGATCAACGTGGCTTTAAAATGTCCAGAGGTGATTGTAAGTGTGATCAGTTAAGCCGTTTAAACATTTTTAATTTTTTCTTTATTAAATATAATTTTGGATCGCTTAATTTTTGATAAAAATATTCTTTTAGTTCGGAATATATATTTCTAATATGTATTTGAAAGCACAAGGGAAAGTCAACATCAGTTTTAAATATTCAACACAGCAGAACAGAACAGCTGTTTTCGAAAGCCGCTACACTTAGTTCAATCTGACAACAGTTTCCGTTTGTACCACTTTTATGATGAAAAAGCGTACCTTCACTTTATCAAACCGATGGTAACACACTTTTATTAAAGTCCTGAGTTGCCGTTCGGTTATTTCTCTTCATGTTCTATTTTGCTTTTTTGTTTTGAATTTTCTTTTTGAACTTAAAACACTTTTCGGATAATCAGCCTGTCAAACTTAATTTAAAGGTACACAATTTTGTTTGAAATGTTAATGGAGTTTTTCTACATGAAATTCCATTTTTTTAAGATGTCTTTACCGGAAAATTGTATCAATTTGAAAAAGTAGTCTACATTTGGCTGTAGTTGCAGATTATCTGCTTTCAAATTAATTCTCTTGATACGATACACACAAAGTTTCACTTTGTTTTTCTACTTCTGTGGGAATTCAAAGTTAGATTTCTTACTATTTCTATTATTACCGTCACATTCACCAGAGACAAGGAAGATCTATTCAATTCCTTGATTTCATTTCTTGTGCTGCATTCAAAATAAGTTACAGGAAATATTCTTTGGTTTAGGAGTAACATGAGTGTGCACTCAATTTATATAATCGTTCAATTTTAAATGACATGAAATTTTACTGTATCATTTTACCAATATATTAATTGAAATTAATTCTCACTCAGCTCCAGCAGCTGCGTCTAATAGCTCAGAGATTTTTACTTGAAAAGAAATATATAGAAAATAACTTACGATTCTTTAAAATGTGTGAAATATCAAATTGTTAATCGAGTTAATAAAAAACAGCAAATTTTAGATTAATCGATTGTTAGTTGAGTACTAATTAAGCGGTTAATGAAATAATAGTATCAGCCATGTCACAGATTCCCTACGAAATGGGTTTGATTCCGTTTTTGATGCTCCAGATTCCGATGGTTTTTGTCAATGCCAAAAATATTTTTATATGTTTTTTATGTTAAATATTTGGCATCGATATAAAATTGTGACAAGACCACAATTTCATAGAAAAATAAGACCTTCGTAATATGTCGGAGGATCATATTATGGTCCTCTCTTACTCCCAAAGGCAGTGTTAATACTAAATTGTTAATTTTATTCGGTAGTTCAACGAAAATGACATTAATCGCAGATTTTTAAGCGCTCGTAAAAAATATAAATAATACAATTCAGCATAAATTAATTATAGTTATATGAGTCTGGAAGGAATTACAAAATCAAGAAAATTCTCTCAAAAATATAATGCAATGAATTTCTTCGTATGAAAAAATATTGAAAAATAATCTTTTCACCGGCAGTTTCAATTATTTGTCTCCACATTAAGAGATCCGTTCATTATATTAAAATTATTTCATTCCGAACAAATTTCCCTTTTTTTAAGCGAATCCCTTCCCGAATGGAATTGTGCTCTGTTACATGGCAGTACATGTTAAAATATATATTTTTAAAATTTATGTACCAGAGAATTATCTTCCACAAATAATAAATCTCTTCCCGATTGCTTATGAAAACACCCACAAGCAGCAGGAAATACACTTTCTTATCTAACATGGACATACAGCGATGCGTATATGAACATCGTGAACGTCTATGGATATTTGGGTGTGCCAAAATTTTATCACTTTTCCTTTGAACGCACTGACTAAACATGAAGTATTAATAGACTGGTTTCAATATATTTCATATTCTATTTTTACTTAGTTTTCCCTTAACAATATTCTGAGTGTTCAGCAATTGACAACGTAAAAGCATTTTTGACTTTTCTCTAACGACGTGCACTAACGGATTGGCACAGTTGTCATACAAAATAATTTTTGCAAAAGCACACAAACATTTGCAGATAGACAAAAGGATTTGTTTCCTTACACCTCCTTTTTCATATATTCCTCACACAGTTATTTTATAAATATTTATGCACTCCACATTTCCATGCAATTGTTGGTGTATTGAATTGTTGGTTGACTGTAACAAATAAGAAAGAAGAAAACTCATGGATGTAAACGTAAAAAGTAGCACTAAAGAAATCGATGCTCCACATTTAATGATACGATTTTAAGTTGCCACGCAAATATGATATTCAATTATTTGCTTTTCTCTTTTAACAAGTTAATTTGTTGTAGACTGATTAAGGAACATGTTCAAATGCTTAAGTTATTTATTATTTATTTAAGATATTGCCGCAGTCAATTAATTCAATTTTCTTATATTTGTATACTTAATTAACTCTTAGCAAATAAACATATTTAAGTTATTCATTATTTTTAGATTGTATCAGCACTGCAATTGTATTCTTGCACTGACATGGTCTTGATAAATTCTAGTTTTAAGGTTAAAAACAACAATTGAAACCTGGTTTAACCTCACAAAATGATTTTGCTGAAATCAATATAAAATCATTTTTGAATTGGTTTCAAGAAGGCATTACGAAATTTCACCTTGTACTTGACTGTGCTGGGTTAAGTGCTGCCAAGTATATTGTTCGAAACATCTGATTATGTTTGAAGAATACTCTGAAAAATCCAAAGCATCGGGATTTTTTGTTTTATTCTTTGTGTATAGATATTTCCATAATCTTAATATATTAACTTGTAAAATAATATATGATTCTTATATAAATTTGCGATGTAAATTTGTATAGTTTTTTATACAAACAAAAGCCGCTACAGTACAGTTTGTCAATGAAGTGTTATAAACACTGAATTTATATCTGCAGTATGGTTATATCTGCAGTATGGTTGCAAATTCACATGTTTAGAGTTTTAAAGCTGAAAAATGCTTTAACTTTTAGTGTGACAGCTCTATAAAACATAACAAATATTATATTTAGAATTAAATAGAAAATGGAGAAATCTCCTAATATAATCATTATATACACAAGATCTTACAAATAGTAAATAATTTTTTATTTAATTTTAGGAAGCTTGAATAAAATCACTTCATGAAAATATCTCGTATGACTTCTCAGTCTTCTTCTTTCATATATAATTAAATTAAGTTTAGTGAGAATATAGCATCAAACACAATAACGACAGCAGGCTACTAACTACAACTTGTCAAAAATAGAATACATATGTGTATATGTGAATGATTATTTTTACTACCGCCAAATTAAACTAATTTCTATTTTGGTGAGCAAAAGTGAGTAGATGCAGTGTTGCCAGTATAATATAAATACATTCAATCATTGTAAACTTGAAAATATGCTGTTTTATTATACAAAAAAAAAAAAACAACAAACATATACTGTGGACTTGAAATATATTTTATTGGAATTATTTAAGAGTATTAAATATGAAAGCAGCTACACTGGCGTTGGAAGAGAATTCTACTACAAACAACAACACATGGTTATTGATTTGGTGGCGTCGTTTTAAGAATAATTAAGTAGCTGACTACGAGCCGACGATTGTAGCCAACGGCTTTTGTAGTCGGTGTGCGTGTAGCCTGCTGTCGTTATTGTGTTTAAGGCTTATAACATATTTTTCTATAAAACTATGTTCGAGTAAATAAAACATAATTTGGTATAAGCAACATGGCGCACAGTGGGATTTGTTCAAAAAATTCTTCACACTGAATCTATTTTCTACATAATAGAAAATTTTATGTGTCGAATTTATAAAATAAAATTTTACATTTTACAATATGTTTAATGTGATTCGATACAGATAAGAAATATATTCAAAATTATATCCAAAATATATTTTTGATATATATATATTTACTACAAGCTGCCTTTGAAGTTGGCTAAATAAAATTTATTACGAGACCATCATGTTGTTCTATATAAAATCTCTTGGTCGGCCAATTATCCCTATTATTAATCACATTATGACTATGGCCCTCGGAAATTTCTGATCACATCATCCGTGTGTCGTAGTTCTTATTGCAGTATTTTATATTATCAAAACTAACTGATGACTTCCCAATCCAAACTCACATGGTTTTGACAGCGACATTCTATTGAATTAGTTTGTCAATCTTGTTGTTTTGATCCGAAACTTTAGTTATCGGATTATTGCTTCATTAATGGTTTCCTGCGAGACAAAGTTTCCCATGTATGTTTCTTTTTTTGTATATATCGAACTGTCCTTTTGAACAATAATTTCACGCGTATACTTTTTATCATTAATGATGTTCCTCATACGCCACATTATACACGTACAAGGTTGATAGTGTGGTACATGTTCTTATCTTTTCATAATATCAAAGTATTTTTAAACGCTTTCGAAGCACATTAAACTAAAACTTAATATATAAATATTATTCGGAACGAAAAGATATCGTTTGAGAAAATCGAGCTAAAATGTTACAAATAAATTTAACAACATGCCTAAAGCAATAATGAACCACAAAATAATTCTGACCGCTTTCTGGCCGAATGGCTAAAGACTGCAATATTCTTCGAAATCAATATAATAAAACTTGAAAGCAATTTCTGTCGAAGTACCTTTTCTTTAATTCGAAAGCATCAATAAGTTTGTATCTTCGATTTATCAGAAGGCAATTATTAACAATATCCAGATTATTATTAAGAAGTTATTGTACTTAAAGAAAGTTTCAAGTTAGCAGATTTAACCCAGCGGCGGGCAGGTGATAAAAGAAACACCGACAGTCAGGTGGGTAAACATGACCCTAGTTTTTTTGACATTATATATTGCATAATTTTAAAAATTTGATAAACGCATCTCTAATGGCGTTTTATTTTCTACAAAAATATACTACATTTCCATGTAAAAAGAGTAATTTCGTGTTCGTTTAAAAATGTTTTGCTGTATAAAATGGTAGTGTGTTTGATTCAAAAAATATCTCCCTCAATTAAGGCATTGCACTTTATGCCCCATACAAATCGACAGTGTTGATAGTGCCCTGAAAAGTAATTGACTTTTGTTTATTAATAGTGTTACCAGAAGAATTTGGAGAGAAATCGTCTAGAATTACTAAGTAAAAAGTTACATTTTAAAAGTTAATATCTTTACTGTTTTATATAACAACTATGAGAAAACATTACATTAACTGATATTAAATCTATAAAACACCATAAGCATTATATATATGACTCTTTTAGCAATTTGTTATATGCAACATATAACATATTTAAACTGTTTTCAATTTCTTAATTGAGTAATTCAACAAAACAATAAACGAACTTTAAAATATAAGGAACTTCAGTCTAATGCCGTAAACTTAAAATCTAAAAAAACAGAACAACAAATAATTGCTAAATTCATCACATGGGTGTTAATTATATATTAAAAAGTGTAATTTTCTTTATCTTTCTGAAAGAAGTTTGAGCATGCATTAGAATAAGGAGCTATTTGTTCAGAGCAAATCTCACTACGCCGACGGCCAGGTTGGGTCATATTTACCTTTTCTTAATTGACGGTCAATTACAAAATAATAAACAACATGCAAAAACGATGTACTCCAGCTACTGAGAAATCGGGAAACGTCCCGAAACGTTGAAAATAGTTACACAGCAATTTAAGAGCATATGGGTCATAATATGCATGACGCCGGGTTATTTAAATCAGAAATGTGACTGCGGTTTCACTGAATATGTGACAAAAAAAGGGAGACTTCTTGCAAGGACAGCAAGGGGCATTAAAAGTGATCTAGTTTTGCACTACCTCTCTATCAAAAAAAAAGGAAAATGATTTTATTAACTTCTTTTGAATGTCTTTTTTTACTGGGTGGCATATAAACAGTCTCTTCTTTAGAAAATGTTTGCTTCCAGATGCAAAAGTTATTACTGACCGGTCAGTTGTTTTGCTGAATATCAATTAAAAAATATTTTTTTTTTACCATAATGAAACTATATATACGACAACAGTGCTAAACCAGATGACCGCTTTTTGCCCAACAATTATTTGGCTACTTTGATGCAAATTTCTTGTGCGCAACAGGTTCCTCCTTTAGCTTGCACATATATGTGAGCGTTGTTTGCAGCGTTTCAATATGTGTTCTTGCTATAATTCTTGAAATAGACCATGACTTTACGCAAACAACAATTGCTTTACATGTTGTTGTGTTGTATTTGTGACCGTAGCGAAGCCAACACCATATTTTTTAAATATTTGCTATCTGTCAAACTTTGTATTCTTTTTCATATTAAAACTGCCATCATTTCGTATATGTACTTTCTGATACCACATGAAATTGGAATGCCTGTGAATGTTAGGAAACTACTTTATAAATGTCTGAAATCTGTCTTACAGAAATAGGGAAACAAAAACCGAATGCCAGTTTTTTTGTATTCATACTTACAATATTATATCCTTCTTTCGACGTTATGACGTGCGTGTGCGTGCATTGTTAAACAATTCCATGCTGCATGTCATGTAAAATTGCAAAAAAGAAGCGCTGGAGAAAAAATTCAAAGAATATTGTTGTGTAAAGTTGAGTACATTAACAAATATTACCAAAGAAATCGCAAGAGATGGAACGATACAACTTTATATCTGCAGTTTATGAGAATAACATTTATGCAGGATCATGCATATCCCAGAGGAGTTTTGAGATGACGACGAGGGTAGTGCGTCTGGAGACAACTAAATGCATGCGGCTCAAAATGTGTTTTTTATCGTTTTTTAAGTGGCACATCAATGAAAATACCTGCAGTTATATTCAGTTTCATTACTGGCAATAAACGTAAAACATATTTGAATTAACAGTATTTCTCTTAAGAATCGTGCAAACGACTAATCGGAAATATCGTAAAAGCTCCGTACCAGAATCACAATATGATGACATCAAAATGTTGAAATTATGGTCGGGAAGATGGCCGGGCTACGGCAAAATATACCACATTAATACAGCAAAGAGAATTGTTGTTTGTGTAAAATCACGGTCCACGTCAAAATTTACTGCCACAAAACACATTGAAATCCTTATCTACACCCACTCCTACGAACACACCGAGGACTTTTTGTACACAAGAACTTGACATGAATGCAGTCCAACAGTCGATGAGCAAATACTTGTCGTCTGGAGTAGCGATGCCAACGGATGTATAATTTTGACATGCATGACAACGTGTAAAACAGAGGTATTAATTTTTAATCTGTATCCAGAAAAGTTATTAACCGATCACTAACAACTTTTGCATTTGGTGTTAAATATATTATTTACATATTAAAGAAATTATTTAGAGAAGGAAAGCTTTTCTTTTACATATTTAAGATTTTTCTGTACACGACACTCTCAACAGTTCTCATGAAATGGTCCATATGAGAACATCAAAATGTTGGAATTATATATAAATTGGCCAGGCTAAAAGATGCAATAAAGCATTTTTTAAAAATCAAGAATGGCAGGCCGTCCATAACAAAGCAAAAAAAAAAAAAATTAATTATAAAAAGCAGAACAAAAAGAAAACAAGAAAAAGTAATGACTTTAAATATTTAAGCCTATTTAATTTTTCTTTGCGTTCCAATTCTTTTTTCCACAATTTTATGAAAGAAATTAAAGATATCAAATGGGGATTATGGCTTTAATATTTATTTAAAACTTCTCACTTAATAAAGTGGAAGTTTGAAATAAATATCTTTAGTTATTCTATGAAAATTTGGGTAAAGAATCCCTGATGATCTGCATTAGCTCCAGTGAAATGCGCATGTGAACCAGCTAAAACTCCTCAATTGATCACTTAGAATTTTTTTGTATAATTTTTGGGAAAAAAGAATCAGACCATTATTAAAATTATAGAGATTTCAATTACAATTCCCAAAATTAGTATTAATTTAATAAATTTTTTAGATTAAAAGAAAAATACAACTGAAAACTGACGTGAAAAAAATACCGGGAATATCCTTCATACATATATTTTGTCTTTTTTATTATTATTTTATTATTATTATTATTGTTGTTATTAATGTTATTATTACTATTATTATTATTATTATTATTATTATTATTATTATTATTACTATTATTATTATTATTATTATTATTATTATTATTATTATTATTATTATTATTATTATTATTATTATTATTATTTTATTATTATTATTATCTTATTATTATTATACCATTATAATACTATTACAACTAGTTTAATAATTTACAAAGTTAATGTCGAAATGTAGTTACCATTAAATATTCAATTTATTTGCGATTTCCCCAATTGAAATCTCTTTTTATGACTGTATGACTGCATGTCACTAACTTTTACACCATATCATACGTGGAATTCAACCTTATCTTGTGGAGATCCCAAATAAGCGATCTATTAGCTAAACGGTGTTAATCACAACACTGGCAACAATTTTTACTAAAAATATCCTATTATTAAAAACTTTTTCTGAAAAGAAAATAATTATGTTAGTGCTGCAAGGATTTCTGTGCGAAATAACTTTCAATTACGCAGAAATCATGTTTATATAAGATTTTTTATAAATCAATAACACGGCGAAACATATTGGAGCAGAGTGCGTCTCCATTGAGTTTATTCGGCCTCACTTGTACACAGTATATTAGCTAAACAGACCACGGAGCCCCGTTTTCTACATGAGAGTTGTTAGTTTTCGATTGAATGTAAGTGGTACAACCAAATTTCAGATGGAATGTAGAATGCCATACACTGCCTTCAAATAAGGGGGAAATTATATGCTTCTTTTTTATTGAACGTTTGAACAGTTATTTTTTATAAAGATAAAGTTGGTAATTGAAAACTTATTTAAAAAAACATTTTTTTTATTGTCAGTGAATTTGATTTTATGTGATAAGCGTGCAAAGTTTGCAAAGCAGCTTTGATTGTTTTATTAAACACATTCAAACGCAATAAATATCCGTATTAGACATCTGCACAAACATATTTGTAGGCTCCAATTACATGTGTACTGCCAAAGCATGAACACTTGACTATCAAATAACAAAAGCGGACACAATTTTGGAAACAAGAATATTTACGTTTAAATGGCTTTTCATAAAGTTCATCTTTACTGGAGTTAAATAACTGTTCAAAATTTGTATGTACCGTTAACTGCTGTCATGAATTTGTAGGGAATCACCTGAAATCATTTAAATAAGTAGCAAAAGCTACGAGCTTCATCTATATAAAAGTAACTACACGCGTTCTGGTACTACAAAAAGCGTACTTTTTTAACGAAATTGTTATATTTATTTAAGTTTAATATATTTCGAACGCGTGTTAAAATACTTACAGATTATGAATACCATCGGCAACCTTGTAACAGTGCAATGTGACGTAATGAGTAACATTAATATTAAGTATAAGTGCTGAAGCACTATAGAATATGAGAGAGCGAAAATCTATAAGAAGCGTATGAAAATTGGAAGAACTATTTTCACATTCGTTAAGTGTATTTATATAAAATTAACAATTTCGTTAAGGAGCTCATCATGTAAAAATAAAATATTAAATGTTAAATTGAGTTATTATTCATAGGCCAATTGTTCGAAATTAATTTAAAATATCAGAAGGACATGATGATAAATATTCCAAGGCACAAAGGAAAGTCAACATCAGTTTATCATCATGACTTTCTGAGATTTTAAATTAATTTCGAACAATTGGCCTATGAATATTAATACGATTTAACATAGCAATATAAAGTGTTCATTAAAATAATTACCATACAAATTCAAGCTAAGGCTTCAGCTACCAATGAAAATTGGAAAAAAAAACGTTCACATGTACTTAAGTATAAAATTCAAACCATAAAAGTTTGAATTAGGTATAATGGAACAAAAAATTCAGAAAAATGGGACATGAAGAAAATAATCAAACGGTAACACGGGTATTAAAACAAAAACGTGTTAACATCAGGTTGATTCGGATTCTTTTTCACAATAAAATTTGTGTAAATACGAATTGTTATCGCATTCAATTAAGTCACCTAAACAGTGGTGATAAACACAACATACACATGAGTACTGAAGATGAAAGTGTTGCGACTTTCGAAAACAGCTGTTCTGCTCTGCTGTGTAAGTTGAATAAAACTGATGTTGACTTTCCTTTGTACCTTGGAATATTTATCATCATGTCTTTCTGAGATTTAATTAATTTCGAATAAAAGAACCATATGAGGAAACAGTTATGGATATGATTACGCCATATATAATATAATTTCGTTGTTATCCAGAGCCTTTTTAAAGTCTTCAATTTGGAATATTTATCATCATGTCCCTCTGATATTTTAAATTAATTTCGGACGATTGGCCTATGAATATTAATTCAGTTTAACATAGCAATATAGAGTGTACGTTAAAATAATTTCCATAAATTATTAAATTTATATTAACATTTAAAGTTGCTCTGTATATAATTATATAATTAGTTACTTTATTTGATTTGTTTTTATTACAATACTGTTAATTATTACACAAACAGTTAATTTGAATAATCCTTTTATTACATGTAATAAAAGAATATATTTCAAAAATTTATGAACAAATTTTAAAAAGATGAAATTGTATACTAGAAAATAGAGTGTACAAAATTATGTGTAAATTAATATGTAAATATCATGTTAGCATATCACATATAGCATGAATGGACTCAGAGATGAGGTGACGGTAGTACTCATAGTGCATGGATCTATTAATCAAACCGGCTTGATCCATAACCGATTTATGACTACAAGGAAAATACTTATGACACGATTGAAGTAGTGAACACAAGATTATGGCGACTTAGATCCCGAGCCCGTCTCCACACTCAGTCATGAATATGGTGACGAGTTTGAATGATTTACTAGGAATGTATTAGTTGTTTTCGGTTTGTTTCATTAACGAAGGCACAGCACTAGTCGCTGCACATCACCGGCAGTTACTAACAGCGTTATGCACTAAAAAGCAGAATACAACACCCTCATAATAAAAATTCATGGAATCAGTTAATAGACAAAAATTCTCCTTTTTCTTTGGAATTTGACAAAAATATTAAGAAAAAGATCTAAAAATATTCCAATATCAAAGCATAACAATTTACGTTTTTCTTCGACAGAAGAAAAATGTGAGCTATTAGCTCGTACTTTTTATGAGAATCACTTATATTCTTCTAATTTAAGTGAAAGTGAAACTGAAAATTTGGCTCAGAATTATATTATTGAATTTAAGTAAAATTTTGTAAAGGGTGTTTTTTTTAGAGGTATAGAACTTCGAATTGAAATAAAACACAAAAAAATAGTTTTAATGTCCATCAATTTGGCTTTATTGGAAGGATAATTTTATGCCATTAATGTTTAAATATGATTTCGGGCATGTGGCCGCCGCGGCTGGCTCGAATAAAGCCAATTCTACAGGTCCAATTTTCAACCAATTTTTCGAGCATATGGGGCCGTATGTTGGCAATAACGCCACGAATGTTGGCTTCCAAGTCCCCTAACGTTTCTGGTTTGTTGGCGTAGACGAGCGACTTCACATATCCCCAAAGAAAATAATCCAATGGTGTCAAATCACACGATCTTGGTGGCCAATTGACAGGTCCATTCCGCGAAATTATGCGCTCATCGAATGTTTCCTTCAATAAATCGATTGTGACGTGCGCTGTGTGGCGTGTAGCGCCGTCTTGTTGGAACCACAACTCATCCACATTCATGCCATCCAATTCGGGAGCAAAATAGTCGGTTATCATGGCTCTATACCGGTCTCCATTAACGGTAACTGACTTTCCAGCATTATTTCGGAAGAAGTATGGCCCAATGACTCCACCAGCCCATAGAGCACACCAAACAGTCAGTTTTTGTGGATGTAATGGCGTCTCAAGGGTCTCATGTGGATTCTCTTCACTCCAAATGCGGCAATTTTGCTTGTTGACGTAGCCATTCAACCAAAAATGAGCCTCATCACTGAACAAAATTTTGCGATGAAAATCAGCATCGAGATCAATCTCATTTTCGGCCCATACACCAAAATCACGACGCATTGCATGGTCTCGCGGCTTTAATTCTTGCACAAGCTGGATCTTGTAAGGTCGCAAGCCAAGATCTTTGCGCAAAACCTTCCATAAAGTTGATGGACAAAGCTCCAATTGCTGTGCACGGTGGCGAATCGATTCATTCGGGTCCTCTTCAACACTTTGCTCTACAGCGGCAATTGTTTCTTCGGTGCGCACTGTTCGACGTCTCTGCGGATGCGTATTATCACATAAAGTAAACGTAGTGCGAAAACGATCCATGGTTAACCGAATTAATTGCTCTGATGGACGATTATGTCGACGATAAAATGGACGGAGCTTGCGGTAAACTTCGCGAACTGAACCATTATTTTCGAAATAAATTTGCACGATTTGCAAGCGTTGTTCTTTTGTCAACCTGTTCATGATGAAATGGCAAACCAAACTAAATATTAATCACTTAACAGCTGACAAAATGGCCGCCAGTTAAAAAAGTGATGCCAACTTAAAGTTCTATACCTCAATAAAAAACACCCCTTATTTAGAGAAAATTGTGTTGTTACGTATAAAAAAGTGTTTTGATACAATCAAAGTTCTGAAAAATAAAAAGTCTTCTGGTGCGAATGGCATTAATAATACGATCCTTAAAGCTCTTCAAAAAAGAGATACAATGTTTTTGACATATTTCATAAATAGCTGCCTTAAATTCTGTAATTTCCCTGATGAGTTCAAAAAGGCAAAAGTCATTGCAATTAAAAAACCCAAATAAGCCTGCTGATCCCCCATCATCTTATCGACCAATCAGTTTATTATCGTCTATAAGTAAAGTTCTAGAAAGAACTATAAAAGACATAATTGTTGATTTTATAGATTCTAAAAATTGTTTACCTTCACAACAATTTGGTTTAGGCAAAGCTCACAATACTATTCACCCACTAGTTCGAATAAGAAACATCGTTAAGTCCAATTTTGACCCACATAAATCTACTGGAATGATATTGATGGATATAAAGGTAGCATTTGACAATGTATGGCATGATGGTTTAATATATTAAATAATAAATTAATTCAGTTAAATTTCCCATCAAACATTATTAAAATAATTCAAAGTTATTTATCATCAAGGTCATTTAGAGTATAAATAGGTTACAAATGTTCAAATATTTTTGAAATAAATGCAGGATGTCCTCAGGGATCTTGTTTATCACCGATTTTGTATAACATATATACAGCGGATATACCTACTATAAATGACTGTGTTATATCCATGTTTGCAGATGACACTGCAGTTTTATGCTCAGGAATTTTATCTTATGAAATAATAGCTAACCTTCAATTGGCCATAGAAATATTACAAAATATTTTAATAAATGGAAAACTGCATTAAATTATAACAAAACCCAAGCAATATATTTTACCAGAAAAAGAAAATCATGTTTTATTCCACAGAATAATATAATTGTAAATAATATTGAAATCGAATGGGAGATGAGCGTAAAGTATTTAGGTGTAATTCTGGATACTAAATTCACTTCTAGGGATCATGTTCCATACATTGTTAATAAATGCAATGTACTTATAAGAATCCTTTATCCATTAATAAATAGAAATTCAGCTCTAACTGTTGGTAACAAAATGTTAATATTTAAAGCAATATTTCATGGCAATAATATATTATGCAGTTCCCGTTTGGGTATATAGTGCCAATTCCCATATAAGTAGGATACAAATTCTTCAAAATAAACTCTTAAAGTTAATTTACAATTTTCCCAGGCACTATCCAACTGCAAGACTGCACCAAGTTGCGAATGTCGATTTGGTTGCTGTTAAGACATACAAAATGTATGAAAATTTTTAATACTAAATGTTCATTTTCTGAATATGACCATATAGCTGAGCTAGCCCCCGCTTTAGAGTAGAAAGTTAAGTAGTATTAAGTTTTTATTATAAAAAATAAAATTTCATAAAATTTTTGAAAATTTTTCTCCTTAAATAAAATAATATGAAAATTAATTAATATAATATTAAACATTATTGTATATTAAGTTGAGAAAAAGGAAAGGTCCTTAAACTCTTTAAAAATATGTATTTATAAAATATTGTAAGTAAATTTTAATTTTCTTATTTTATCGTTCGGCTATAGGTCAGGTTTTAAAAAATCAATAAACACTAAATATTTTTTGATTATTTAAACTTTATTTAATGTTATCTTCCCAATATTTCAGGGCAACACTATTGGGTACAAAACAGTAAATGAATTAAAATTAATTTTTGATTATGTCTAATAAATTTACAATTACATACATGTAAATTAAAAATTAAATAAAAATAGATTGAATTAACATATTTTCAATATGTCGATCGTCTGTAGTCCTTAGCTGCGAAAACTGATTTGTTTATGTTGTTTCTTGTGTTTGTTTATCACACTTCTGTAAATTTGAGCGCATTTCTCTGTGTCTTGTTTATAGTTGAGTATTTTCTCTGCAGGAACGTCAATTATGTGTAACATCTCTAAAGTAAATCTCCTGGAATAATGGTTTTCTTGTTGTAATATTTTTACATTATCAAAATTTGGCACATGATTTTCCTTTGCACAGTGGGCCGCAAGTACAGTTTTTTGCTCCATGGGTTTGTTTTTCATTCTTATGTCTAATTTATGAGATGTTAGTCTGTTCTTCAGATTATTTTTAGTTGTTCCTACTTATTTTTTACAGCATGTGCCTGAGCCGTCACCGTTGCAGTCAATGCTGTATATAACGTTGCATTTTTCCTATTTCTTCAATTTAGTCTTTGTATTACTATATAGACCCTGCATTGTATTATTTGTTTTAAATGCAAGTTGATATTTTTCGATGTCATACAGATCTGAGTTCTTCAAACTCTCAGAAAAACCTTTTATATGTGATAGTCCTTTATAATACTGTGGACTAGTCTCTCTTGTAACTATTGTGTCACTCACATAAGTAAATTTTGTAATTATTATTTAATACAATAAATCTACTTGAATTGAACAACACCCTCCTGCCCCGGTACTTATAGCAACGAAAAAAATCATCGTCGAACTTAAAAGTAAAACTAGATACAACACATTTTCTATCTTTTGATCTGTTTTCATCTGTATTTTTATTTCTAACAAAATGGTCCACGAGAAAAGTAATTAAATGAAAGAGTAGGAAAAATAGGACATGAATAAAAATAAACAAACGGCAACACAGGGTCTTAATAAAAGAGTATTACCTTCAAATTGATACGCTTCTCGTATGTTTCTTCATATTAAAGTTGACTGTTATCACATTCAACTAAACCAGCTAATAAGTGGTAATAAATAAAAATGCATATGAGTAGTGATGATGAAACTGCAGCGACATTTGCAAAACGCTGTTCTGCTCCGCTGCAGAAAATGATTATATAAAAGTGATATTGTCTTTTGGAATATTTATTATGTCATTTTGAATTTAAAAGTGTTCTTTTCAGTTCCCTGCACTGCTTGAGAGCAGGGAATAATATGAAGTGTGTATGTGCTGTAATCGAAGTCAAAGATATCTTCACTTGTACCATCTCATTCGATGTAGGCCTCTAGTGGAGATCTTCACGTGTAACAAAAAATCCTATTCAATACAGATATATATTGAACTTTACAAGTTTAAGTATGAGAGGCATGAATGTCAAACGAGCTCTAAATATATTAACATTAAAAACATACACCTGCAATTAAATCAAAATATGTTTCAATATTTAATTGTTTTAAGGATATAAAACTTTAAAAGTATGTTAATGACACTCAAAGCTTTAGAGTAAAAAAAAAAACTAACAGAAAAAGAAATATATTCATGTTACGAATACTCTCTGTTATTTTACACAAAAGCAAAACACATAAAAAATTTATTCTAGATTCAACTTGACTCATATTTCATGAGAGTTAGTGAAACAAATACGGATACAAGCAGATGTCTTGGCTGTACAAATGATTTACTTCAATCATGTCAGCATGATTGTGTTTCAAGTACATGCTCGAGTTTTATATGTGTTTTTTTGTATTTTTAATTTGAATCTTTATTGGTTAGAAATCGCAAGTGAAGATGATGCTCGAATCGTTTTGAAGCGTAGAAGATATAAATAGATGAATAATTAAATACACGTGTTCTCCTGTTTGTTACAAATACAAATACAAACAACTTTTAATAGCAACAAGAAACGCGTGTATGACTGATATGGAACGTAATCAATGACAGCCATCAAATTACAAAACGAGTATCGAAAGAACTTGATATAGAATCAGTGATGAGATAAGTTGGTTTCTTATGTACTTTTTGCAGCTGCAGCATTACTTAGAAACAATTTGTTTGAAATTTATTTGCAATTTACGGAAAATTTTTTTTATTTAACCCGACTTAGCTCACAACTATTCAACACAACGAATTGCTGACAATTCCCATGGCCTGCTGGTTTCGTTTGTTACGTCGTTTTTAATAATCAGAATAAACGAAAGTTACAGTTCCCAAATTTCAGAGTTATCTTTTGAAAAAGAAAGAAAAGTATCAACACAAAATCTCTTTTCTACAAAATATTACAACATTTTTACACTTTTAAATAATGAAAAATTAAATAAAGAATTTATTAGAAATTAAAACAACATCTCACGAAATATATTTCTCGTTTAAAACTCTTCCAAACTGTCGCTTTTTAGTAAAGAAGTGAAAAAAGTTACATATTCTCCACACATAGAACATGTATTTTTGAATTTTGTTTGTCAGATATTTTCTTATTCAAGCATTCAGCTATGAACTGGGTCGGAAGTAACACCCGTCAAAATTTTTTTTTTAATTATATATTAACTTTCTTCAGATTTTATTCCTCGAACCGTTTTATACCACCAAAAAAATTTAGCGACCGAGTAATTACATTTCCCATGGACAACTAGTGCGATCCAGCGGCAATTTGACTTTAACACAATGCGGCCTGGGTAAAGAGCATCTCGCGAAATCTAAGGTTTTTTTTGTACAAGTTTCCTAATATCAATTGAGAACTTTTTGTTGTAGTATCGGTAAAATGAAGTAACGCATCCCACGTTGCGTCAACTCTCCAATTAGTAAACAAAATTGGCTTTCCTACAGTCACCAATGAGCTGTTTCGCTCTTTCCTGCACGAGGTTTAGTAATTTCAAAACAGACTTTGAAACACCGGCCGATGTATGAGAGTTGTATATCATTTTCGATCCGATTAAGGTGGTATGAACAGTAAAGAGATCAAATGTGTCCGAAGTATGTCCTAAACCTAAAACGTTTGATGGCTGATTCAATTAGCAGAAATGGTGTTGTTAGTTGGTCGCCAAGAACCTGCTATTTGATTCCGCTGGACTATTTTCTGTGGAGCACCGTTAGAGACAATTGACCATTTGAACGCCAGCATTTGTGATGAAATTCGCCGAAAAACGACATATGAGGTCATATGAGAGCACCCGCGTTAGCCATTTGACAGAAATAATATATCTTCTCTAAGCGTAACGAATGTATTTCATAAGAAAAATTTATATTTTGCGAAATTCTAAACGGTTTTTGTTTTATTGAATTCTTTAAATTTAAACTTTGTCGCTATTGTAGGAAAACGATTTTAAGTTGTTATTACTTTTAATAAATAAATTGGTCAAGAAAGAGATTTAGAAAGGCTATAGTAAATATAATAAATCCAAGAAGCTCTATATTACACCAATTGTTTTCTCTATGCCGATTCCTTTATAGAGACCAACCACCTGTTTAGTCACTAAAAAAACATAAATATATTCAAACTGAAGTATATACTTATTCCTTAAGAAATAATTTTTTTTAATTTTGAGAAGTGTTAATTTTTTTAACTTAACTTCTCAATGTGAAAAATTTGGTTACTTTATCTAATAATTGAAAAGCTGCATATTGTTTGAGATAATAAATTGTTGGTATTCACAAATTCAAAAAAGAAAAATTTCTTACTTTTCTTTTACATCACAACGAGAGAATTTTTATAGAATCCATTATTTCCATAAATTAATCTTTTTGTTTCAGTCTTTTAGCTGCACTCTGACAATAAAATGAATACTCACAAGAACTATAAAATTTACTTACCGATAACATTAAGTTGAAATGCCATTGACACCTTTGGCTCTGTATTTACTTGACACTCATATATTCCGCTGTCTCGTGCCTGCGGCGATTTCACGTGTAAAGTCCATTCACGGGAATCTTTTGATTCTGTCACCTTCGGTGGCAGTTATGTAAAGAGATGTTAAAAAAGAATACCAGTTAATAAATGTGAACGATTTACAAAAACAATAAAGAAATATAAGGAATTTATGAATGAAATACGAAAGCCATTTCAAACATTTTTTGTATAACACGGTGCTTTAATATCTTTTACAAAAGCATGAGCAAGAGAAAATCAATGAATTATTAAACTTAAGCACGACCACTTCTGATTATTATTTAAATACATAAACAAAAGAATACATTTTTGAGAAAAGTTAAATAGAATATAACAGCAGAGATAAATAATAAAGAGATCAGCAGAAAGAAATATATTTTGTAATTATTCTGAATGCACGCTGGCTTATCAAAGAAAACTGAAATCGTATGAATGTTCCTGAAAAGCTTAGGAACACTTTTTTTATGTTATGAAACAGTATTTAAAATGAAGTAAAACATCACACAGAAAAGCTGCTTATTTATACTTAAAAGCGAAATAGCAAACAAGCGTTGATGCATTTATGAAGAAAAATTTGTGGGAATAAGAGCACAACTCTATAGCACACATTTTTTAAATAAAAGCAAGCTAAATCTTTAACCCTTAAATAGCACTAACGGTCTGGCCAGACTGAATCGAACAAAAGAAATTTTGAATTAATTAGTGCCATATTAGGATCGCACCCGTAACACTCATAACAACTGTTCACTAAATACCGCTTTTTCATTAAAAATTTAAAACTCTGAGAACAGTCAATGTGTTTGTAAGCTTCGTTGTTTATTTTTTCATAAAATGTTACAGATTCAAATCCTTTTTATTCTCACTTAAATTAAAATATTTTTAATGAAAATTCCAGATAAAGGGAAAAGGATTATTGAAATATTGAAAAATAAATTTACATTTTTCATAAAACTACAGAGCTTTTATATCAAATTTAATTATGACGGGCTACTCGAGCAAATAATTTAGAAAATAGGACACAAATACTATAATCCAACGACTACACAGTGACTCAACAGAAGTGATAGAGAGAAAGTTCTCGTATTATTTTACACAACAAAATTGGTATGAATAAAAATTATTGTCATATTCAAAACGCCAACTAACAAGTTACAAATAGAAACTTTTTTCATATGCAATTAAGCCACCTAACAAGTGGTAAAATATTAAAAAAAATACACACGAACACTGATGAAGAAAGTGTATCGGCTTCGAAAACAGCTGTTCCGCTCCATTGTGCAAGTTGAATATTGAAGGCCACTATTCTCCTGAGCTTTGGGATAATCATATATTTGGAGCTAAAAAGCCTTTGGAAAAGTTAAATTAACAAAATTTAGTTTACTAAACAATTTATCGCACTATTCAAGTCACCATAAATTTGTATGAATAAATAACTCAATAAATATTTGCCTTAAACAATGGAAAAACTACTGGACCATCTGATAAAAAGAACGAACTTGGTGTCGTTATTAATACTTCTCCATCTTAACTATTAAAATCGTAACATAATACTAGTTTTATTTATTGGTGCCAATAAATACAGGATAATAATTATTAATGAGTTACACGACACATCCAAAATTAGCAAATCAGTTACTTAGAAGGACTCTAAATCAGTTAATATAATTAAACAGAAATACCCTTACTTCATTTTGTATCAGTTATTGATAATTTTCTATTTTGCAACTCTTTCACTTTTGAAATTGGGGTTTTCAAACTTGACCTATAAAAGGTGCGTTTGTTTACTTTTCCAGTAAAATCCAGTAGTTGAGTAAATTCTGGGTCATTTCAAAATTTTACTCTCCAGAATGTCTTTTGCACAAAAAAGTATGCGAATGGAAAAATTGCAAGAACTTGCAGGTTAATCAAGACAGCTGATCACTAAAAACGTTAGCGTTGTAAAATATGTGTTGTTTCGACTACCCAGTATATAATGTTTTTGGTACTTGATATAATGTATTTTAATAATTACAAATTCGTAGCGAAATATTTTATTAATAGTACTTCTATAGAAGCTTTTACACTTATTTGTTATTTTTTTTGGTATATGACTTATAATTCTCCTTCTGGTTACATAACATACGACAATACATCAGTGTCTAATATTTGATATTCGGTACCCTGCCATAAGACTGGTGCTCTCTTTTGCAAATTTATGTGTAAATGAACGCATTTCAGTAAAATCCAGTACAAATTTGTGCAAATTTTGGGGTAAATGAACACACTTGAATATAGTAGAAATAAATTATTAACTCAAAATAATTATAACGTGATGTTATAAATGAAACCATTCATTATAGAGATTTACAAACACCCTGCATACCTAAGGATACACATATACAGTGCCCTCGTGATCATATTAAATAATGAGTAGCGAATTTAGAAATGCCGTCTATTTTGCTTTCAAAACGTTTTTCAAAGTTTTGTATAAAAATCGCTTGTAAATTTTAATTCGATATAAGAAAAAACTACAATTTGTTATGGAAATAAATATGAGCTTAATTTAAAACTGTTTCAGAAAACAACATATTATTTTATTTTCCTGATTCTTTTTATTGAATAGTATTTCAGCTGCCAAGAGAAACATATTATGTCACCGGGTGAAAATCGGTTAATACTTTCGTGAGATATAATGAAAAATAAACTCAAAATAAACTCAAATATGTATCCGATCATTTAGTGTTAGATTATTTTATGGTGCTCGAAAATTACATCATTCACCGATTATCATATGGGAATAATTTAATTTATTCTTAATTACAGCAGTTTGAAAACTTATAAAATAGTGTATTACTCGAAGAGCTCAAAAGCTGGGAGTAGCACTAGATTCAGGGGAACTACGGCATATTTCATGGTCTTTGAATTTTAGTTTTAATATTTTTTGGTTAGATGATATTGGCAGATAATAAATTAAAATTTTTGATTGAAATATATCTCTTTTCCCTATAATTAAAGATGCAGATATAGTAAATTTTTTACAGTGAAGTTTGGGTAGACAACTTTCTGAATTTGGACAGTCCCTTTTAATGAATTGCTTAAGCTTTCTCAATGAATCGTAGAGATTTAATCGGTATTCTAAAGTATAATTTAGTTTTATAAAATGGGTTTTTTTTTAAGAGTGACATAATTTTAAATCATGATAAAAAAAATGTATATATTTGATATCAATAAGACGGACTTTATTTGAAAGAATATTTTATGAAATTAATGCTTAAATATGATTTCTGCTACGTGGCCACGTTTCACAGCATTAACAGCCCCATTTCACAAATAACCCTTCGAATGCTAATTTCCAAGTTTTCAGTTGTTTGTGGATTATCGACGTAGACAACTGACTTCACACAACCCCAAAGAAAATAATTCAATCGGATTAAATAACACGATCTTGGTCGCCACTTAATTGGGCCATCGTGTGACATTATTTTTCCATCAAAAGTTTCTTTGAGTATATCAATTGTAGCGCCCGCTGTGTGTCATGGGGCTCCATCCTGTTGGAACCATATATCAGCAGGATTAATGCCACGTAATTTAGTTAGAAACAAAATGCGAATCACGTTTCTATATCGTTCACCATTGACAGTAACATCGTCGTTTTTGAAAACACATGGGCCAATGATTCCACCAGTCCAAAAATTACACCAAACAGTAAAATCTTGAATAGATGAGTTTGACGAATAGGAAAATTATTTTAAATCGAAATTTTAACAATTTGCACTCGTGGCTCTGGTGTACGTCGATTCATAATGAAATTTTAAAGCAAACTAAAAAAAAGCTATTATCAAATTGGAGCTCAAATAAAGCAGTGATCACACCTAAAACTTGTTAAACTTTGAAAATAAAAAACAAGCTATACGTAAACAAATTGAACTTAATTTCGATATCCCGAATCTTACTTGTATAGTTCAATTTGAGTTTTTCTTGAAGATTTCCTGTGCTAAATCTCTTTTATGATTTATTTTATAACTTTTATAAATTTTTGTATCCGTTCATTTATTTCTTCTGCTTTAAAGCGAAATAAAAATATTCATGCTTATTAAAAAATTCATGGAATGAAAACGTAAACTTTCATGCCACTCATACGACTGCCTTCAAAACATTCAATGGACGCGAAAGTCTATCACATACATGTGCGATACAACCATCCAATTATATATAGCTCACGGCAAATTAATAAAATTGAATGACTTTAATGAAGTAAAAAAATTCCAATAACACATTTTATCGCAGGTAATATACAAAATATCTGTACACGCAATGGCTCAAAAAAGCATTTTTAATTTTATTCACGCATTTAAGAGGAAAATCAACAAATTAATCAATAGCGCCGTCATCATCTTCATCATTTCGTTCACTCATCAAAGTGCTCTCCAGTTGTGTTCGTTTATATTTTCGCATGTTTTTGCAATATTTTTATGCCTGATGACTTTGATTATGTATTCCTTCTTAATTGTGCACGCGGAAAATTTTTATTTTCATTCAACAACAGCAACATAAACGGAAATAACAAGTAATGAAATCTTCCATATTAATGAATGTAAAAGTTGCCAACAGCAGCGACAAAAGGAAAGCAAAGATGTAAAAAGAAAAACCGACAATTATCATTATTCACTTACCTGGAATCGTTTGTCAGACGTATACGTGGCTGTTCCAACTGTTAGTATGTGCAGATCACGTTTGCGGATCCAGGAAACCTTTAAAATTTATATATAAATAAAATTGTTAAACTCTTATTTAGTTACAAAATAATTGTAGAGATTTAAGCGAAACATATGATTCAATTACAAATACTATGGGTTTATTTAAAAATCGATTAAATTTCAATAAGACACGGGGGCAAATAACGGCATTCGCCAGCGACCAAAATTTTTATTAAATTGTTCTGAAATATCGATCGATATCGAATGCGGTAATTTAGGTCAGAATTTGTAAATTTAAATATTTTATTAATTCATATATTTTCCAAATTATTTTTACTCCATTTAAATATTGTAGTTCAAAAACAAGGATATATTCGAAGGTCGATACTTCAGTACTCAATGAGTACTATTCATGTGTATTTCTTTTTACCAATAACTTGGTTAAGTTCAATGTGGTAATAGTTAATTATTTCTTGTGGTAATATTTTGAGAAAAATAGTGGGCGTTTACATGCTGTAAGGCTGGTGCTGGCATATCAAAGTTTTCTTCAGGCCCAATTTTTCCTGAAAGTGAAAAGCATTGAATCGTCGAAACACTATGTAGAAAGTTGGTGAGAATGTCGGCATAACGGCTGGTTCGTAACATATTATATTTAAAAAATTCATATTGTCAGCGAAGCTTTTTTGTAAAAATTAATCGTACTTATTCACAAATAACACAGAAATAATGCTGTAGCCAAATTATTCAGCACTTTTAACAGACTATGAATTTTTGCTCTTCCCCATAATAAAGAAGCAGGAAAACATGTTTCTTAACATTTAAACTTTTCATGTTTATCTCTTAATATACGCTGATAGTGTTAAGAGTTTCGCTACCTAAATTCTATATAAAAATGGTATTTACAAAAGAGAGTCTAATATATGAAAATTTGTATGGAGAATTTAAATACAAGTTTTATCTTCATCTCAAGAGAGCTGGGAAAACATAATTTTATTGAAACCTTATAAAAAATTTATTACAGTTTATGAAAACAAACAACAAGAAAGAGGACTCTTTCTGCAACTGAAACGTACAATTGCTTTTCAATACAATTTTAGCCAGGGATTGGATTAATTCAAAATATCTTTGACGCTATTGAAATTCGTGATATTTTAAAATTTTCCTCGCAATAAGTTTAAGTGCAATTCTGTTGTTGCCAACCACCCTGATGTAAATCCGGACAACCTTAAAAAATAAAAAATCTTAGGGAATTATAATTTTTTTATTCGGTTAACAGCTAGTCGGTTGACCAATTACTGACTATCCGATGAATTGACCGTTGAACTGAAAATTGGCCAATTTTGATAAACAATTACACCGGTTATTTTGAGTCGAATAAGCCATGCAACTAAAATTTCAACTTTTTTTAAGTAGCACAGCATACTTAAAGCGTTTTTATAATATCTTTCATTCCGTGTTCTTTTTAGAGAATCACAACTTTGAGTTGGCATCACTATTTCATTTGGGTACCCATTTAAACGATAATTGTTGCCTTTTGTTTGGTCTAGTTTTGAAATTTCATTATTAATTGGCTTGCACCACAGCAACGCGTGTTGAGATTTCTAATCAAAATAATTGTTTTATTCGTGAAACGCATCCATTAAAAATTTTATTATGCGATGAAGCCCAGTTCTGGTTAAATGGGTGCGTAAATAAGCAGAATTGTCTCACTTGGAGTGAGGAGAGTTCAGAAGTTTTATCGAAATACACCACATAGAAAATGAATGTTTAATGTCGGAGTCTTCAAAAACGATAATGATCAGACTGGCACTGTCATTTGTGATCGGTATCCGAACATGAATCGAAATTTTTTCGTACCTCAGTTATGTGAAATGTTTCTTGCTGATATATAGTTCCAACAGGGCGGAGCCACATGCCACACAGCGGTTGCTACAGTTGGCTTACTCAAAGAAACTTTTGATGAACAAATAATTCCACGAAATGTCCCAATTAATTGGCCACCACGATCGTATGGAATAATCCAATTAAAGAAAACCATTAAGAGGTTAAGCGATAAAAAAAACTCGATTAATAATCTAGCGATTATTAAATGAATACCATGTGCGGTAGTCAGCTTCTGTTAACTTAATAGAGCATCAACGTAACTTTAAGTGTGTTTTACCACAACTACAGCGGAATTTGTTCAGGAAGAAGTGGGTTAATGGTGTAACTTAAAATACGAGAAACTATTGAAACGTCGTATATCATATCAGCCAATTTGATCTCTTTGTGTTAATAGAAGTTTGTCTAAAATAGTGCGGCTATTGTTTCAAAGAATATATTCATGAAATACCAAAAGCAGGTTAATCTATTTTAATTAACTCTTGAATGAGAAGAACAAACTTAACGCACACACATGCACATACACACGCTCGCACATAAACAAGCTATTGACTACACAAAATATGCTTCGATGAGTATATAAAATATTGATTAATACACGTCCAACGCCTATTGAAAAATATAATAAAAGCGTATTGTGCAACATCCGCTTAAGGAAAACGGATATTTCCTGCTTACAGGCAGAACATAATGAAGCGGCAGCAGCTTCCGTTTTGATTTAAGGTGTTAAATAAAATGATTTTTTAATCTGATATGGAATAAAACGTGTTTGCATTTTATTTTGATTACGATGCGCTACAAAAGTTACATCAGTAGCCCAATTATGAATAAGAATTCCCCGGGAGTTTTTTCCCTTTTCTCTCTTCCCTTATTCCAAACAAACTTCGAATCTGGGAAATTCTTCCCGCGAGAAAAATTAGCTATTACGATTGCCATAAAAAGAGGGAAAATGATGACAAATTTTGGAAATAATTTCGTCAAAAATTTGAAGAGGATTGTGGCAAAAATGTAAGTAATTTAAATTTTTCATTAAAAATTTTATAAATATCTCGATTTGATCATATTTTTAGGTCAAAAACAACAAATAAGAAACATATAGAGATCCTTATTGACGCAATTCAGTCCCACCCAGATGTTGCCTGGGGATGGTTTAAAGGAAGCAAAGTGGATTTAAATGTAATATGGCGCAATTTAGAGGCGTAATTAAACGCAGCTGGGCCACCACTTAAAAGTATCGCTGAATGGAAAAAGGTATGAATTATTAAGAGGAAATAAATTTTCGTTTCAGAGCAACAAATGATATATTTATTTCTCAGGTTTGGTGCGACCAAAAGAAATATGTATGACATAAGGCGGCACAAAATTTAAAATTTTCTCGGGCAACTGGTGGAGGCCCAAACATAGAGCAGGGTTTTTCTGCAAATGAGGAAATCATTTACAACCTGATTTGTATGAAAGACTCTGTGGAGGGCGTTTAGAAAAAACGCTTGAACTATTGTTGGATTCCACACCCGATGATGAGCCTATAACATTAAAAACATTACTTTTTCTTTCTTTAACCTCTTTTTTCACTTCAAATTCTTTTACTTTTGAAATTTATAAAATTAAATTTGTAAATTTACAAAACTTTTTTGTAAACATTAAATAAAATAATTAAAACAGCTGACTTCGAATGTTTGGAATTCTCTCTCCCTTCCCAGACTATTCAGAATTGGAGGATTTTATTTTTGGGAAAAACTTATTCCCTGTCTCACTTATTCTAGATGTTTATTTTTTAGTTACATCTGAGTCTTAACTTTGAGTTAAACGCGCAAAAGCTTTCCGAATTGTAAGAAAATTTTCTGCTTAGATTTCAATTGATGTTAAAGATTTTTTTCCCGACAGATGTGCAATAGTTTCATATACTTTTCAACTTTGAAATCTATACTTGGATTCATGTATCAAATGGTATCTTTCCTGGACACTTTATGCATTAAGGAGATAGAAAGCAGGATCCTCCATACTGATATACACTTCTTCCTCATTCTGTCTTGGTTTGCTTATAGTGTTCAAGCCAGCATATCGTTGCATAGACAGTCCAAGTCCTGGCTTAGCCGTGGCAGTCAATTGAAAATATGAAAAAAAGCAAAAAAACCAACAAAATACCGGCTGAGCATTCGGTCTAGTATATATTAAATCGATAACAAATCAATCTCTTTGGGCTGCAACAAATGCGTTCTATTTTTGAAAAAGATTATTCATTCTAAAAAACTCGCCGTTTGTCTCAATTTTCTTTCCAGCATAAGTCTGCTGTAAAGTGCACATCGTATATGACTGTTCAGCCACAAATATTTTCTTCTGCAGTATTAGACTTTTCTACGATAAAGTCGATCTCTTTTCATAAGATTCTTAAACTAAACGTTTGTCTGATTGCCAGTTTTCCACTTGGCCCAGCTTCATTCAACTATTATTTATGCGTCCCTACCCACAACAGGCTGACTGATTATTATGAAATCTTTAGTAACTTAAGTCATTGTCAGCCAATAGTAATGGGTGCTCTTATAGAGTGACAAAAGTGTAAATCATATTAAAACAAGAAGAATTTTTTAATATTTATGAAACGGCATTTATTTATTATTTTATGAAATTGCTGCTTAAATATGATTCCCGCCATGTGGACGCCACGGCTGGCGCGTATAAAGCGCAATCAGAATCACCAATTTTTAAAAAAATTTCGCAGCATTTGCTACCGTATTTCGTCAATATTTCACCGATTGTTGATTTCCAGGTCTTCAATTGTTTACGATTTATCGACGTGGACAAGTGATTTAATATAACCCCGAAGAATATAATCAATTATACTATTTCACACAATCTTGGTGGCCAATTAATTAAGCCATTTCGTGAAATAATTTTCTCTTCAAAAGTTTCTTTGAGTAAATCAATTCAATTGTAGCGCCCGCTGTGAGGCATGTGGCTCCGTCCGGTTGGAACACCATATCAGCAAGATCAATGGAGACTCCGCCAACCCATAGTGCGCACCAAACAGTCACTTTCTGTGGTATTTCGACAAAAGCCTGAAGATTTTCCTCAATTCCAATGGTACAATTCTGCTCACTTACATTCTCAATCAATCAGAAATGGGCTTCGTTGGCCAATAAAAATTTTTAATACATGAGTTTGACGAATAGAACAATAACTTTGATTAAAAACTTAAATAATTTGCGCTCGTTATTCTGGTGTTAGTCGATTGTTCAAAGCAAATTATATAAAAAGCAACAAGCAGGGGTTAAATAAATACTCAAATAAAGCAGTGATGCCAACTCGATGTTGTCACAATCTGAAAAACATGCTGCATTATTATTGCAGATATGAGTTATATTTGGCGTCAATACCATAAGCCCAACGTGTATCTTTCTAGAGTACCTGTAGAAGACTGCCGGCATTTGTATAGGAAAGACGGAAACTAAAGGGTGGTTAAATTGTAAGGGCCGATGTAGACTACACCTAAACGTCAAGTTTTTTCTGCGTTTCATTGGACATTTCTCAATTTCAGACTAATTCAATTTGAACCATGGAAATATACAACCATGGAAAGAACAACGCGTTAAAGTTATTCGGGCTGCTTATGAAAGTAAGCGTTCTAATCAAAATGCATATCGAGCACTTCGTGATTTTTTCCGTAAATTTTGTCGTCAAAATGTGCGCACAATCGGAAAAATCGCTCAAAAATTTGAGCAAACCGGGTCTGGAGGAGATGTGAAAACACCAGTGCATGCTCGTACAGATCGTACTGCAGAAAATATTGCTCCTCTTCGCGATAGTGTGTCCACCTCAACTCGTCGTCGTGCCCAAAAATTGCACCTCTCATGCTCGTCGGTAATGAACATTATGCGTGAAGGCCGTATTTTTTTTTTTCAAAATGAGGCCTGTCAGGCAGTTACTGTGAATGGTGAGCACTATCGTGAGATTATATCGAACTTTTTATGGCTCGAATTGAAAGATTTGGATGTGGGTAATATGTGGTTTCAACAGAGCTGTGCCACTTGCCACACAGCTAACGACAATTTCGCATACTGAACACTCTGATACTGGCCGTACACAAGTGAGAAAATATGTTAAGGAAGCTGCCATTTGATTTACATAAAAATATTAATATTATTTTTGTCTAATTCCCAAATAATATGTTTTAATATACAAAAAGGTATTTCAAGTGTCGCAAAAAGCAACAGTTCAAATAATTAAATATGCGGTGGAGAAAATTAAGTTTCTTTTGATGTTCAACTTACCGACTTATCATCCAGCTTGTCGACGCGACATTTAATTATCGCTTCTGTATGACCAGTGCGTGCTGTTATATTACGCGGCATGCCAAAATCAAAGATGGGCATTAAGTGTTTTCCAGCGTTTTCCGCCAACACATTGAAGCCATTAAGACCCACAGCAGCGTCGTCGTACGACCCCAAACCATTATTGCCATTAAGCAGATGATTGCTTAGACCAGGAGAATTGCTGCCAACTCCCACCGCACCGCCCGAAGCAGCTACAAGCATTTCCTCTTCGACGGTCATAAGATTTTGACTTGCGTCTATCGCCACTGTCAAGTCGCCATCAATAATTGAAAGACTTTGAAAGGTGTTATTATACGCGGTCTCAAGTGCTATACCATGGCTGAAGGACGTTATTTCAGTCGTTAAATCATGCTGGAATTGTTTTTGCTGTTGATGTTGATGTTGCTGTTGCTGTTGCTGTTGCTGTTCCTGTTGGTCTTGTTTGTGTTGCTCATAAGTTGGCCATGTCTCTTGTCGGATTTGAGCCTGAAAAATATGATTGCTCTTGTCCTCCTCCAATTTGTTTTCAAGTGGCTGTTGTTGCTGTTGTTGTTGCGCCACTTCATCGCTTAAGTAAGAGTGCGGCTGATAATGATTGTAGTTGGTCTGTGGTACGTGTTCTTGGTACGGCCATGTAATTTGTTCTGGCGGGTGTTCTCGTTTAAATTCCCTCTCACTTAACTTAACAGCCGTAGTTTCAATTTTATTTGGCATTATTTTTGATGCTGTTGCCAGTGAGCTCGCCACAACATCTCTACTTGATATTTTTACTGAAGCGGCGGAAGTTTCAAGTACTGCCGACATGAAAAGGAAAGAAACAACGGAAAACGCTAATTTATTGAAGGAACAATGAAAAATATTTACGTTCAAGAAATAAAATACAAGGCAAACGTATTATTTTTGTAATATTGCGTTTGATAATTGCTGCCAGAGAAAATTGTTTGAAATGAATGCTGAATATTTCTACAGGAAAGGAACTTTTAATTACTTATTTATGTAGTTCCTTATAGGACTTTAATTGAATGCTACAGATTTTTGTTAACATGTTGCTTTTTAATTAGCCCTAATGTAGAGGGTCTGTATGCGACGACACCCAAAGTTTTGAAATAGATATTTATTTGGACGGGTTATTTATTTCGAGGATGAAACATTTAGAAATCAAATAAGTCGAAGGAATCAATTATTTACTTCGAAGGAATCAATTATTTTGTAATTTTCACTTATAAGAAAGGGACTTCTAACAATAACCAGGCAATGGATTAAGAAGTTGTTTTACTCTCACAAAGTAGGAACTTTTTTTATTGTTGTTGACACCAATTCAATTTCATTCAAACAAAAACATTTCAAATAAAAGACGTTAATAAAAGATTTGCACAGAACAAATTCATAAATATAAATTATCTATTATAAATGAGCGCTATTTAGCAGAAATCTGTAGCCATATTAAAACCTACGTTGGCTAATGACAGGGAAATCGGGTCTATTGGATCCCTTAACCTTCAGGGAATTTGCATAAGACGATTTTTTTTAAATTGATATACAAAATTTTCAGCAACGACCTATAAAAACATCAGGTTTAATTAACATCAGAAACATGACTTCGAATTCTTTGAAATAGTGATAATAAAAGCGAAATTCTTCCTTCGATAAGCCGTTGTAAATTGCACAAGAAAAGTTCCAGATATCCACTACTTCCGGACTTCTTTAGAATGTCTGTTTTGTACTGGGTGCTGATAAAAGTTAGAGATAAGCAAATATCATGATATTTCCACATCAGGCGTTAATCAGTCGTAAGTCACAAGAATCGTGATTATAAATTAATGAGATATCGCCTGCTGCGTGAACCCATATCAAACTTTATGACGCCTCAGTTTCAATATGAAAAATTCTCACGCAATCAAAACAGTGTGTGAGAATTGTTCAATATTTATTGTGTTTATTAAAAAGGAAAGCATGAGGAAAATACATACTTTCATTTATAATTTTAATCGTCAGATACAGAAAAGAAATAAATGAATTCAATCTTTATTTTTATCTCCGTCTCTATATATAAACATCGACTTTTTGCACGTAAGCGATTAACCCTGCTACTATGCTAGAAAAAAAAATACACATGTTACGTTTGGGTCGTATTTTGACCAAACATTGTTATATTGGGAAAATTTAAATTTGTACGTTTCAAAAATATTTTTAATGCTTGTGATCAATGCTACATGTCGTCGTTAGAGTGATTGTGTGTTGGTGTTTACAAGTTATGCACTCAGTAAAAGTCTTTTGATCCCATTTCGATTGGCAAAATTTTCACCTTTTCCGTGCATTGTCGTTTTGAAGAAGGCAAATTCGTTGATGGTGATACACTGTCTTTTTCTCGAATTCTTCATACCAATGATGCAGAGGCAAATGATAGTACACGAGAAATATTGTTAAATCAATCCAAAGACATAATTGCTCTCAAAAAAGGACGTCCATGAAGCTCGTCCCACAGGAAGTTATGACTTTCATGGTATGACCGGTAGACCCCTAAGAGAATAATATATCCATTATACAATTCTAATAGGAAAAATAAATTTTAAATAAATACCAATAACAATAAGTAGCCCAAGGTAAGCATCAAACTCAAAAGCATCTATAGCTTGAAAATTTTCGAAAACAGAATTGAGAGTTGCTGTAGTAAATTTTATCCCTTTTCAAAGCTTCTGTAAGGCATACATCAAAAGTATCACGAATTTTCGAAATACGATGAATAGCATAAGAATTCGCTCCAGGGTTTGCGTGAAGAATATTTCTACTTGCTGCACGACGTAGACATTGCAAAGAAGGTATTGTTGTCTACTTTATCATCCGATCGCTATCAAAAAATTCCGTGCCATTAATTACTGTCAATGAACTGGAGGCTTCTGTGCCACCGGAAATGGATTGTTTAGCATCACCATCATCACTTGCATCGTCTTCAAGGTCACTCAAGAATGCACCAATGTCATGCTCAGTCATTTTTCCATGCTGACATTATAGCCAAGTAAATGCAAAACAGAATTTTATCGTATAAATAATAGTATGAATTTAGAAAAAAATTAAGATTATATATACTTACAGTATGTGTAGATTCAATGTTTTATCAAAATCTATCGTCTATAAACTTAGATTGACAATAGCAACTGATCACTATAAAATTTAGCACAAAACTAGAAGTATTTAGCTTCGTTAGTATTGAATACAATAACTATAACTGTAAACGCATTCACAACAGAAAGGTGTTCCAGACGATCACTCTGCACTAAGGGTTTTTGTTGCCTTTCTTTCTACAACCATGCGTTATTTTTTTGACGTTTTATCGATCATTCTTATTTTTTTTGTTTTATTGTCATCTAAAACACCAAAGAGGTGAAAGACAAAAGCAAAAAACATATAATACAGACATATTATATTACATATTTATGATCCGTTGTACAAAAACGATAGAGGGTCATAAAATGAGCCCAACGTGATATGTGTAAACACTAGCAATAAAAAATTGTCTATGCTTAAAATGGTAATAAAATTGATTGAATTCAATATATTTCAACAATTGATGCACTGAGTAGTAAGAACTTTCAAATATATTCCACCAGTTAGAAATACTGTAATGTTAAATACGATTTGGGTCATCAAAAGACCCTAACATAGTAGCAGGGTTAAGCCGTTTTTAGTCTTTTTTGTTATCACGCAAATGTAAAGAAATCAAATCGTGCTCTGGTATCTAGAACAACTCCGCAATCAAAGTACTTCCTTTCTAATTTTATAATATATAAAACAGTTTTTTTCAGATGACTTCGTGTGCCAGGGTTTAAAGTATAATGTCATATATCCCACATTTGTCGAACAACATATTCTTTAGTAATGAGACACATTTCTCACTCAATATTTGCGTCAGTAAAAAGAACTCTTGCATAAGAAGCTTGGAGAGTAAAAATTTTAATGATAAAGCCATTATTTACGCATTATGTTCACGGGCTGTCATTGAGCAGTTGTTTAGTAAAACTCACGCTAGAACAATCGCTGCTGGCTTTTCAGCAAACTACAGTTTTTTTATGTCTGCAATTGAATATTATGAACTGAACGAGAAGTGGCTTCAAGATTATGGTGTCACGGAAACTTTCTCACTCTTCCCATTTCATGTTTTTTGGGGATGTCAATTGAAATTCTATGAGGCTTCATCAAACACTATTTCCAAGTGGATGTTCTTCCAACCTGGTAGTGTTTGGAATCCAACATGAGTCAATTTAACGTCAAGCTAATGCCAGATATGTGGAAATATATGATCAAATTTCAAGGAATCATAATCGAGTAACATTTAGAAATACTGCTTGTCTGCAAGAACTAGAGACAATAGGAAATTCTAGTATAATTTTTCACAAAGACGGCAACCAGAGCTTCCGTATTTAATATTTATTATCTCTATTAAAACATTAAAATTTATAATGAAAATTTGGCTTAAATTTGGTATAATTTACCGCTGTATTTTTCCGCGCAATAGGAAACGAATAAATCAGCTGCGACGTTATCAGGAACAAATCTTTACTAGTTCGCCAAATACGAGGAATCAAATTCGAATAATTATTGTTGTGAAGTTAAAACACGCGAAACTTTCATCTATCGATATTATCGACTGAATTTTTGTACTTGTACTTTAATAAATTTTTCCATGTGACTGAAATAATGTAGTCTAAAATTTTTTTCCTAAATAACAAAAATTATGCGCACAGAAACGAGCAAAACCCCTCAATTGATCAACTTGAATTTTTTAGTAAGATTTTGGGAAAAGCGAATCAGCACATAATTAAAGTTTCAAATATTATGGTATTTTGAGTTAGAAAAATTGTTTTCTTATCAAACTAACACATTTTTACTACAACTAACATCACTTCCAGTAACTGTTTTAAAGAACGGAAGAAAGCCCGCTGCAAAGTTTGCTCGTACTCGCAATCAAAGTCTGACATTAAAAATATCAAAATACCATCGCAGTGATTCCAAGTCTCATGTACTGAAAGCTTTTTAATTTTAATTATATGCTGGTTTTTTCCCCCGAAATTCTACTAAAAAATTCAAAGCGATCAATTGAGAGGGTTTAGCTAGTTCATATGCCCATTTCACTGAGGATAAGGCAGACGATCAGGGAATCTTTACCCAACATTTCTTAGAATAACTAAAGACATTTATTTCAAACTTCCACTTTATTAAGTGAGCAGCTTAAAACAAATATCAAAGTCATAACAAGAACTCAATATCACTTTTTCTCTTTTATTTTCTTACGTTACACAACTACGTATTCTACAACTTTTTATAAACAATATAAAGCCGCAGCATTGCGGGTGCTACAGAGAGCATTACCGACAACTACA
Source organism: Linnaemya vulpina (assembly GCA_963675445.1). Classification (NCBI taxonomy): domain Eukaryota; kingdom Metazoa; phylum Arthropoda; class Insecta; order Diptera; family Tachinidae; genus Linnaemya; species Linnaemya vulpina. Next base: position 87,230,110 of record OY776276.1, on the reverse strand, counting down.
ATTAGAACTAAAATTTTTGCAACTTCTTTCCAGTTCCGGCAAAATGCATTGCATATCAAGGGATCATACCCTGAGTCTGAGCCCACAAGAAAGAAAGAGAAAAAGGATATTCTATTAGAGTGGAAACCTGTTAGTTCTCCTGGCAAACTTTTTTAGTTTTACCTACTCAAAATATAAGGATGATTTCTTTCTCACATGAATATTCAAAAGTTGTCGTTAAAGTTATAATCGAATTGAGGAAAAGTTAAACCAAAAGTTGTTTCTACATTCAAGTACAATTAGTTGCTCTTCAAAAAAAAACAAAAAGGTTTAATAATTCAAAATATGTAAAGTTTAAATATCTGAAGCAGTTTTTTTGCCACATCTGATTTTTGACACCAAGAAATTTGATCCAAAATGTCGTATATTTTTAATTTACTGAGAAAAATATTTTGTTTTAATAGGTTAATTGTATGTATCCAAACAAGTCTTTCATTGTCCAGCCCTGCGATCAAATTTAATTTTTCTGAAGCTACATTGCCGCATTCGATATTCATCGAAATTTCAATACAGTTTATTTACAAATTCCGTTCGATATAGAATGCGGTAAATCATTTTTAGTTAAAAATACAAAATAAAAAAATTTTATAATAATAATAAGAAGAAGAAATAAATAATCTAAGTATTATTAAAATTATTTTATATATCAAAAATAAGCAAAAACTTTCCTGGTCTTGAAGCAGATTTTGAATTTCTGGCTTTCAATAGAAACATTTCCAGTAGATCTGTTCAAGGCCAAAAACTCTAGACTTTCGAAGGGCTTCGCAACACATATTCGTAATACAATCAGACGACCAGATTTACTTCTCTGTTCATAAGGAACTAGAATATTAATATTGTGGAAATTGTACACGGAATGATTAAAACTTTTTGGTAAAGGATATACAGAATTGTAGCTTTTGTATGAGAGTTCTTATCCATTCCACAGAAACTTGTTAATAATAATTGGCTTTTACAACAGCGTCGCCAGCATCTTAAAGATTTATTATTCATGTCATGTCGACATCTCTTATTATATGAAGAGCCAACGTTTAAAAATTAACTTGCTAAAATTGCTCATTTTGTTCCTTTAAACCTTTTCGTTGTAGCCGCTTAATAATTTACTACTTCTCTTTTACCTACTTTCACTTCGGAACAATTTTCTTAATCTTTTAGCCGCATATAAAATTTACACAATTTAAGCTTGTCATAATAATTCATGTCATGTTTTCTATAAATCCTCATGAATAGCGTTGGAATTAGTCCTTTCGCCTTCATTTCTTTGCAAAAATCCTTTTTGATTTTTCGTAGCTTTTTTAGTTCAGCTGTTTTTTTTTTCAATTTATTCGTTTGAATAAACAATGAAGATTGTAACAAGTGTTGAAACTTTAATAAATTCTTGTTTGAAGAAGAAGAAAAAAATATTAAAACAAAAGACGAAAGATTTAAGTTGCCTTCGCTCATGAAGTAAAATAAAATATTTAAATCTTTACAACGTCATTGTTGTTTCATGCCCTCGCAGAAAAAGAAAAATATGTCCAAAAATTCATAAAGTTTTTTTTTTTTTTGTTAAAGTCAACAAAAGGTTTATTGAAACTGCTTGCCATTTGCAGAGTTGAAGAAAATAGAAACAAGAAAAAAGGTTGGCTTTACAAAAATGAGATGATGAAGTGAAAATATTTATTCATAGTTTAACTGCTCGTCCAGTGCTGCGGATGTATTAAGAAAATATTTTCTATCAGGAAATTTTAAGTTAACATTTTTCGTTTTTTATCATTTTATTTCAAGCATAATATTGATATATTTCGCACGGACATGAAATGTAATTAAGTTTACTTTGAAAATAAATTTTCATTGGCGAAAATAATTCGTTGAGTCCTGGGGAATGTTTGTTTGTGCAGGTTGATGAGGCAAATGACACAAACGGATTAATAGATTTCTGGGATACTTTCATCTTTAACAATATAGAATTTTAAGGTTACGGAAATATTTACCCAACAAAAGCGTAACCACTAAATGGCAACAAAAATCCTTTTAATTCATGAGTTGAGTGCTTATTGAGCTAAAACTCTTCCATTAATTTGGGATTCTATGACTCAGTTTATTCGTTACATATGAAACTGTTTTATTTAGTAAACACGCGTTTGCTTTGAAATTTGTTTTATTAACTTTTAGTGGTTACACTTTTTATGGCATCTATTTGACAAGTGTGAAGGTAACTTAAGTATAAAAATTATGCCACTTGAACGAGTTCCGTTTTAGATTAACATTGAAAGGCTCGTTTAGGAGAAAGTTCTATAAAACTTTTTAACAGTTTTGGCTGCTGCATTAACAACTTGTCCTGGCTTCAAGGACAGTCACTTGATTACATAGACTACGTCTTTCAATTGATCACTGGTTTAAATGAAAAAATTCTATTGTTCTGGTTTTTTAAGGGGCAAATCGTCACGTTCTCAGTGAAGAGAATTGTAAGACATTTTTGGGGATCTACTATTTCTTTACTTCGAAAGTTTCAGTTGGCGGTCATAAACAATATCCCCATAATTGATTAAGAAGTTATTTCAAGTACACCAAGTTGAAAGTTATTTGTAGTTTTTGCCAGTATGAGATTTTTGTTTAAACAAATTTTCTAATTATAAATATGTAATTGAATTTAAACACAACCAAAAAAATAGCTAACCAATTGTAGAATGAAATAAGAACGTAAGAAAATAAAAAAGGAATTTTTTTTGGTCCTTTCGTACTAAAATATTTTAATTATTTGCTATAATTGCAAATACAGCTCCTACTGATAGAACTTTTATACTATATAGATAATTTATTAACCACCTCATCAGTAAATTGATACATAAAGGAATAATTATTTATTTTAATAATAAATTTTATTTATTTTTATTTACAATTAATATTATTTTCAAAAGAAATTTAGAAATAGTAATATTAAGTAGTTCTTGTTATGACTTTGATGTTTGTTTTTAAGCTTCTCATTTATTAAAGTTGAAGTTTAAAATAAATATCTTTAGTTATTCTAAAAAATGTTAGTAAAGGTTCTCTGATGATGTGCATTAACCTCAGTGGAATACGTGTAGGAACTAGCTAAAACCCCTCAATTGATCACTTTGAATTTTAATAAAACTTTTGGGAAAAAAGGATCAGCACGAAAATAAAAATTGTAGAGTATTAAAACGAAATGGACTTAATGAAAATTATATAGAATAAATTTATGAGCTCTATTTGGTAGTGATTTAAATAATAAAACTTACGTTAGTAAATGACAGGAAAATGTTTGTTGTGTCCCAGAGAATTGGCAGTAGGCTGCTTTCCTTAATTAATGTAAGAAAATACTAAAAATAACCTGCAGAAATCGAGACAACTCATTAAAAGAAAATTTCTTTCAGTGAATCCGAGCTCTTATTTTTATAAGTTTTTTCTTATAATTTCTTTAATCCCTGCAGAAATCGAGACAACTCCTTACACGCGTGTAAAGAGTACTCCACAAAGGACCACGACCAAAAGTAATCCAAATATATGGGAAAACGTGCTCATTTCACATAACAATATCCTAGAAGAAGAGGACCATGTAATCCACAAAGACATCACGTCAGAGTAATCCAAAAACTAGTCCATGTAACTACTCTGCACATTATTTATACGGAGTTAGTCTTAAAATTACTCCATGGATTACCACAGAAAACAAGTTTGGAAACCATTTTATGCTATTACCCCGAGGAATATAAGCAAAGGACTAGTTTTTAAATTACTCTGACGTGAATACTCAAAAGTTGTACTTTTTTAATCACGTGTTGCGAGTATTGCGAAATACCTTTTTTAGTCATCATGGTACTTGTTTGCATTAGATCGGACCATAATGTAACTACTCCTTTTTACTTAAAACATATCGTGTACTCCAATAATTTGTAAAATTCAAATTTTTTTAACATCAGAAACATTTTACACACTCGCATATAGTTGGAAGTTATTTGCAGTGTTTACAAGTATTTCAATTTTATTTATAAAGAAATATTTTTATTTATAAAAATGCAATAGAAATAAAAGAATTGTATAAAAATTTATATAAAATCAATTGATAAATATACATTCTTAAGAACTATTTCTATACCTGTGCCTCGTTTCTGTAACTGAAGTGAGAACGTCTCGCATCGAAAAAATTGTCGTCACTCTGTGAAACACAGGATGAGTCAGAATATATTTATTAATACATTTAAAATTTTGTTGGTTTTTAATAATAAATATATTATTCTATAATATAAAAAGCATAATAACCATAATTATTTAGTTTTTCGATGTGAGAACTTCTCACATCAGTTACAGAAACGACGCACAGAGCACTATTGGGTGGTCTTCATTTGTTTTCAAATGTAAAACCTAAGACGTTGGCAAATGATGCGGATATGTCTACTGTGTCCAAGAGTTTTTACAGAATCCGTGAAATTTACCGTGTGTGATTTAAGAAATCACAAACACTAATCAGATTTAATTACCGTCAGATATATGACTTCCGATTACTGAAGAGATAATAAAAAAAATTTGCGATAACAACTCGTAGTAAAAAACATTGAAAAAGATCCACTACTTTCGGATCACAATTTTAGTATCTTATGAATATCCTTGGAAGGTGTTTTTATCTCGTTTATGGTTAATCCGACAAAAATATACAATACGAAAACGTTATAAAAATTCAATCGAGGAAATATATTAATATTTGAATTACTCGGTTTGCATAATACATGAAATTTAATTCCATAATTTGTTTCTCATTCGAGTTTTAATAGAATATTCAGGGAAATAACGAATAAAAAATTTTATTCGAATAACTTAACACAATATGAAATAAACATCAGCATATTAATTAAGTTTTTTATTAACGCTTAATTAACTTTAAAAATATATGGAAAACGCTTGGCCCTAAAGGCCATCTCTCCAACTTTCTGTTAGTGTAATATTTATATTTATTACGAAAATACTAAAAATGGCCTGTTGTGTGCTGATATGCTGTGATTGTTTCACATTAATTAACGCTATTGCAGGGAAAATACGTTTTAGTTAACCGTAGAGTGATCCTTGGAACAAAAATGTTCCAGAAGAAATTTATTTTATTCTTTGTTTTTTTTTGTCAGTGAACATTTTATTTCAATATTTAACGAGTTTGTAAGTGCATCGTGAGTAATTGGTTTTTTGCATTATTTAGACAATTTTATTGCAAAGTTTTGTTGTAATTTCAAAATTTCATAATTCGATCCTATGGTACAGAAATGTTCCATATGAAATCATATGAGCTCAGTTCCTTTCTCAAGTGGTCGTTTGCGTGCATCCAATGTGATTGAAATGTGTCCCGGTAAGAATAATTTTCTCTTATTTTCTGAAGTCTCCGTCTACATTTGGCTTCCATGGAAGATGCAAATTTCGGCAATGTATGCCTGCTAAGCCCGAGAAATACGGCATCAAATTTTGGCTTATTGCCTTAGCTAAAACATGCTATGTGTTTCGAATTCAGCCGTATTTGGGAAAAGGAATCGTTCAAGAAGAACGAGTGGTTCTCGACTTGACGGAAGGTCTAAAAGGGCATAATGTCACAATGGACAACTTTTTCAGGTCTCAGAGTCTAGCGCAAAAGCTTTTGGAAAGAAACATTACAATGGTAGGAACTTTACGGAAAAATAAGCGAAGTATTCCGCAGAAGCTGCTACTATGCAAAAATTATCCTCTCTACCAATTCACATTCGCTTTCACACAAGATACAACACTTGCGTCTTACATAAGTCGTAAAAATAAATGCACTATTGTAATGAGTACCATGCATAACAAACCTATTATCGGTAGTGATAAAAACAGTTTACCGGAGATAATTTCTTTTTACAATTCTGCAAAAGGTGGCTTACACACGGTAGATAAAATGCTTAGTTGTTACAGCTGCAAGCGTAAAAGGAATCGGTGGCCCATGGCAGTTTTTTCAAACATAATAGATATTTCAGTCTTGAATGATTATATAGTATTCAATGAAGTATGTCCAGACTAGCAGCCGAAGCAAAAATACACCAAACGAAAAAATTTTTTGCATCAACTGGGCATAACATTAGCCCATGCTTATATGAAAAAGGAAACCCATGCACCAAGAAATAGTTCCTTATTATCTCTTCTTCAATCTATAGCAAGAAATAATGAAGATATAGTTGGAGATGAGACTCCTGAGACATCATCAATGAGAATCAGAAACTCGCAAAAGGGAGCTGTCAAACGAGGCCGCTGTTACGACTGCTACCATTCTGGTGGAAATAAGGATAAACGAACTACTCTGTTTTGTTGTGTTTGTAATAAGGCTATATGTAAAGATACACATGCTGATAATATTTGTACGTCATGCGTTCCAACCAAAAAAGTTAATAAATGAAGTACGCACTAACTAATAGTACGAGTAAATATTTAATTTTTTTTAATGATTTTATATAGTAGATATGCGGATTTGCTTGTCTAAATTTATAAAATAATTGATTGCAATCCGTTTATAAAGGAAAAACACCAATAAAATATAGTTTTTTATATTTAAAATTAATATGTAATAGCTTGTCTTAAAATTTGCATACGGAACAAAAATTTTCCAAAGGGTAGAATTCCTATTTATATTTTAGGGGCAATCTACGGTTGGAAGTTGAACAGAACTAAAAACTAATTAAAAAAAAAACAGTTGACTCCGCAGACCATCCTTTTAAAACTCTGCTGCGCCTTGAGCTAAAACAAAACTTTTTTCTTCAAATGACTTGATTTCTGCATGATGTAGTTTTTGTGTCCTTAAGAAGACTTGTCAGATATATAATTTCAGAATTTTTTATAAATCCTTTTTCATCGCTTATCGCGACTGATGGAAGTTTTTTGAATGTCAAAATCCGATTAGTTTGTGCAATCAATCAAAATGTTTGGTTCGATTTACATCTACACAGACTCACACACACACATACATACTGATAGTTGGGAGTCCATTCTTTGGCCTCTAAAATTCGATATCTGATGAGCACTTAATTTTTGCAAAATAGGATTGAAAACAATAACTTCAAAATTTTGTGAGAACTTTCAATTTTTGTAGCCAGGTGTTAAACATTTTGACTTTCTTAGGCTGAAATTCAATTAGGACCACAATAAATATTGAGTACCACAGTTTTTTACCAAAATCTGTTGCACAAAACAAAGTTTGTATCAGAACGAGATAAAACGATTTGCGGTAAAGCGTATCTCTTAAATGTTCTACAACTCACGCCTCAATCTGTACACGGAATTTAACATCGTCTTTTCGCCCGAGAACTGATTACAAGCGGCTCAATCCTATTGTTTATTATGCAGCACATGCAACAACTGGCAGGTTTTTGATGTTTTGCTTTGTGGCATCTCGAGTGATTTAAAATTATTTACAACTCATAATCGAATATGTATTTCATAAGGTCACGTTTCGAATTATAAAAGATATTTTATTGCGGCCACGTCGCATCTGCAAGTAGGTGATGTATCAAAATTTTAATTTAAACAAACTTTTTCACATGTTACCAAAACGAAATGAGACTTTAAAGCAATCAAATTGAAATTGTCTTTGTCTGTTCAAGGTTGAGCACGTTCTACATCGCGCGTATGAAATGAGTTATTAAAAATAAATTCTTGTTAATATGCATGAATTCACGTACGATTTCTTTTTAAAAAATTCTTGATAAGCAAAAAAGGAATGAAAAGGAACAGAAGAAAATAGAAAGCGCTGGCGAGAAATAAAATATTTTAGCCAACAAAATAATATATCGTGCAAGAACAAAACTTTTTTTCAAACAAAATTTATAATAAAATGAATGATGCGTGTGTGACTTGTAGATCTGAGCAATTGTTGTCGGCAGCAATGCAAAGTTAAGAATGTGCACTGCCAAAGGATATTAATATACGAATTCAAATCAGTGACATGTTGTTGATATTCGCATTCCGCACGTTGTTGGATTTTGTACGTTGATGAATTGCATCACACAACTATTGCAAAGTGTAGAATAAGCATATCTCAGCTTTTCAAGTACAATAATACAGATTAGCGCGTTGCTACCGTTAGCGTTTCAATGTTTGATAAGTTTTTAAATTAACTTGGCTAATCGAAATGGAACAGGAAACAACAGAACAGCAATCAAAACTTGTTGAATTTTATTTTATTTGGATTGTTTCGACGCAGCGTGCCTATCGGCGCTTTTTTAATGCACGTAATGGAATTTGAAAGATTTTTGATTGAGTTTTAATTTTCTTCTAAGAAAATTCATTCTAAACTAATAGGATTTGTTGTTAAAGGTTATTTTGAAATAACTTCAGGCTGCAGAGAACAATATCAAGAGCTAAGTAACAATCATTATTTTACAAGGGATTCAAATTTTATAATAGAATGCCAGAATATATAAAAACTGAGAGAAATAATAATACATTTAAAAGATAACATGTACAATTTGTAATAAACAATTTTATTTCTTCACGGTACTTGTAAAATTGTGAATTTGATTTTGAAAATTTTTTTTGATAGTACTAAAACTTTAAAACTTAAAGTTTTCTTTAGCACAAAAAAAAAACAACCTCAGTTGCATTTTTCGTTACTTTTTATGAGAAAAAAAATCAACAATCCCATCCCATAAATAAATCATAACACTTACATAACAGTTACACTTGATAAAAATTATATATTTGGTTAATTAAAGTATAAAAAAATATTTTATTTCCCACATCTGGAAGCGAAATTAAAATTTTTTGAATGTGTTTTATTTTACCAATGCAACTCTTAATAACGCATGAAAAACTAAAAATGTTTAACCAAGTTGGTCACTTTCATGTACCATAAAATGTTGCACTTGTCCAACCCGGGAGTCAAAATTTTAATTTCTTTTTAAATTTTTAATTTTTAATACCAAATTTGTTCTTCCTAAATTATAAAATAGTTTCAGTTAGCAAAAAAACAAAACAACGTTGGCTGCTTTTCGGTTACGTTTATGTATTAAAAAACTTTAATTTCCCAACCCTGAAAGGGGAATTTTAATTAAAACATCTTTTTTATCAATGCAAATCTTCACAATGTTTAAAGCGTTTTTTTTAAGAAAAACTTTAAATTTTTTCACACTTTAGTTATTACATGTACAACAAAATATTCAATGTTCCAAAAAAAAAAACTTTTAATTACCCATCTCTGGAAAAAAAATGTAATATATTTAGTTTTTAATTGACATGAAATAGGTTCAGTTTACAAACAAAAAATAATTGGTTTTCGGTGTTAATATTACGTCGAGATATAGGTGTAAGCTTCCCAGCTCTGGAAGCGTATTTTTATAAATTTCAATAGCACTCTATTTAAATTCATTTCCAATCCATCAGTCCAAGAACGCAGTTTCTAGTTCTTCTGGAGACGAAAATCGCTATTCATAAGGATCCAGAGTATATATACTTTATGGGGTCCCATATTAATATAGAAGAAATTACACACGGAATGACAAACCTAAATTTTTTTGTGAAGGGTTTAAAAAGGAAAAGTGATCAGTGGGTTGTTTTTATGACTTTGATATATGTTAGACTTCTCACTTATTAAAGTGGAAGTTCGAAATAAATATCTGTAGTTATTCTAAGAAACGTTTGGTAAAGGCTCCCTGATGATCTGCATAGCCCCAATTAAATGCGCTTAGGAATTGGCTAAAAGCCCTCAATTGATCAGTTTGAATTTTTTAGTAAGATTTTGGTAAAAATGAATCAGCACGAAATTTAAACATAATTTAGTCTTATGCAGCAGGATTTTGCAAAATCAATTTATTTCTAAGATATTTTCCTTAAAGTTAATAAACATCACCAACGTTTTACATTGAGAATGAATTTTTATTTTATGTTTTGCCCCTAAAAAGTCGTTGTTGAAATTCGTATTAAAGAAAATGTTTGTTATCATCGTAAACATAATTTAAATTTTATATTGACGCAGAATTACGAATTTCAATCGTTTATAAATTTTCGCATCGAAATGTCTATATTCAGTTGCAAAGTTCATTGATTTTTATTTAACTTTCTGATTTTAAATTTTCTATGACTTAATGCTGACGAATAATTTTCAGTACAATTCTCTGCCTGATAGAAATAGTGAAAGATAAAAACGATGACAATTTTATGTTAAATTGAAACTCACGATTTCCGTGATGGCATTTGGTTCATTTGGAAGAAAAGCAGAAAGTTTTACATGAAGCCCCATTAAGATGTTTTTAAGACTTCTCTTTAATTCGTTACGCCTCTTTTTAGTTATTTCGTTGTGTTCACTGTATTTGTTAGAGTGTTTATGTGGTGGTGCACATCAGCGCTTTTCAACAATTCCAATGCTGACGATTGTGACACAATGCGCTCTATTTCCTTCTGTTCAAATGAAGAAGAGCAATTGAATTTCTGTTTAATTAAGGAATTGTTACTGTAAGTAAGAAAGTATTAAATTTAACACTTTTACTTTGGAGGTTTGTGTGTAAAGTTTAAAATTGATTTTGTGTTAACGTAATGGTACTTGAGACAAGCATGAAACATGCCAAAAAGTTAAATATTTTGTTTTGAAACTACATTTTATAAATAAAAATATTACAGAACTACTTTAACTCACTGCAGTTGCTGCACAATGGACTGTGACTTGTTAGGTTCTGGCAGCACATCCCCCACTGTTTGTTAATTTTGTGAACCCTCGCTCATCCTTAAAAATTATTAATAGAAAAACTACACGCTCATAAATAACTCAAACAAAAATGGTAAAGAAGTGTCTGAAGTTTATTTCTTAAACAAAATATCATGGCGCATCACTTAATGCGCATAGAGCACTACTCATGATTCCCCTAAACTTAAATATTTTTATACCGTCTGTCTGTACGGTTTTCTCAAGCCCCAAAAGAGCTAGAAACTTCGTTCTCGGACTGATAGATTGGAAAGAACTTTAATAGAGTGGTCGGAAATACGGTTCCAGAGCTGGGAAGCTTATACCTATTTCTCGACGCAAAATTAATACCGTAAACCAGTTATTTGTTGTTTGTTTGTAAATTGAACAGGTTTGGGAGGCGTCAATTGTCTATTATAAACTAAAAATATATAAAAATGTTTTCCAGGGATGGAAAAATAATTTTTTTCTACATTCTGTATGTTGTAGTACATGTCATAGATAAAATTTTTAAAAATGTCAAGTTTTTTTTTAAATAAATCTCTTCTCATATTAGACAAATTTGCATTGAAAATTAAAATTTCGTTTTCAGGGGTGGGATATTGATATTTTGTTCATTCATAAAGGTAACCAAAGAGGCAACTGACTTTTTTTTTCTTGCTAAGTAAAACTTATTTATATTATTTTTTTTTTGCTATCTAAAACTTTTTTTATAACTCAGGAAGAACAAAATTGGTGCTTAAAAATTGATGTAACGTTGGTGAAGGGTATATAAGATTCGGCACAGCCGAATATAGTACTTTTTTAATTATAATTTAGTTATGAAATTTTAAAACAATAATTCACGGAGTAGAACATGGTGTAAACTATTTTACGATCTTTTCAATTGTACTCTCGCACATTTTGTTGAGAAAAAGAATATAATATAAAAAACCCTTTTTTTAAGTATATCATTGAAGCTTGAATTTTATTAAAAAGTATCTTTTATATATTTTGTATATATCACAAAAGGGTTAACTTAGATATTTTACGTAGCAATACATCCCTCATTGGCACATGTAAAAGCTTCCACTCGAGGCTTACTATGGATAGGACAATGTGGAAGTCGTTGTTGATCTAACGCTATTGCAGTACGCCGTGGATTTATATTATTCATCTTGGACCAGCATTCAAGGGATGATCCCTATATAAGTTGCGCATTGTGCCGGAACTCGAAAGAGAAAAAAGGGGACAGATGAAAACAGTTTAGAAAGTAGAGAATTTCACTGTAACTCTTTTTACTTTTTAATTCGCCGGTGAACATTTTTGCTACAGTTACCGACGAAGGAGGCTGTTTAATACATAACGGTGTCAATCCCTTTCAGCAATACTCATCGTCATTGAGGTAAGCCGACAACAATTCACATAATCTTGCACTAGTTCAGGTTTCACAACTTTGACACCATTCATGACTGAGTGCGAAGTCGAACTTGGGATCGAAGGGATTGTAGCCTTGTGATCACTACTTCAGGCAACAGCACCCTATTTCATTAATAGGTTAAGTTACTTTATGCGCCTCTCCAAAACGACCCAATTCAGTCTGTTCATTCGGTGTCTTGGCGATGCTTTGAAGCAGTGAACTTAATGATTTTCTACTGCGAAAACCACACCATAAGTGCCACACGGTCCAAGCCGATGCTATTATGCTGAGGAGAGCAGGCCGTTGGCATAGAAGATGGAGTACGTCGCTGCATTTCACACCATCTAGTCTTTGTGAATAGGTTCCCCAAAAAGTTTCAGTGCCAACACTTCACAAATAATAAAAAGACCACGTCACATGACTTATACACACACGTTCTCATCTTTGTTGGGCAAAGTTATATGATTTACGCTGAACAAACACTTGCATCGAGAAACCAAAAGTTTGTTTGTCATAATCTTTTTGTTGCTACTTTTTTCAACTGCAGGTATAAATAAAAACTTTCCTCGTTTATCTCCTTCTTGGATCCCTCAGCCAGAGATGTCAATCATTTATTAAAATAGTGGAAATGGGTCAACGCAATGTTCATTATTTGGTTGCATGTTTAAGCCTTCAGTTTGACTGTAATATTTAAGGTTTTGCTAGTTAATCCTATTTCCAGTTCTTGTCATTGTCTCGTAGACTTAATATTTCTGAAGTGAATTTATGTTGTGTTGCATTAAAATTTTCAAATATATGCTGTGTATATGCCAGTTATAGTTTGTGGGATATCACGGACGTTTAATAAGAAGTAACATTATTCAAATAAAAAAAAATATCACAATTAAAAGAAATATTTTTCTTCCTTTAATACAATTTAAAGGCTAAAATACACTAAAAATCAGTCTAAAAGTAGTGAGTGCTGTTTGGACGGGTATTGCAAATATTAAATTGAATTAAGTTGGGATATTATACCAAAAAAAAATCGTTATAAGTTATTTTATTTTTTACTTCAATTGAAGTTGATGGAATATAATATCATACTTCATATAAAAAAATATTTTGTATGTTTAAACCAAAAACCATTAAGAAATAAGTACATTCTTAGGAACTGTAATTTAAAACTCTACAAAACAATTTAATTTAATTTGTTTAGGATATTGTCACAGTTTGTTTATTAAAATCCTACAATGCTATTTTGTAATAAGGGGGAAGTGAACTGATGATTTATTGTAAGAACAATTGAAAGGCAGGGATATGAACGAATTTAACCCACAACGAGTAAAGCTCATGTTTAATAATATTAAAACAGTAATTTAACCCTTAAGTAAACACCAGGGCCTGGCCAGGCATTTTTCAGATTTTTTACCTAGATATCATAGACGCAGCCTTCTAATACTTTATGAATTCCTCAATAAAGGTGTTTTGTATAGCAAAAGTAAAAAAAATATATAGTTCTTTAACTGTGGGCGTGGCAATTACCCTTACAAAATTTATATTCACGTTTGAAACAGCAGGTCCCAGCCAGGCCCTACACCATTATGTATGAAAAACATCGCATAAAACCAAAACAATAAAAAAACACTAACACAAAAGAATCGGTATTTTTGTGTTTTTTTTACAAAACGCGGAATCGTTTTGCTTGTACATATATATTATAAATGATTTTCTGAGTTTTGTGTTGACAGTTGATAAGTGTAGAGTGTTACAATGAGTACTGAAATATGCAAAATCCCAGAAACACTTTCCTCATCTGAGCCTAACTATTTCGAAAGGGTGACAGAGGCAATCGCGAATGACGTAGAAAACAAAATTCGGAATGAAGGTCATGAAAATGAGGATGATGGCATAGAAGTTGAAGTTTCTGATATGGAGGAAGTAATAGAAGTTGATAATGAAATTGAAGTTTCATCAGAAAGTGAAGAAGAAATTGAAAAACAATTAGAAAATCAGGAAACCTCTAACTCAAAGAGTTTTGCCTACGGAATAGATGGAACTAAATGGTCTAAGTCACTACCCGTACTAACAACTGAAAATGGCTGTAAGCTAGAGATATTAAAAAAAACTTTTTTTCAAATAACATCAAAGTAATTATTTTGTGTGAAACAAATAAACATTCTAAAGAGGTTTGTGATTTATAAAAGCATGTTTGGACACCAATGACTATGGAAGAACTAGAAGGTTTTGTAGGAATACTGATTTGTGATGGAGCTACTCACTACAACACACAAGCAATGTCAGAGCTCTGGAGAGCTAGAAATTTATACGATTTGACAATAGCCGTACGAGGCGATTCCAATCTCAGTCTGATAAAGCAGCACAATAAGGGATATTTGGAACTTTCTAAACATAAACCTGATTATAGGTTCGATGAGCAACTTTTTCTATTCAGAGGGAGAACGAAGTTCACCCAGTGTATTCCTTCGAAACCTGCCAAGTATGGCATCAAGATATGGTGGCCATGTGACGCAAAACACATTTCCAATATCAACAGTTCACTATGGGACATCTGTTGCTGGCATAAAGAAAAAACCTTAAGCACATGCACTACAATAAAACCAAAGCAGGTGATATTATGGACCAAATGCTTGGCAAATGTTCAACCAAGCGAAGAACAAATCGATAGACGTTGTCACTTATTTACAACATGGTTAATGTAATGAGATTACCAGTAAGTATAACATAAATATTTCTGAACTGTTTAATTGCTATTTACCTTCTTTCTTTTGAAAATCATGACTATGAATAAAAATATGGTTTATTCCAAAAACCTACAAGTATATTTTATTAATTTGCATGCAGTAGTAATTAAAGTCCATACAAAATACAAGAAGTCCCAGCCAGGCTCTGGAGTTCGTTTATGTAAAGTCATTTTCGTGTTTGCTTAAGGGTTAAGTAAAAAGCAACTTCATTCTTTAAAACATTTAAAAATCTAAACGGAATATGATTATAATATTATGATACATACATATATTCGCCATTCAATGACGTATAGAATATAAATAAATAAATTTAATAGCACGCAGCTTATACAAATTTTTGGCATCGTGCGTATTTTCATATACACAAACGTGCTCGACTTATGACAAATTCCTGGTTCGTTAGAATTATGTTCCCAATTCAAGTCTGTCATACATGACATGTGTTTTAACAAGCGACATGTTAAATTTCCCTCTGCAAAATCATACATGTCGTGTGCTACCGTTAATATGTTGTCTCTATAAAAGTCAGACACAAGGCCATCTGCTGTTTTTATTTCGGAAAAATAACTAAAACAACTTTAATTTTTTCTGCTCATAATTTTGCTCAAAATTGTGCCAAAAGTCGTGTTGTAAAATGGAAATCAGTGCCTCGTTTCCGTAACTGGTGCGAGAAATTCTCGCATCGAATATAAGAATTTTGCTTGAAACGCTGTTTATTGCAGGTTAATTTATAAAAAAATTTGTGGATTATTATAAACAATATTTTTATTAATATTGAGGAAAAAATTAAGAAATATATGCCGGCTCATTCTGTTTTTCACAGAACGACAACATACTTTTAGAGATGTTCTCCTCTCAGTTACAGAAACGAGGTACATAATAAAAAAACTGAGAGAACTATTTTTAACAATTAACTAATTGACATACTGTCATTATACCATTATAATATGAAATTTATTTGCTGGGTGGTTAAGCAATGTCTATATGCCTACTACACTTGTTATAATGTGATTTTTTAAAATCTTTCTGAGTTTTCATTTAAATTCTCAAATGGTTTATAAAAGTCTTTTGGCAAGATGAGCTATTCGAAACTTTTCAAAAGTGTGGTTGAAGTCTGCTGATGATTGAGTAAAAGGTTCAATGAAATACATATAGATATGAGATGCATAGATTTCATACAATGAGACAACTATTTTTGTAGTTTCGTTTAATAAATATCCCTTTCAGAACTTGGTTTAGCTGAACCAAGGAAGCTGCACTTGTGCGAGCTGTTACTTAAACAACGCTGCAAGATGCGGTTGTTATATATTTGGAATTCATTTCACAGGTATTGGATGTTTTTATAGAGTGACACAAGCTTAAATCATGTCAAAACAAGGGAATATATATTTAATACATGTAAATGAAACGCGCTTTGAAAGGAAATTCTATGAAGTTACTGTTTCCTCCATGTGGCCGCTAGACACTTATGTTTTCAACAACTTTTCACATCATTTGTGGCCGTATTTCGCTGATAACTCTTGATGTTGATTTGCAGGTGTTCAGTTGTTGGTGGTTTATCGACGTTGACAAGTGACTTCTCACAACTCCAAAGAAATAATTCAATGTTGTTAAACCTCACGACCTTGGTAGCCAATTAATTGGGTCATTACTTGAAATTATTTTTTCATCAAAAGTTTCTTTGGATAAATCAGATGTAGCGCCCGCTGTGTGGCATGTGGCTCCTTCCTTTTGGAACAATATATCATCAAGATTAGTGGCACTTAATTATGGTATGAAAACATTACGAATCACGTTGCTCTACCGTTTACCATTGACAGTAACATTCTGGCCACCATCGTTTTTGAAGACAGCTGGGCCAATGACTCCGCCAACCCATAAAGCGCAGCAACCAGTTATTTTCTGGGGTGTAAGCTTATGGATTCGACTCATTCTAAATGGGACAATTCTGATTATATACATACTCTGTCAATTAGAAATGGGCTTTATTAATAAAATATTACAAAAGTAATATTTGAATGGATGAGTTCGACGAATAGAACAATTATTTTGATTAAAATTATCACAATTCGCAAGCGCTATTATGGTGTAAGTCGATTTATAATGTAAATTCAAAGAAAACTACACACAAATCAACAAAATCAATGTTTAAATAAAGCAGTGATGCCAACTCAAAGTTGTGACACTTAAAAAAAACACGCTTTAGCAACAGGCAGGCTTCAGGACTGCGCTACGTCCGCTGTGAAGTCTAAACTCACATCATTCCTTTAATTTAAAATATTCCTCAGGCAGGATATCGTATTGAGAAAATTAAAATGAAAATTAAACAAAAATATTTATTAAAGGTTTTTTTTAAATGAAAATGCAATCATTTTTGCTGTTATCGTCGCATTATTAGGCTGCTGCAACAAAACGGCACACTTTTCATTTTAAAGTGAAATAAAAATTTTAATAAAATATGCAAGCAAAACAGGTGTTCGAAACAAGTAGAAACAATATCAGCAGCAATTAACATGTATGTTTGTGTCCGAATAATATTGCCCTTCTGTAAAATGATTGTATTTGACAGACATGCACACCTTCAAATGAAAAGTTGAGAGGTCAGATGTAAAAAACATACATTTTAGGAACACCTAAAATTATTGTCATCATTTTTATATAAACCCTTAACAAATTGCCAAAATTATCTATGAAAGGATTAAATTATGAACACCATTTCAGCTACACTATCGCAATTTTAATATAGCAAAATAAATTTATTTTTCTTACAACACTTGTGCGAATACCGTCCCATTATATTTTCTCGTAGTTTCTTATTGACGTCTATTTAACGTTCATTTTTACAGCACAATTGAGCATTTTATAGTTGTTTTTTATATGAAATTTTCATTTAATTTTTTCTAGTCATCGTTTGACAAGCCATGGCGGTCATGTGTGAATAAACGTGTGTACATGCATGTCATATGTAACTACAAACATATACGTATACATTTTTTTGTATGTATGCAAGCGCACATACATACACTTTTTATTTTTTATTTACCACTTGTCTTAATCAGTGTTTGCTCTATATTCTTGTCATATTGCATTTTTATTGTTTAAAATTGTAACACAATTTCATTTCAACAAAGAAAAATGGCACAAAAAATATATTGTCAATGTTTGTGAAATTATTTCACATGTCCTGGAAGTTGAATGTGTACTCGTGGCCATAACGTTGCTGCTGTTATTATGTTTTCCATCATTTCTTTTTTGTTGCTGTTTTGCTCTACGAATTTAAACACAAAGTAAAATACAAAAATCTATTATATATTCGTATGTGTATGTGTTCGTGTGTATAAAAGCAAAATAATTTGTAGAAGACCTGTTTTGGAGTTATGAGGCCTACTTTATTTGCCGACTTTATTGGGAGTGGAAATGCACTTTCAATGATGGCAGTGACAATTGAATACAGGGTGGCGTGAAGCTACCTTTAAGTTTTGAATGTTTAATAACTTCTTTAATTTATTTAAACTTTTTATTTTTATATTACAATCTTGCGAAGAAAGCTTGCGGAATTCCAAATGGAACAGAAAACAAGAGTACAGCCAACAAAACTTGTTAAAATTTATGTTGGAAAGCAGCGGTCAGTTCTTCTAAGGCAGCGTGCTTATCGTCGTTTATTTCAATGTGGGTACTAGAGCTTCAGCACTAACAATAGCCGGGCTGGTTGGACATTTTCCCCAACATGGCAAAGTACGACAACTTGCATATACCAGAATACCGAGGAAGTAAATATCCAACGTGTTCTGGATAGCGTGCAAGACAATCCAACAACATACACAATAAGACGTTAGGCACAGCAGGGGTACAGCAGAGTTCCGTTCAGAAAATGTTGGCCACTTTGCACTTGTCTTCGAATATGCTTCAGCTTGTGCAAGAATTAAAGCCGTTAGACTACCAACGATGGCTTGATTGCCAATAATCCTAATTGCATTAACCATTAAATAATGAGCGATGAGTCACATTTCCATTTGAGTGGTTTAGTAAGAAAGCAAAATTCCAGTGTAAATTTTAGAAAAGTCCATTGGCAACACTCATTCACTTAAGTGTACTGTTTGGGGCGAGCTATTGTCTGAAAGGATTGTTGATCCCTTTTTTTATGAAGATGTTCTTGTCGCCTCAGTTACAGTCCACCATTCCATTTTTGAAGTCGGCTATAAAAAACTATCCACAATTGCAGTTTCAAAAAGATGGAGCCCACAGTGCAATGGCTCTAATACTGGATTTCTTTGGCATTGGAAAATATCCAGATTCCCACTTCTTTCGGATGATAAGTTTAGTATTTAAGAGAAATCCTTGGACGGTCTTTCTTACTGCATCCTGGTGAGTGTTGGCCCACTCTGCCTATATACAGAATAAATCTAAATAGATTTTATAAGCAGACAAGTCACACGACTCTGCGGCTAATATATTAAAAAATAATAAATAAGTATGTGGAATAAAAATTAAAAATAAAAACAGCACTAATCAACTTTTTGTGAAATCATTAAGGATTCAACGTATTTCAATAAGACGAGGCCCTCAAAAAGGCCATGGAAACGCTGGTGCATTCAAATTGAGCCAACATCTGGTTCAATATGCAACAAAAAGAAGAAAATACACTTGCAAACTCACAACGCCATGCATATTCACAAATACATGCAAATAAAACATAAAGCATTAAAAAATAAGACTGTGTTTTACAACTCTGTATGTGGAGGCCATGAATGAGTGAGTAAAAGTGTGTAGATGAGTGTGTAGTTGCACATACCCAACAAACACACAGACTTGGAATATAATTAATACTGATGTGGGAGTGAATGTGCCACCTGGTACAATATTATATAAATTGCAAAATATGTAGTCATGTCAGAAGATTATAATTCGATTTTATAATAAATTTGATGCCGTGTTTTGGGTCTTCAGAAAACGAAATTCTCTTGCAGTGGAAATAAATAATTGAAACTACTTTTTAAAAGCGAATTGATTAGATTTCGGTGTATTTATATTGAGCAGAAAACCAATAAATAATTTTTTAAAGTATTTTTGGAAGTTTTTGCAATTCCTTTCAGAAACATTTTGTAAGAAGTTGTTATTATATGAATTAATTTATGTTCTATTGCAGTATTTATTTCTTGATCGGCGGCTTTTTGTTCACTTAAAAATCTATAATTAATGTCACTTTCATTGAGTTATTTAATAAAACTAATAGAAGAATATATACACTGAAGTTGGGAGTGACAGAGAATAACATATGATCCCCAAAACTATTCCGAACGGAATCTTGGGCATGGCTGATAAGGTTGTATGTTATATGTACATGCATATTAATTATTATCTAATTAAAAAACGATTGCAAATACCGTTGCGTCATATTAACCATCGTAAAAGTGATTATTTGCAATTGAAAATTATTAATTTTTGAATTTATACTTTAAGAATGTGTTGCCTGTTCATATAAAAACAAATTATTTTATCGAAATAGCCTGGTGTCATATATTTTTGCTCTCAAACAAAATTCAACTCGTATCTAATTTTATTACCAAGTCAACGGTTTGAATTTGAAGGAGTAACTCTTGTTAAATATTTTCCGTTGTGCTTGTTGGGTAACATATATTTGCAACTATGCTTGTATATGTTTAGTTGATGGTAGATATGTATGTGTGTGTGTAAACATAATTATATATTATGCATATACGGTGTAGCAGTTGTATTCGACTTATTGTGTATTTATGGAAATTTGTTTTACAATTTTATATTGTCATTGTCATTGTTGTTCTCGATATGGTTAAAAAGAAAAAAAAATGTTTCAAGTTTATTTTACTGTTTACACTAACACACAAGCAAAAACAAACAAACATATTCTTACATGTTCTGCTGCCGATGATGACAATTTGATAAATTTGCTTTCTGTTCGCAGGAGAAATGCAGAGAAAAATTAAGGATATATTTTATATTATTTTGCATGCACTGATGCTCTGGTATACACTGACAAATTTAATGGTATTTAAGGTAAGAATATATTATTAAGTGGATCGTGTTTTGTTCAAATGATTAGAACTTAAAAATTACCAGAAGGCATCACAAACGTTGTAGGCCTTTTTGCTTCGCCTAAAAATATATAAAACTTTTAAATTTTCTTTTCGTGTTTAATATAATTGTACAAACGTAAGAATTCCTTCTATATCGTGGAATAGGCAATAAAATTTGAATGTTCTCAACAGCTGGAACCGTAACTCATCGCCGCCTTTAACTGCGACCAATCGTTCTTTCGACTGAAGTTCCTATTCTAGATTGTTTAAGTTGTCCCCTTGTTTTATAAAATTCAATGTATTTTAGCGACCTCTAAAGGATTCCAATACGCTTGTGTAATATATTAAATGATTGTGGAAGTGGTTTGGACGTTCAATTGCATTTGGAATTTGACATTTTAATTATCCTGCAGTGTATGGGATCATAATACTACAGATAGAAATATTAATGGGTGTTTTTTATATAGTGGCACAAGTTTAAATCATAATAAAACGAGGAAATATATTTTTAATAGCCGTAAATTTGAATGAAAATTGTATCAAATGATTTAAAATGTTTCTGCCATGTGGCCACCACGACTGATGCATAGAAGTATCAATCTACGACACAAAATTTTAACAACTTTCACACCATTTGCGGAGTATTTAATTGTTTATGGTTTACCGGCGTAGACAATTGACTTGATAAAGAATATAATCTAATGGGGTTAAACCCCATGATCTTGGTGGTCACTTAATTGTTTATTCATCAAAAGTTTTCTGGAGCAAATCAATTGTAGCGCCCGCTCTGTGGCATATGTCTACGTTTCGAAACAGTTTAACTTTATACCTCTCTAAGCGTATATTTCTATGCTTTTAAATTATTTCTATTTGGCTACAGTTAATGGAATGTTTCCATCCATTCCAACTTGGAGTAACCGGACTGGTTTCGTCGTCTTGGAACCACGAATCAGCAAGATTACTGCCACGTCATTGAGGTACGAAAAAATTTCGAAACTTTTGGCAATAACATTCTGACCACATACGGGCCAATGAGTCCTGCAACCAACAGAGCGCACCAAATAGTGATTTCCTGTGGATGTGATAGTGTTTCGATAAAAGCTTATGCGATTTCTTCACACCAAATGGAACAATTCGGCTTATTTACGTACCAGAAAAGTACTTTATCAGAAAATAAAATTTTTAACGAAAGTTTTAACAAGTTGAACACGTTGCTCTGTTGTAAATCGATTCATAATGAAATTTCCAAGCAAACTAAGCCTAAAGCAACTATCAGCTGCTAATGGGTGCTCAAGTTAAGCAGTAATGCCATTTCAAAGTTGTGACACTTTAAAAAAATATTTTATTTGTTAAAACACAATTAAGCTCAATAGTCTTTTATAAAAATATAAGGAAAATGGTTGACCCTGAAGGACATCCCTGTAACCTCCTACTGATTTTGACCGCAAAGCCGTCGTAGTCTGATTTTTCAGCTAGTCTTTGAGTTCTTCGAGCTAAAACACTTTTATTTTAATTTTCAGATATATAATTTCAGAGTTTTTCAAACAAAATCACTTCTTTCGAATTTTTTCTTTCATGTTATCCCATGATTTTGAGACGGATTCTAGCGATTGACGTGGTTTTTAGATAACAAGACTTAAAGTTAGCAGCATCGATGGATGATGCCGTTTCAAATTTATAAAATAAAAAGTACTTTAAAAAATACTTCCTTATGAGTTTCTTTGGGATATCTTAAAATCTATCCATTCGATTTCGTTTAAATACACAAGATATTTAAATTCTAGAGCTGTGCCAAACTTCATCGAACGCCCTTTTTTCACAACAACTTTCGATTGAACCCATGTAATTTAAATGGGTTTGATCAAAGGTTGTTGTCAAAAATGAGCGCCTGATGAAGTTCGGCACAGTTCTAATTTTGATGTAGTTTACAGTAATCAACGTAGTTTCGTTCCAGTCGGTTTAGCCGTCCAAGAGTTATAAGCGAGTCACATGCACGGGCCCTTCGAATTAGACAGGGAAGCTTCCTAAGTCCTCGAAACGTGGAGATCGGATGAGAACTAAATTTTTTCAAATCGAAGTAAGACCAATAAGTTGCCGATTCTTAAAATCTTCAATTTTTCAAGCGGGAATTTAAAAAATAGCAGAATTAATTGTGCATTATCCGAGAAATTTAAAAATTCAAATATTTTTTCAAACCTGATTTATATGTTTTTCTATGTCTGATTATATTTATTTTTCTTGTATCTCTAGGAAGTGGATGACCTGAACAAATTCTATCACTTCCTACACAATTTCATTACACTTCCAAGTTTGTTTGCTAATAGAACGTAAGTCACTGTTTGAATTTTTTTATGGATTTATTAGAAAATATTGATAGTCGATGGGAAGAATAGGAATATTAACTGGCCTCAACAATTTCTCAAGTGCCTGCTGCAATTCAAAGCATTTGTGGGAAATCGTTGTTTGATTACCTCTTCGACTTTCTTTACAAAGTTATTTTCCAAAGTGTAGCAACAGCTATCTGGCCAACTTTAAACAAATTGAAGTTATACTTATTTACATATGATGTTCACAAGGATTGCAAATACAAAAGAAAAATAAAATCAACAAGAAAGTAATTCAATATGATGGAAGTGATAGTTGCCAGTCATTGATTGTATTCGAATTGAGTTAGAAGTTGTTGTAGTACGAAAAAAGTTATACATCAACTTAAAACTGCAAAGTGGTAGTCTTCCAAAGAGCACCATGTACAGTTTTAATGAGGATTATAAGAACGCATTAGTTTTCAAGCCTGGCAAATAGAATTGACGAAATTAAGCGTATGAATGTTGTTCGATTACTTTCATACTTCATTGAAACTCTCAAGACTCATGCACATTCCAGCAGCTGGAGTATTTTAATTTCATTTAAATAAAATAGTAATAGAAATAAATTTAAGCTCAATATGCGAAAAACTACATACTGAAATGTTGTACTGAATAATGGATCACTTCGTTGTTATATAAAATCCAAAACAGTTTCAGCAATTCTTTGGTATGGAAGAGATTCAATAAAATATCATTAAAATGGAGCTGCTGTAGGCTTCTGTGCGGATTAAGTTGAGATTTGGTAAGAAAACATGTCTTGGGATAATAAAGAAATACAAATAATATAATGACAGCAGACTGTTTTGGGGGAACAGACATAAAAAGCGGCAATAAATTTTTAATTTGAAATTCAGTTGTAAGATTTTCTAAATTGAATTGCCGACATTAACATCAATGATTGTTCGTTTGTTTGTTTTGCGAGTGTTTAATGTTAATAAAGTAAATGAAATTCCAAATACACTCGTATATAAATTTTGTTTGATACCAATTTTAAGGATAAAGAGGATTCAGTTTTCTAGACATATTGGCGCGATGCTAAGTAAACATATGGAAAATAGGAATACCAAATGTGGAGAGGAAACAGTCAACGATATTTAAAACAAACATTTTTTATCTGTCTTTAAGTTATTAATAAAGTTATCGATTTCAAACTTGGTTGAAAGTTGTTATAAGTGTTAATATTCATATTAAACATAAGAAAAATTCTTAAAATGCTTACCCTTAAAAGATTTAGGCTGGGATATGCAAATTACTTCAACTGACATGTAATTTTTTGACACTTAATTACCAAAAAGTTAAAGATATTTAAAGTAAATGAATTATAAATATGTGTCAATAACTAACGCATATATTTTTTAGAAAGTCACCACTGGACGAAGACGCATGTCACAAAGCGGGTGCTACAATTGATTTAATTAAAGAAACTTTTCACGAAAAAATAATACAACGTTGCCTTATTAATTAGCAACCAAGAACGTGTGACATAACCCCATTGAATTATTCTTTGGGACTATGCTAAGTGACTTGCTTACATCAATAAATCGCAAACAATTGAATACCTGGAAATCAACATTCGAAGGGTTATCAGCGAAATACGGGCGCAAATGTTGCGAAAAGTTGTTGACTAGTGTTCCACATCAAGTCAACATCGGCAGGAAACATTTATAAACAATAATTTCATTAAATTTTATTTCAAATATAGACCGTTTCGTTGATATTAAAAGTATATTTCCTTGTTTGATTATTCTCTACCTTCGAGTCTGGCTTTATTTTAACTAATCCAACCCTCGTGATTCCGGCCCAAGGCCAGTCGAATAAAAAAATTGGGAGGTTGTTTGTTTTACCGTTACGAAAAATCCAGATCCCACCATATTTCGAAGTTTGGACGTCCTAAGACTCTTCCTTGACATACCCCGAGAGTCAGGCATTATGTCTGTGAGTGGCGTGTATGCAAGCCAATTATCCCTTTTAAACGTCTGAACTAAATCAAACTAAACTGGTAGCGTTCTGGGAACAGCTATTCAACTTAGATTTCCTGTGAATCTAAGCCAATTCGAAGTGCTAGATTTCAAGATGTCTCAAAGAAATTTAGAAATTTTGTTTTCCTTTTTAAGCTCTAAACGTTATTAGCGATCGATGACGTTTAAAAACCACTTCGATCAGTGTAAACGTGTTCAAAATCGTTTAAAATGTACATGTGATATGGAAAACGGCATCAATCGATGCTTATTACGTGGGAATCGGTGAATTTAAAAATTATAATAACAGTGTTCCAGCTCGAGGAGCTCAAAAGCTTAAATCAAATTAAAATCATCGGCAAATTATGGGGATGGCCTTTTGGGTCGACCGTTTTCCATATATATATATTTTTTTTTGTCTTGAACTACCACTCAGCGGATGATATATGCAGTGCATTTGGCCAAAACTTTAAGGGAAGGGAATCGCATTGAGAGAACAGATCAACACAAAATACTTCGCCGGATAATTTTTTGCTACAGGTAACGATGAAGGAGGGCGCAGTATTCTCATTCTTTTAGTACATGAAGATAATAATCGCTGTCGGTAATATTCAGTGATCCCGTCTTGAGGAGTATTCCATAACAATTAATACAATCCTGCACCAATGCTACTCAGAAGAATTCTACACCATATTCATGACTAAATGCGCAGTCGAGCTCGGGATATTCATACAGTTTGCTTAAGGATGAGGTGGTAAATTTTTTCTAATAAAGCAAAGTTTTTAGTACGGTCAATTATTTTAACGAACATTTTATATTGCTGTGTTAAATTGAATTAATATTAACGTTAATTTAATCTAATATTAATTTAGTATTAATTTAAAATCTCAGAAAGACATGATGATAAATATTCCAAGGCACAAAGGAAAAAAAGGAACTGTTATCACATTCAACTAAGCCACTTAAACGGTGGTGACAAACACAATATACACATGAGCACTGAAGATGAAAGTGTTGCGACTTTCGAAAACAGCTGTTCTGCTCTACTGTGTAAGTTGAATAAAACTGATGTTGACTTTCCTGTGTGCCTTGGAATATTTATCATCATGTCCTTCTGAGATTTCAAATTAATTTCGAACAATTAGCCAATGAATATTAATTCAATTTAACATAAACAGATATTATTTATAAATAAATTTATTATACAATTTTGTACAAATAGGCTTCGTTGCAAATTTATTGAAATCCCAAATTATAAATTTATTTTTGTAGTTTTAGTTTTTATTTTTTGTTTTAGTTTCATCAAATGAAACTGAAACAAATGAATGTGCAAATAATTTATTTTAAATAATTTTGAACGTATACTTTTAATTAAAAAAGTAATAATAATAAATAACAGTAAAATCATAATATTTTCTAAGTTTTGTTTTGTTTTAAGTATTAATTGTAGCAATTGTTTACAGCAGAATACGTTCATACGTTATAATTAAACATGTTGCATTACTTTTATTAATTCAAAAGATATTAAAAAAGTTATTAAAATAATAAAATAGTTGTTAATAATCAAAACAGTAAAAAAGTTTGTTAGTTTAGTTAGACATGAGAAAATTAGCCGATATATACTGTTCGTCTTTTTTCTAAACGGAAACAGTATCGCAACAGGCTGCTGGTAATATTTCATTCCTAGAGATAATTTAATATAATTAACGAATTGCAACGTCTTTGAGGTCCAGCCTTGTGACATACAATCTAAATCCATCCCCAATTCATTCCATAGAGCGGCAAATCTTTCGCTTGTAATAACTACCGAAAAATTAGTTTGCCTTTTAAAAAATGATGCTCCTACTTGTTCAGTGTTGTAGCTACTTTTACTTCGCCGGTGAATTTTTTGCTGTCGGTAACATTCAGAGACCAGTGCTATGCCTTCGTCATTAAAGCAAACCGACATTAATTAATAGTCCTGCTCAAATGCAGATCAGAAAACTTCGTAAACATATTCATGACTGAGTTCGGAGTATATATAAGAATTGTTGTATATTTCTCAATTAATATTTTTAAATTATGGAAATTTTTTTGTCGAGTGAAAAACACATTTATTTTATATAATATCATTCCAATTATTAGAGAAGAAAAACTCGAGATGTGGTTTTTTTTAGTGCATTCTTTAAACATAAACAGATTTTTTAAATAAATAACTTGGCAGCACTCAAATTATCACAGCCAAATACAAGATTTAAAAGCCTATTTGAATGCTAAAATTTTCTTGTGTTAAACCAGTGCCCCGTTTCTGTAACTGAAGTGAGAATAAAATTGTCGTCACTCTGTGAAACACAGGCTGAATCAGAATATATTTCTTAAAGCATTTATAATTTTGTTAAGTTTTTATAATAAGCAACATAATATTCTATGGATAACCCTGCAATAAGGAGGATGACAACGATTATTATTAAGTTTTTCGATGTGAGAATTTCTCACTTCAGTTACAGAAACGAGGTACAGGCTACAGCAGTTGGTTTAAATGTTAAAAGGAGAATCTATTAGAACCATGTCGGTGTGTAAATACTATTGAGCAGTATTGATTACGTCCGTGCTAACTAAACTTCGGCACCACTGTTTAGAATGTAATTTAGTGAAATTTCAAATTTATGTACTAAATTTTTCTATGCACTAAAATTCTTTTTAGTTAATTTGGAATTTTTCATTGAAATAATTACAATCTGAAACGAAATTTTTTTTCATGTGCGAAATTGGAATGCAGTTAAAGCTTATTTTCATAAATACCAACGTACGCTCGTACAACAATTCCTATAAATAATCTGCATTCGGGTATTTTTAAATTGATTAAGTTCGTTATTGAAAAGTTTCAAGTTACAAATTATTTGAATATAAATTTAATAAGCAAAAGTTCATGTGCAGCAAAAAAAAAATAACTTTTGCACAAGAATTGCGTTAATTAGTGACTGACTTTACAACTGCAGGTTCACAACAACTTTTTAAATGTAATAACAAGCAATTAAAAGGATGTGAGTATATAAATTTGTTTTTAAAGCAGAAAGAGAAACTTTTCGAAAAATTATTTTAACATCT
This sequence comes from Linnaemya vulpina, assembly GCA_963675445.1. Lineage (NCBI taxonomy): Eukaryota > Metazoa > Arthropoda > Insecta > Diptera > Tachinidae > Linnaemya > Linnaemya vulpina. The sequence continues at coordinate 87,201,807 of OY776276.1, read as the reverse complement.
TTTGAAAATATATTTTTATTTTTCTGAAACGCAAAATAGGATTACGCTGCTTAAGTTTACCTCTCGTTATAACTTGTTCGTATGCCAGGAAGTAAATGAATAGTGACGTGGGTGTAAGTATCTGTGGCATGCTGGCAAAGTTAATATGGGGTTATATTAACAATTATGCCCGTGTAGTACAACTTATTGTTTGAGTTCTTATTTCTAATGGGAATAACAACGTTGAAATCAGCGGATTTCAGATAAGAAGCTTAAATATTTTGCACATGTTTGGGTGGTCAGGGTATAAACTAAAGTCACAGAAGAAGCCGCTAACTTCAATAATGAATAGTCGCTAAAATTTACGAACGAGATCCGTTCATAATATTCACTGAATTGTTATTAAAAATATATTTCTTTGCTTATCAGTTTCGCGCTACAAGCGAAAAAAATATCATGTGATTTTCGTTTACGTTTTCAGAAAAATGTTGGACCACAAAAGACCAGAGGATTGACAACTTTTGAAAACAAGATAATGGATGCAGTTTTGGATAACTATAAAAAATACTTCAAGTGCTAACTGATCGTATATATAATTTCGGTGCGTATGAAAAATATATCACTTCTTTCGAATTTTTTATTAATTTATTTTGATCCGGTTTACGGTGAAACAAGTGGTTCTTAAATATCCAGAGCTGGTTAGTGAAGTTAATCGGTGAAGTCGTTGAAATATTATTAAGAAAAACATTTTGAAAATGTTCCTGAATACTACCTATCGAAGAGGATGAAATTCCCAGAACTTCAAATTTCAGGAATAGTCCTTTAAACACTTCAAGTAAGATTTGATTCGGTTCAGCCATTCACTCACACAAACTCTCACAGACATAGTGGCGGACTCTCAGAATTAGATTTGACAAAAGCTTTCCAAATTTGACAAAATTTCAATCTCTCTAGGGGAAAGCATTTGGTTATGTTAGAATACTAGCATGGTTATGTTAGGATTGTAGTTACAACATGGTCCGATGTAATGCATACAAGATTAAAAAAAAACTATTTTGGAGTATTCACATCAGAGTAATTTAAAAACTAGTCCTTTGCTTATATTCCGAGGGGTAATAGTATAAAATGGTTTCCAAATTAGTTTTCAGTGGTAATCCATGGAGTAAGGACATGAAGTAATTTCAAGACTAACTCCGTGTTAATAATGTGCGGAGTAGTTACTTGGTCTAGTTTTTGGATTACTCTGACGTAATGTTTTTTGGATTACATGATCCTTTCCTAGGACATTGTAATGTAAAATGGAGCATGTTTTTTCCACATATTTGGATTACTTTTGGACCAGTCCTGGTCCCTTGTGGAATACTTTTTACACGAGTATAGAGAGTAGTCTAGATTTCTGCAGGGTTTGTAATTTTAGTTATTGCAATAAAGTAGCAAGTCGTGTTGAGCTGTTTTCTATAGGCGCGATTTTTTCATCTGGTGTGTTTGCAACACAGTGTCAAGAATATTAACTCCATTGCAAGCTATTCTATGCGACAAACAATGCAGCTTGGTTGGGAAATGTTGTAGCATCTTCTTTATTCTCGGAATCAAAAGAGTTTGCAAGTCATTCCCACTTCGCGAGTTATCAGAGTCGTTTCCATTATTTGAAAAATAAATATTAAACAAAAGATGACATGAAATTAAAGTATTTGAAGCAGATCGTAATAGAACAACAAACAAGCTATTTAAATGCACTTTAATGCTTCAAAAAAATATGCGGCCAGAAATAGTCCTGTAGATATGATTTGTAATTTGTTAACCGAACCACAGACTTAAAATTTGATTTTCAAAAGGAAAAGCTGTGAAAGACAATAACACAAACACTTTCCCAAAAAAGATATTTTTCTTATTTGGTTTAAGTTTTCTCAAAATCTAACGCTCTGAACTTTTTCATTTACAAGTTTGATAGTACCCTTTAAAATGCCGCCAATTTGGTTCGATCACGCCGTCCACAAGTTAGAGGCAGGTCATAAGCTTATACACACACCGACACACACAAGCATGCATACAGGCAGAGTGAAGGGCTCTAAGATTTTGCAAAAGAAGCTTCCGAGGATTTCATAGCTTGGAGATCTAAAAAGAACACTTTTTTCGGAACAGGATAACATCAATAATTTTTGAATTTTACTGGCAGGAAGAAAAATAATATCACAAATAAGTAATTCTTTAACCAGGGAGCATGAAAGATATTTAATGAAAACTATAAACAATCGTACATATCACGAGTAACTAATCAAAAACGGATGAGATGAGTTCTATGAGTGACAGCGTTTGTTTTGTTCTAACGCACTTATTTTGTTTTCATTGCGACATGCAGTGAATAGAAGGATGCTGTTGTTTTTGTGTTTGAAATTTTTATTGTTATTAGTTGTTTGTGCAGAACAATATTTATGTAACTTTTTATTTTGAAGCTGAATCGTAAAATTTACTGTCTGCATAACACACTGTCAATGAAATTAAAAAAAAATATGATGTAAAGAATTGTTTTGCAATGTAATTTCAAACAACTTCTGAACAGTTTTGCAGTACAATGCCACACTTGTATAAGAATGTTAAACTCTATAATAGATATATGCTTTTTATTATTTTGTCTGTATTTAATCCTCTTATTGTATGGTGCTTCCAGACGTATAATTATTATTAATAATAATATTACTCATACGTACATTGTACAAGTACAGGGTTGTTGCGAAATAATATTGCAAAATTGTTCTTATCATCTCATAATATTTGGAATAATAGTCATCAGCTTTAAGGAGTTTCATACTAAACGAATGCAATTAACTTAGAAATGTATAAAAGAGCTTCTCACTGGCTAAATTGTTCATATTGGTAATGACCAGTGTAAGCAAAAATAAAAATCGCTGAGGAGAGGAGGTAGCGGCCTCGAAGTCAGTACTAATCTGTTCTGCTCGTGCGATAACCATAATAGATATTTTATGTATTCCACTTTTAATCACAAACTCGGATTTAATACTTGTTAAAGATAATGTGATCTTGAGCGTGAATAATAATTCGTGTTTTAAAAATAAAACTCCATAATAATTTTAATTAACTTAATATCTTAATACATTTTTATCTTTTTATGAAAACAATAACTGTTAAGTATATCCCTGCAGCGAGGGATTTAATGTAAGCGAGGATATAATACAATGCACCATTTGATGCACCATTTCAATTCCTCGTGTGTTTAAATAAATTCATGCAAGTTTTCAGCTTTCTAGTAACTCAGTAGGCTTGAAAAACATCTGGATAGAATAAAAAGCAAAAACACTCATATAAGAAAATTATAACAGTTGAGGCAAAACTCCTGCTACTCATTCAATGGCCTACAATTTTGTTTAAAAATAATTTTATTTTCTTTGATTTTCAATAAAAAGTTTAATTAGTCTTTGCAGTCTTCCTTCGTTCTGATTGGAATATTATATCAGTTAAATGCTGACTGCTCTTTCAGCTCTTTTTTAGTAGAATCAATTGAGAATTCGGTATCTTGTAAAACGGACTGTCCCATTTATTAATCAGGCCACTAAGAGAAAATTGAGCTTCACCGCGACAAATGAAGATTTTTTGAAAAGTAAAAGGTCGTGACTATATGGGTTCGATTCTGCTATCAAAATGTAGTAACATGTACTTTGGACAATTTCGTGACCGTTTTCATTTTATGGGCCTCAAAAGTTTCTCAATATTAGCATGATGCCCAAAAAAGGTGTCATCAGTTTTGCTGAATAGCTAACCAGTACCTAGAAAAATCACTTAAGTATGTTCGGCAAAAATGTAGCCAAGAGTAGGTTGGATATTTCTTGCTAAAATTTTATGAGAGAAATGTATTTTATCTCAGAGTTTTTTCTTAAAGTTAGAGAACAAAAAATTTGTTTTTTCAGCTTTTCGATCATAACTTTTAGGAAATCCTGATTTTTCCTACACTATATTTAAAAATATTGTAGCCATGTTAAAGTTGAACAACTTCTGAGAACATACAAATTTAATCTGAACGTGTCTAGATACCAAAAACATGTCATAAAGACTCCCTTATGCCTAAAAATTTAAATTTTTTAACTCAAATTTTATAATTATATATAAATTTTTTGGAGAATAATTTAATTTAGTAAGCCTTAAGATTCTATTTCTACTCGCTCTTGTAGCGTTTATTTAACCACAATAATATTTGAACAATGGTTAGAACTAGACTAAGCGAAGCGTTACATAAACAAGATAGAGCGCAGTCACATTGGTAACGGGCATTTGACTCTCCTGTTATACAGATATTTTTTAGAGCTAAAGGCTGCTGCAGTATCGGCTCGAATAATATTTGATCGCAGAATTGGACTAAACTTTTCCCACTATTTGATCGAATAATAAAAACAGTTCATTTCGATTAACGAAACCGTTCAAGTTGAAATCAATTAATCGAGTTAAAGAATTTCGTAGTTAATTTTTTTTATACGCTTATTTTCACTTTCCTGTTTGTATCCAAATTTGCATTGTGCATCCACGCGTATACTTGATACTGTTGATTAACAATGTTACGCATACGTTACTCTGTACTCGTGCAAGGTTTTGTAGTTCGAATTTTTATCCTCCCCTAATAAATCAAATAAAAAAGATGTCAAAATCGAACTGAGAAGTTAAAAATAAATTTTGAAATTACTTTAAAGCAATAATGAACAAAAATAAGTTTTATGTTTCGGACTTTTCGGTTGGGCTCCAAATGGGTTTGAGTGGGACCATACACCGAAAAACACAAAAGTACCGGTATCTAAAAAACGGTACTTAAGAAAAAAAATTACACCGTTTTTTGTGTTCAGGAGGTCCCAATTAGCTTATCTAGGTATGTGGCGTTCTTGGTATTTTTTGGCTGTAATCCAGTGTTATATTTTTCTAGTACTTTTATGAATAAAACTCTTATCCTATAAGAAATATCGTCTATATCTAAATCCCTGCTAAGTTAATCAATTGTATATATAACGTTGCCTTGTTTGAATTTTTTGATGTAGTCAAAATAAAGGTGTCAGTACATTAAAAAACATATTTGGGGGACTCAAAGTAGGGACTTTGAGATATGCCTCTTTGCCGATATATAAGTGAGTCGGATGTTTTAAAAGACTTATCATCTATACCGATATGAATATTGAATTTAGTTACAGCTAAAGTTAACAAGCAGAGTAATTATTTATATTTGCTTTCTACAGCACCGTGCTACATGCTACCAAGAAGTCTAAGAACCACAAGTTTTGTAGGATTTGCTTTGATACAGAGTGGTGACATACATATTTTATTAGTACATGCATTTATTTCGTTTCATATTTGCTCCATTTCTTTTCCTTAACGACGAAATCTATCACAAAGTGTTGGTATCTGTTGAAACTTGTGTTCGATTATGAAGTGACTTGTTACCCTCGCCATTACTTGGCGTACACAACGACTAGTATTTTTCCGTCTGAAAATTATAATAAAAGAAAAAGATTTTGTAGATTTATTTATTCCCCTTGTTGTTTATATACTTTTTTGAGACGCACATTATATTACGTGGTGTTATTTTTTCATGATGTCGTAAAATCTTAAACATATTTTCATTTGTACAGTTTTATGTTACTGTCATAAGAAACTGTTTATTTCTTTATAATTTAGAGTCCTTTAGATTTTTTACCGATTTGATTCACAAAATTTATAAAGCCGATATTAGAATTCTATAAAAGATATAACTAAAAAATTAATGAAAAACGGTTGTCCTTAAAAGCCATCCCGGAAGCTTCTCGCAAATTTTCCGGCAAAGCAACCTTAACCTGCTTTTTGTGCTATTCCATAACTTTGAGGTCTTCGAGGCAGAATACTATTATTTTAATTTTCAAATCAACCGTCCCAGTTTATTAAAACAGAATCACGTTTTTAGAATTATTTTCGTTCACGATATCTCACGAACAAATTAACAAATTTCGAGCTGGTTACGTGGTTACGTGGTTTTAAAGTTATAAGTTTTTGGAACCGATCGTTGAACTCTTTTAAACGGCAAACGAGTTTTTTAAACCACTTTGAAAAATATTTAGTTCTTTCTGACTGCACAATTACATTTTGAACAAGAAACAAATTCCAATATTTTGTTTTTGTTTCCTATATAATTACTCGGAAGAACGATATCGAGAGGAAGACATTTCGTTTTTTGGGATATCTTAAAATCTACGGAGGCCTAATTATCGCAGTTGACAACGATCGCATTGTCAAATTAATTATAATAAGCATTGCGATTGATGTTAAATGTGTTAATTTGCCAAGTGGCTGTAACCGAATTGACAGGATATGTCAGTTCAGGGATTTCTCCATCAATTTGATTTGATTCGGCTTATCCGTTCATGAGATATATACCAAAATACACACACACACATACACACATAGCGACACTCTCTTAAAATCAGTCAGAAACACTTTGCAGCGGCTCGAAACGTAGATACCTGATTATAACTATATATTAGTAAAACGGGGTAAAACCAATCCCAGCCCGATTTCAAAACAAATTTTAAATTTTTCACCGTCAAGTCAGATATATTGTATATCCATAAATTTAATTCTACATTGAGAAGAGCGCTTCTTTTGATCTTTTCTCACTTTAAAACACTTTTTCTATTTTGTTGTAATCAGCTTCAAGAAGTATAAAATTTACCAAAAACAGGTCCCATTTTTACTCTTCTCTTGTGATTTTAAGATTCGAATGTTTTTTTCTTAAGCAAAATTGTTGAGAAACACATATCGAGTTTCATAAGTATGGGATGCGAGAGATTATTTTGTACAATTAAAGCAAAAGCCTCAAACCAAAAGTTAAAGTTTGGCTAAAAAACAACTGAATTTAAAAATCACAATTCTCAATTTATTGAAAGTTTTTCATATCATTAAATGGGCGTTATTTCATAACGTTACGCTTCGTGTCGCCATATCCTTCAGCCAGTTAGTCTGTCTCCCATCCAATTTATCTAGTTGATATTAAATTGTTGTTAGAAAGACTAACGATAAAAATGGCGCACTTAATCTTATGCAAATTGTAGTCAAATTATGCCAAATATTTTAAAAATTTTGTTTTCATTGCCTTGCCTGCCCTCATTTCGGTGTCTATTTTCATATTTTATTGTTGTTGTGCTTTCGTAAAGAAAGTTTTATTTCACAAAAATATTGTTAGGAAATTTAATAATGAATAAAATGTGTTTACAAAGCAAATAATCGTGTAATAAAAACCTAATAAAAATCGATTTTTTATGCTGTTTTTTAACAGCTGCCTCCTTGAGGCCTATTTCATATCGTGTGTCACATGAATCGTTATTTGATTTAATATTGTGTTCACTCAACATATTATATTATTCACACACATTTAAATATATACAAATATATTGAAATTCTATATGAAGACCACTTCTGCACTTAACACAAATCCAGATGAAGTAAAAAGTAAGTTAATTATTTTAGCTTATTAACGTACTCACAAAAATCCTGAGAAAAACTCTGCTGCCAAACGATTCATTTCTAAAATTAATAAAAAAGCTCCAAAAATAAGCTGACTAATTGACATCGATCATGCCGGTATTCTGAAATCTGCGGATTCCACTGTGAAAATTCAAAATATTTTCTAGAATTTTATTGAACTATTAAAACAAAATTGTGTGCATACTCCTTAATTAAAAAAGTGGGGAACGTGGACTTCAGAGCTATCCTTTAAACTTCCTGCAAATTTTAGCCGCAAAGATGTCGTAACCTGGTTCCCACGTGATAATCAGAGATTTATGTAGTTTTCGATTACTATAAAAGAATCAAGATCAGTTATGTAACTCCGGAGGCTTAAAATATATATTTCTTTTCCGAATTTTTTCGTTCACGATTTTGCAGTATTCAACGTGGTATTTCAATTTTGAGCGCTTCAAAGTTATTTAACAAAAAATATTTTTAATTTTTTTTAGTTTTCCTGAAATCTAGCGGCTCAAATCACGTGAAATATAAACGATATTTAAGTTTGGAAGAACCTCTGGGAACACTGAAATTTCAGTTCGGATCAGTTAAGAAGTTCGAAAGTTAGGAGTGGATACTTAAGCACACATAAACCCACACATGCATATATGGCGACTGGGTTCCAGGTTTAGTCAGGGAAGATTTCAGGAGCTCAAAACGTAGACCTCTGATGAGAACACAATTTTTTTAAAGCCGGGTAAAACCAATACCTTTTTGATATCTGAAATTTTCTTAGCGAGAAGTTAAAAATTGATTTGGTTTCGGCTTACCTAGTCTTCATATTTCTTTTTATATAACAACGAACCTGGTTGTGCGGTTTATGCGCATTATGAAGTTATTTATTTATGATGTGAATTGAATGACCTGTAAATTTATAAAAAGCCAGGCGTCATCAGACAACAGTGATTGTAAAATACGAGACAAGTCAACTTCTGGTTGTTATTTACAAAAAAATATAAATATACAATAATAGTAATAAATAAATATATAATTTAAGTTATTTCAAATATTTTAAATATATTGCTTTTTGAAGTAGTTTTAAACACGTCGCACAGTGGGGTCAAATGCCCTTCAACAACAACAATTGCTAGGATCGCAAAATCCTACGTCGATAACTCTGAAACCAGTCCGCATACCTGACCAAATCTTACGGTTATATAACCCCCATATAAAATAGTTATTATTTGTATTACATCTATAGAAGTGTAACAGTTATACGCATTGAATTCGCCGTGCGTAACTCTAAAAACAAACTACATATTTTACCAAAATCGGAAGGGTATTATAAGTTGGAGTCGGGTGCCTCCCAATAAAATTAATTATTAATTTCCCTCTATCTGCAGACAATTAATTTCCCTCTTATCAGTGAGAGATTAGTGAATTACGATCATTATATCCACAGGTGATAGGAGGGTGAATACTTGTAAAAACGCGCTTTCATAGAACCTTCCACTGATTTTTAATAATTGATGCGCTAAATTCGAATACATTTTCGGGGTTTTTCCATCAGGTCGAGATTTTTTATGGGCGTGGCAATTTTTCGCCTCTAAATCAGCCAGGTACGTAGATATATTTAACCCGAAATTGATGGACAATAAGTAAGTCAGTTTTAATTTGATATCGTGCGGTTAAAATCGGCAACAGTAAATATATATGTTATTGTGTAAAGAAATAAAGCAATTAAAGAATCCACAAAAGCTTTCATATTACAAAATGTCAAGGATTTGTAACAAATCCCCAAACTTATTTTGTTACGTATGTGGCGATCACAAAATACCAAGTCTTCTTCTCTGCTGAAATAACACAAAAAGGCTTGTTCTCTATTTCGGAAGTACGTTTTTAAGAGCCCTAATTTACGAATTAAGTTATTCAGATCACTTTGATTCGGAAGATAAGGTTTACTTGTTGGATTTCCAAATATTTTTAACCGAACGACTCCATCAATTTCCGTCCACATATACTGCTACAATAAATATTAGAATATACTCTAATGTTCTGTATTTAGAGAAAATAATACATTATAATTTTTAAACCCAAGAACCATGCAAAGTAACGTTGCACTTTTGTTCCATTACGTGCTCACCTAACGAAATACTATCGTCATACATATTTAAGGTTGGTTGCATTACGATATTGCGTACCTGTGATAGATTGAAAATAAAACCTAAACCTTTTAACCAATTTTTATGGTTTACAGCTTTTTTATTTCTAAGATCTGTATCTATTAGACAAAAGTGCAAAGTGTTGAATATTTGCTTTAAGTTTTTTTAAATTTCATTTTTAAACAGAAATATATTACGAATTTTGCAGGAAAAAAATTGTTTTTCTAGTTTAATTTCTGAATAATTCCAGAACGATAAGAGATAAAGAAAAATTGTATCTGACATCTTCTGGTGTTTTACTTCTTAAAATCGCATGACTCGTTTTTGAGTTAGGGTGAAATATGTCTACATAACAAAAAAAAAACTTGACCTGATAAAAAAACCAAAAACGTATTCGAGTTTAGCGCATCAAAATCCATGTAGTCCACATAATTTTATTCATCAACAATATCAGCCTCATCATCATCGAAGTTCTCATGAAAGTCATAGACATCATAATGGCATCCGGCATGTCTAATTAAGTTCACAGCCTCCTCTTGAAATATACTTGCCCTCTTTTTCGGCAACTTTCGCTTGCTAGAAATAACAAGATCGGAGGTTAACAAAAGAGAGTTTATATTGTCTCCATTACATATTCACGGGTGCACTTTCTTGAATGAAATCTTTGCAACCCTTATTTCTGGCCTCCTGCGCTTTTTGCGTGGTTAACAATTTAATGTTATGATGGTTGTAGTATAGGATTTATTATTTTTTTTAATCTCTTTTAAAAGTAATATTAATTTACGCAAAACTTTAAATTTTTTACACTTCTTTTAACTTATTTCTCACAATATTTGATTTCAAAATGTCACTATAAGAATACCGTTTCAAATTTGACGTTAGTTTTTTACCTGCTGATCTTTCAGCGCGTTAAGCTGTTATTGATTTGCACATAACTTCTGGGGCGTACCGATGCGCGTACTATTTCCCTGCCCAACTCAGTCCAACTAATAAATTTATGTCCAGCTGAACTTAGAACATTTTTTCTGCACTTCCAATATAATAACTAAAAACGAAATCACTACCGTAAATAATTTAAACTAAAATGTATGCGAAACATATAGATATATTTATATATCTGAACTTAATGACAATATAATAAGATTTATTATTTTATTGAAATTATTCAATGTAAAAAGTATTTATTTCCTTAAAATTTGTTGGGTATTTTTTTAATTTGTAGCTCTTTTTCTCACAATATTTAATTTCAACAAGTCGCCACAAAAATACCGTTACATATTTGAGATTAATTTTCGTCTGGCGATGAAGAACTTTGTGCTCTTTAAGGCGGATACTTTCAGTTTTCACGATACTTGAATTTTTTCTAATTATTATGCGAAATTGGTACCTTTGGCCCCTCTGGGCATCGTATGGAATTGCTAAATTGATAACGAAAACTTTAAAACATAAACATATTAGGGGTATTCACACCGAGTCTGTTAATCCGGTAATTTGTTAGTTGGTAATTTGTTGAAACACTTTACTGTGAACACACTTTTTGTTCTATCTCAGTAGTGCGGTAACTTTTGCTACAAAACAGATGATTTAAATTTATTAAAAAGCAAAAATGCCTCGAGAAAGTGCAAAAACAAAAATAGTAAAAAATTTAATTGAAAATTTTCCTTTTTTGCAGTAATGAGAATATAAACACAAATAAACACAGCTGTTGTTTTTTGTTACCGAGTAACAAGAAAATTACCAAGCTTGCCAGACTGGTACTTTGTTACTCGGCAGTTCGATAATTTGTTAATTTTACAAAAACAAAATACACGTAAAAAACTATCGAATAACGACTAACGAATTAACAAGGCCGGTGTGAATAACCCTATTATATAATGGAAACGCTTTAACGTACAAAAGCAGTAAACGCTTGTAAAGGAAACGCTGAATGACGTACGCATACATGACGTGCTAACAACATTTTGAGGTCCAAGATAATCAATTTATTGTGTTTGCTAATTTACGAGAACATGAATATATACTTTTACAGGGTGGTGCGAAATTCATATCTCCTAATTTCTTTAAATAAATAAATATTTTACTAAATAAATAATAAATTGTTTTGAACGGTGCAAATTTTTACTTGAACTTGTTAAATTTTTTTGTTAATTAGAAAATATTATATCAGCCCGGTAGCTACCGTCAGTGTTGATACACATTTTTGCTCCTTTTTCGCATTTTAACTAATTTCTCCCAATATTCTGGAGTATTGGAGTTCTTGGAACAGGCGTACGACTGCAAGTAGCTCTAAAGAAAAAAGTGTGAGATACTTGCATCCGCCGAACTTTCTGGCCACAACAAATTGCCAAAATGAAATATTACGCGACAAGAATATTGAAATAGAAACAGTTTATTTATTGCAATTTGATGGTTAAATTCTCCCACTTAAAACTTGAAAAAAGATGCTTAAAACTTTAAAAATTATATAAATGAGTATGTGGGATAAGAGTTAATGATTTGCAGAGTTATTGACAATAAACCAAACTATCGAAGAAGAAGTTTTCTTTTCATTATTTGCTCCTTTTATATCCTTTTTATCCTTTTCTATCCTCATATTTACTGAAAATCTACTACTTACAAAGAAATCAATATAAAAGTAAATGAAAGGACTCTACTTGTGGTCCATGGGGAAATATACTTCCTGTAGACTTCTGCATGCAAAATCAAAGCAGAAGTAGGACACTTAATAAAGGTTTATTATTTTGGAAACTCCTGTAGTGTGTACATAATTTTTAGTAATACTAAAGCTTAAGATGAAGTAAATTGAAAAGCCATACACAGAGAAACTATTTCGGTTAATGAATAGATAACAAATTTGTTCAATGTAGTTAACTTATAAATATTGTATGATATAAATCAATATTGTTGGATAATGTTTATTTGTTCAATTAAAATCTTGTACAGGGTGCGGAAAAATTATTCACTCCATCGTAAGATGCAATAGATTTTACAAGTGGAATCTTAAATTCATCATATTTGACATGTAAATCAGACATCTGTAGAATACTGGCGGACAAGAGCGTGAAACAATTGTGTCTTTTACGTCATTATGAGTAACGAGACGCATTTTCGACTAAGCGATTATGTCCGTTTCTGGAACCCTGAAAATCTGCGTGTGATGCTCAAAACGCCGTTATATATACTCAAGGGCTGCGGCATTCATGCGGAAGGAGTGGTTGGATTATATATTTTTGGAGACACCATCCGTAATACAGTTATTGTTACTAGTGAAAGGTACAGGCTTCTTTATGTCAGGTTTCAGGGAAGGAAGTATTTCCTGGTCGTGTAATAGCCCCTCTTAGAAAGGCTAGAAATAACGCACGATTTATGTATACCAGATATTTCTTTGAGGCTACTTGAAGTAGTGAAATTATGTTAAACAATTTCGTATAATCGCAGCCCTTAAGGGAATTATGCGATAGGATTGATTATTTACGCCCAAATATATTGCGGAAAGTTATGGAAAATCTGATAAAACAGACACAATTTTTTATTAATACTGGCGACAGCCACTTGTTTGATATAATTTTATCAGTTGCGCGGATGATTTTCGGGCTACGAAAATTTTAAATTTTCAATATATCGGAAAGTTTTTTGATTTCACCCCATTTTGAAAAAATATATAATTCTCATCAGATCTCCACGTTTTGCAGCTTCCTTGACTTATTCTAAGAACCCTTCACCGTGTCTCTATGTACGAGAGTGCGTCTGTATGCGTGTGTGTGTGCGTGGGAGCGTGTGACCCTCTTATAACTTTTGAACGGTTAAATCGAGTTATACTAAACTGAAAAATATTCATGAACATAGATTTTCCGGGCAGCTGAACCGATTAAAAGTGATAAATTCCAAGAAATACTAAAAAAGGAAAAAAGGGACTTTTCAAATCTCCGTTCATGAAATATCATAAACGAAAGTATTCGAAAATAGTAAATTTTTTTAAACTTCGAAATTATATATGTGATCAGTTAGTGCTCTTAATTCTTTTACAGTAATTGAAGTCTACATCACTTACCGCTTGTCAAGTGGGAATCGGTTGATTTAAACATTAAAATAATCATGTTTTAGCTCAAAAGTATCTATTTTGCTACTGGGTGGTTAAAAATTAAGTTTATCGAAACTACCATTTCAAAGATAATCTTCAGCTCTCACAGGATGGCCAAAAACAACCGAAGGATTTCAAATTTCTTAAAAAATTGTTTTCGTTTGATTGTAATTCTGCAAAAGCACTTGCAAAGTCTGGCAGCAGCTTTGAAAACGAGTTGAAAAAATAAACATTTAAGCCACATCTTTGGCTAATCAATTATTTCGAGTAAAAGTGATTTTAATTGGCAGCTGAAATGCATCACACTGTTTCCTTCGAAATTATTTATAGGGGAAAGTCTGCGTTAATAAGTATATAATCACCAAAAAATTAATTCATAATACAGGCGATTATTAACACAAGAGCAGAGATTTGGCGAAAGGTTTTGCAAAATATTTTGGAAAGAACTCGAAATGTCCACTACTTGCATTTTATTGGTTTAAGTAATTAAATTCAAATTGCCCTAAAAAAAGAAATTATTGAATAAAAAGTAAAAATTAAGTCAAACATTTTCCAAGTTACATTTTGATGGCTGCCAAGTGACTTATGTTCAGTTTCGTTGGGCATTTAAACGCAGATATACTGGCGCCTGAACAATTCTTCTGGTGGGACATGTCCTGGACAACGCTTTCAAGTTGTGAAAACTTATTTTGAGAATTATCTAATCAAATCGCGCGAATTCTATTAAGCGATGCAGCTCACATTTGTTAAAATGGTTACGTCAATAAACAAGGCTGGCGTATTTGGAGTGATGATCACTTTCTACATCCTGAAAAAAACTCACTGCTTGTTATGCTTTATGGGCGGGTGGAATCTTTGATCCGTACTTATTAAAAAAAAAAATAAGCTGCATTGATTCTTACTATCAATGGGTACCGCTATAGAGTCATGAATACTGTTTTTTTCGTTCAGGAGTTGTGGTTTTAACAAGAAGACGCAAAATGTCATACGTTTCGTGTCAGAATTGAAGAAAGCGCTTGGTAATGATATAGTTTCGTGTTTTGAACCCATGAATTGGCCTTTAAAATTATGCGGCTGAACGCCGTTAGACTATATTCCCTGGGCCTAAAAGAAGTCACTACTTTGGGCCAATTAGCCCAAAACAAGTGACCACTTGGAGGACAACATTCCACTCATATTTGCCAACACACGACTGCATGTGTTGGAAAAAGTCATTTAAATTTGTACCTCCAGGAGGGACAATACGTCCATGCCAGCCATTGCGGGCATAATATTATCATTCGAATAAAGCAAACTTCATATCAATTTAAAAAATTCCTTTTTGAAACAATTAATAATAGATTTGTTTTGAGTTTTGAGGTTTATCGAAATATTTGCATTGAACTGAACAGAAAATTTTTGACAATTGTAAATAATTAAAAAAAAACCCAACCGATGGTAAGTGAAATATTGAACATAAAATATTTATATAAAAAACCCCAAAAGGCAAACAAGTCTATTATTTATTGCAAACAAAAAGGTTTAAAAACTAGACACAAGAATCAAATTAATTTTTTTTCTATCCCATTTTAAGGCTCTAAAAGAACATCCTTTAAAATACGTTCGTACTATTATTTTAACATGTCAGCTTTTTGAGACTTTGACATGATTTAGATTCCTTTTTATATGAAAACTTGCGTATTTTACTTCAAACGTAATAAATGCGATGATATATTATCAATACGATTTACAGATTCTCTCTTTTATATGGAATTTATAAGCCACTGCGTGATGTTCATTGAACTCTTTTAAGGATAATTTTGGTGGCAGTTTATGTGAATGATTTTTGGTTTTGTCGTATTGCAAGAGTTATAATGTGATTGCTGCTGTAGAAAATGAATGCATGAACACTGAACTTGTTGTTATTTAAATTTTTTTTATAATAGTTTCATGAATCCAATTGATATACAGTAATGATTAGTTTTTATTTCATATATATATTTTTTTCTAAATTGCCTATATTTTTGCTACTGCTGCATCCGTGCCTTGCTGAGCGTTCGGTTGGAGCATTTCTACATCTCTTGCAATTTACATTAATGGCTTCCACTGTTCCAGACATTAATAACAATAAATGTCAGCTAGACACGTAATCTAAAACAATTTGTCATTGAAAATGATTGTAATTTATTTGAATATTGTTCTTGGAACAATAAATCAAATAATATGAAATTGAAAAATGAAAGGACTTTGCATAAATATTTATGTTGGGGAAACATGCAGAATAATATGCTGCTACAAATACTTCAGCCATACTTCTAGCTTCGGAGCAGTACTTGGCACTCGCTACAATTTATGTATGTCCAACTGTGCAGATGCTTTTGGAAATTTCATGAAATTACACAATAACTGCCATATTGTGACGTAGTTTCATGTGCATGTGCCATTATGTCGATCATTTATATTTAATAAATTAATATTAAAAAGAAACGAGAAAATAATGTGAGAATATTTTATATTAGACTATTTATTGCACTTGGCAAGTAGTGCACTCCGCACTCAGTCATGAATACGTTATCGATCTGAACTAGAAATTGGTTGTGTTAATTCTTGTCTCCACGATGAAGGTACAGCAGTAGTCGCTGAATACTACCGAGAGCGAGTAACAGCGCTATATACTAAACTTTAGAACGTAGTATCTTCTTCATGGATACTTGTAGCAAAAGATTTATAGGCTACAAAAAACTCTATCTTCTAGTCTTTCCTTTCTAGTCTTGGAACAGTGCATAGCATATATAGTGGTCAGCCTTTGCGAGTTGGTCCAAGATAAAAAGAAAAAAAGCTATAGCCTAATTGTTTGAAAAGTGATGTTCAGTTCAGAGAGACACGATAGACATTTCAAATACGAGGGAGAGTGAACACCAGTCTTAAATATTCAACTTCAACGTTTTCGAAAGCCGCTGCAATTTCATCATCAGTACTCGTGTGTATTTTTCTGTACTACCACTTGTTGAGTGATTGTTTGCATTTGTAGCAACGAGAACTCTATCAAATCGGCGTTTGTCCAAGTGCCTGTGTTGCCGTATCCTAATTTTTCAATGTCCTATTTTCTGAGTTTTTTGTTGCATTTCTCTTCAACCAAACTCTTTTGGTTCGACTTTCCTGAAGTTCACTTGAATGCTTGTGCAGTTTGTTGGAACGCAGAATGTGCGACAACAATTCGGATATAATGACATGATCCAATCGTTATAAACTGCTCTAACTAGAATTTATTTTTAATAGTAATTAATTATTAATGACAGGAATTGTTTAAGATTTGTCTCAATATGTATGTAGTCCTTTTCTATTAGATATTATTATATAACAACGTTTTTGCAACACCCTTTTATATGCTTTTTATAAGATTCACTTGCGCATTTGTTTGTATTTAACTCTCCCTGACGTTTCGCAAAAATCATATGAAACTTGTTTGCTTTTCTGTTCAAAAACTGTGACTAGAATCATATTTTTCAGCGAACAGTTTTAGTCGTCACATTTTAATCCCTACATTCTTTTAGGAATCATATACATTTTTTATTGCTAAAAATTGGTTTTTCTGACGACCATCTGTAGACGGTCTTAGTTATGTAAGCGTTAATAATGTTACTCATACGACCCACTGTACACGTACAAGATTACACTGCTCTGCAAGAAATAATTTTCTGTCTCTCCTTTATGTAAAACTATGTGCACTATATGGCTTTTGATGCGCTAAACTCGAATCCGTTTTCGGTTTTTTTCCATCAGGTCCAGATTTTTTTTAGGGGCGTGGCAATTTTTTGCCCCTAAATTAGCCAGGTACGTAGATATATTTCACCCTAACTCGGGATCGAGTCATCCGATTTTAAAACGCAAAACATCAGAAGATGTGTAATAAAACTATTTTTATTTTAGTCAAATACAGTTTTCTTTATATCTTATCGTATTGGAAATATTCAGATATTATTCGAGAGAGAAATTTTTTTCCTGCAATATTCTTAATTTTTTTCAGATTTAAAATGAAATTAAATAAAATTTAAAGACAATATTCAACATTTTGCACCTTTATCTAATAGCTGCAGATGTTAGAAATAAAAAAAACTATAAACCATAAAAATCGGTTATAAAATTTTTATTTTATTTTAAATTTACCGCAGGTACCCAATATTGTAATACAACCAACCTTTCAAATGAATGACGATAGCGTTTCGTTAGGTGAACAGGTAAAGGAACTAAAGTACAACGGTATTTTGCATAGTTCTTGAATCGAATGAAAAGTTAACAGTCAATTTTTAAATATATATATATAACAATCATGAACCAAAATAGAAGCATAATTGTGAAAAAAAAGTTTGCTTTAAAAACCACGTAGATCACCGAAAACTCAGTCAAAATCGTTCAATTCGTTTGTGATATATCGTGAACGGAAGATCTCGAAAAAATTGATTTTTTGTGCAAAACACTGATATATTATATCTGATTCGTTTCTGCTCGCGATTTTTTATATATCACTTCGAAGTCAGTTGAGTTGAAAACAGTAGAGCTTTAGTTCGAATAACTCAAAAGCATAGAATGACACAAGAACCAGGTTACGCGGTTAAACCAAGCGGGGAGTTACGGTGATGGTCTTTAGGGCCAACCGTATTCCTTATTATTATTTTTTTCAGTTTAAACTGCTTCCAAAGTGTTTAAAAATACTCACACATTATTAGAAGACGTATGAGTAACATTGTTAGTAATATTAAATATACGCAAGGAAGCACAATACAAGAGAATAGTTATAAACAAATAAACATTCCAGTGAAGATAATAAGAAGCGTATAAAAATTGCTTTGGATGAGACACCGACAGTTGTGATGACATCATCGGCAGAATTTGCTCCAGTTTCTCAAGGTTTTCATCGGTTGCTCAAGTGCTGGTTAATTATTCATATATTTTCGCAGTTTTCTGAGAATATTGAACCCCTCGTAAGAATTTGCTTATCTTCCATATGAATCACAGTATGCTGCTGTCCAAAGTGCTTTTTATACCTTTCACAAAAGAGTGAAAAGGGTATATATGTACATGTTTGTCGTTCCGTTCTTCGGTAAGGGATCCCTTAAGTATATATATTCTGAATTCTTATGAATGGCGACGGCGATTGAGCGATGTCCGTCTGTCTGTAGATGAAATCGGTTTTCCCATGGTCTTGCTAACTGAAACTATTTTATAATTTAGGAAGAACAAATTAAGTATCAAAAATAAATAAACAAATAAAATTTCTAATACAGAGTTGGACAAGTGCAATATTTTATGGTACATGAAAATGACCAAAATGGTTAAAAATGTTTGATTTTTCCTAGATAAAACTATTTTATAGCTAATGAGGAGTTGCATCGATAATAAAAACAAACAAAAAAATTAAATTTTATTTCCTGGGTTGGGAAACTTAAAGTCACTAATTTTTAGCTTGTCTTAATTAAAACTATTTTGTGCCACATTAGGATTTGCGTTGGTAAAAAAACACACAAATAATTAAAATTTCGCTTTCAGGGATGGGAAGTTAAAATTTTTTATTTATAAATTAACCAAAAAGGCAACTAATGTGGTTATTTGAATAAATAACACTATTTTTTAGCTCAGGAAAAACTAAATTAGTATCAAATAAATAAATTCAAAGTTTTGATTTCAGGGTTGGATAACTGTATTGCATGAAAATAATCAAAATCACTTTACAAATTCGCAGCTTTTCCTAAAAAAGCGCTTTACACGTCCTCAAAATTTGCATTAATAAAAATTATTTTAAGAATTAAAATTTTGTTTCCAAGGATGGGAAATTTATTTTTTTTCTCCTTTCATAAAAGTAACCAAGAAGGCAACTGACTTTTTTTTTGTGCTTACTGAAAATATTTTATAGCTTAGGAAGATCAAAATTGGTACTTAAAAATATATCGAATGCCGGACGTACGTTGGTGAAGGGTATATAAGATTCGGCACTTTTACTTGTTTTTATATAAAATTATCTTTTTAGATTTCAATTGTCTATAATAAAATTTCGTTTTTAGTACAAGAAGTTTTAGTAAAGTACATTTCAGGCAAAAAACTATATTTAACTTTTCGATTGTTGTTTCAGTAGAATATCCCAAATAAAATTTTATACACAACAATCGACACTTAATACTACTCCTCGTTTGGGTTCTGTTTTAGTTGTTTATATTTTACTGCTGAATCCTTGAGTTAGACTAAAATGCAAGCAGTGCATTGAAAAAAAATAGAAGAATAAAACAGACAATGAACTCCTTGTAATGCCAAGTAGGAATGCAGTCGTGCTTATGTTTGAGAGTGTGACAGTATAAACGTGATTTTCTGAAGGATGAGCAACAGCACACAGTGCTCAGACTTCAGGCGTGTTGCACACTTCTGTTTGCTTAAACCACGTGTGTGTTTCGCACATGTGTGTTTTTGTCAAGTGAAGTTAGTGAGTGCATGTGTCCTTTTGTGCATAAGATTTTAATTAGAATTTCAGTTAAATATTAAGTGGGTATTTTAAAAGTCAAGTATAAAGTTAAACTCATGAGGCCGGTTTTATTGTGAGACAAAAAGGAAATTATATAGAATAAAATGGATTAAAATGCAGCTTCAGAGGATGACATTATGGGACTTATTGAATGTTTTAAGTTTTCACTCGCTGCAGCGTATAATTTTATTATTATTTATTATAAATTCCTTTGAATTAAGAAAGTGCTCAGTTTCGGGAGGATTATAAGAATTAATATTTAAAGTTTCTGTGTCTTTTAACTGTAGAATGTATTATGTCCGGTAAATTGTAATTCTAGACAGCTTTACAAACTTATACACCACAGTTTTATTTAATTTAAAATACATTTTACGTTCTTCACAGTTTAGAAGATATTTATTTTTTTGCAAACTAAGTTTTCAGGCATACTCAACAGGCATGGACAACAATAAATCTTCAGATTTTCTTCAGAAGTTCTTCTTTAGTTGTTGTTTTTCTTTATTTATCGGAAAAAAGCGAGTAATTGTAGAATGAAAAAAAAATATAAGAGAGTTGAAAAGGAGAAGTGATCAGTGAGTTCTTGTTGTGACTTTCATATTTGATTTAAAGCTGCTCACTTAGTAAAGTGGAAGTTAGAAATAAATGTCTTTAGTTATTCTAACAAATGTTGGGTAAAGGTTCCCTGATGATCTGCATGAGCTCCAGTGAAATGTGTGTAGGATTTGGCTAAGACTCCTCAATTGAAAAAGGCAAGGAGAAAGGTTGAACAAATGCAACTTTGCCGCATGACCGCTTTTACCAGCACTACAAAATTATATTAAATCAGAAATTTCCGAAAAATGTTACATGTATTTTTGTTACTTCTAATACTAGATCCGCTCGTTGTTGCCTATCACGTTCTTTGGCTCAGGGCGGCAATTGCAGTCAGCAAAATTTCCAGCTGTGTAGACATGTAGTCAGCAGTCGTCTATTTGTTTAAATCTTAATTGTAAAACGAGTACAATTGACAACAAAAAAAATTTAGTTTTTACTGGTTATTTATATATTGAAAAAAATTAATTTGAACTTTTCAACCCTGAAAGTGAATTTCGGATTTTGCTTTAGGACTATTTTCTTAGATCAAACGAATATCAAAACTCTGCCTCTACTGGGGCCTTCAGACCAACGCCCATCCCTAAATCGACTTCACTACTTAAAAGCGCCCATAATATATTACAGGGCGGCACAAAACTAAAGTTAGTGTTTAAGTGCTTAAGAACTTTTTGATAAAACGGTCAATTATCATCATAATTTATTTTGTCATCAAGAATATTAATGGGAACTATTTTCGGTTTAAGTAAGAAAAATTATATCCCGTAAGTGATATACTACTTAAGGGCTTCGTAAAGTCTTGCTCTTTCCTGTACATTTTACATGACTCTTCATAAAATTTCCGATGTTTTGGCTTGAACTTTACTGCGAATCTTTTGTTTTAGCTGTGGTACGATCGCTTGGTTCTTTACATGTGCCCTTTCATTCATATAATCCCAAAGAAATCGGACTGCCCCTGTTGAGTCCGGAAAACGTGGGATCCAATTGAAATCACTTCTGCGCGAAATCGTGCGCTCCCCTAAGAGATCCTGTGACAGAGTCATTGTATCTCTTGTAGTGTGGGCTGTGCTTCCATTTTGTTAGAACCTCAACTGTGGATGGTTTCCTACAGCAGTCTTCAAATATTGTCCAGCATCTTTATCTGGACGCCCTGTGCATTTTCAAATAAATATAGAACACCGATTGTTTCAGACGATACACCGCATCAAACAGCACACTCAAGTGTACGGGAATGTGTCTTATTGTACGTCTTTGTAGACAATTTTTAAACCAGGCATTTTATTGTTGGTGTGGAAGTACCTGTGCGCGAATTTAAGAAAAACGATTTCTCATATTCAATTCTCGCTAAAACACTGGTTATATAACTGATTTTCCTAATGACAAGTGCAACTGTAAAAAGTGGAAAAATCCAACAAGGAACGCGGATGAGATGGCGTACCGGCCCTCGAAGTCAGTATTGATCCGTCTTGCTGGTAGAACGTTTATGAGAAAATATTGAAATATTCCGCTCTTAACAGAAAACTCGAATATAATAGAAACTAAGAAAAATATGGTTGTATATTCGCGGGCTTGAGTTTGAGCAGGAGTAATTGTATGTGTCTGAATAAAATTTGTATTGAAACATTAAATACAATCAGCAAAAGCTAAGAGCGATGATGTGGTGGGAGTATCAGGAACATACAAACATATAACCCTACTTAACTCACAGTGTGCACACCAAATATTTATCTTTCTTTACCGCGCAGTACAATCGCTCATAATAATATATCATTTGCCATGCAAAGGAAAAAAGGTCCTTGCGAATAATCGCTTTGCAATTTCAATACCATTTTTTCTAATATAGAAATAAATAAAAAACGTGGATACTCTTAAAAGAATCATATATTTTTACATAATGGAGATCCTTCCTTCTTTGTAATGATTATTTTAAAGCACATTAAAGAACTAAAAGCATTAACCTTTACAAATGCACTACTAAAACCTTTTAGTTGATGTATTTCTATAAATTCATGTTAAAACAACAACACCACATCTACAAAAAAGCCAACATATAAAGGATAGAATATACAAATTTAACTAAACTCATTTTTTTAAATATCTCCCATCAAATGGCCAGAAGAAAAACATTATTTCTTTAAAATAGAATCCTAAATCTTCGTTCAGATAGTGTTTGTAATAAATCACTTTATCTGTAACATTTTTTAGCAAAACATTGCGAATCTGCAAAGAAAATATATCAAAGAAAATGAGCGTATGCAACAAAATACAAACGAATATTAAATAAATAAAAAAAATTTAAGTAAATAAAATGAGGAAAAAATACAGGATTTAAAATTGGCAAGATGAAAAAGTAAAATTAAAAGGAAAAGTTAGAGGAAAAACAGCAATTAAGTCAACACACGTACACGTGAATGTGTATACGAAAAGAGTAAAAGATATCTAAATTGCAAATTTAAATAAAATTATATAAACAAAAATAAGTAAATAAAAATGCTATTTTCAAAAATGCACTAAAAAAATGTGATGCTGAGTAAAACATGCACGAATGGGAAAATTGCATGATCGAACTGAAACTAGTCTATATACAGCCTACTGTGATTCAGTGACATTCGAATCTGGTCGCAATCACATTTTAATATTATGCAATAAAATTTCACTTCCCTATTAGGACGTCAGCAACAGCAGGACATCAAGAAAAGAAAAAGTAAGTTTCAGATGCAGTAACTTTTTTTCTATTTTGATTAAATTAATAAATTTATAAGTTCTTTAAAGAATAAATGAACTCTTATTGAGGATGTTAAAACATTTTACTTTTTCACCATGAATTGGTACACAATCGTCAAATACCCGAACAGCTATTTTATAAACGTATTTCTTTCTTATTTTGAACCTTAAAACTCTGATTTTCTCTTTAATTTTAGTCAACAGTCCACTTTTATTGTTTGTGTTGATTCGCTTTTGTATGATTCTTAAAAGTATTTCCACGTATAAAATATTTTATATAATTAAAATACTGACTATTTTTGCTTTGAAAAATTTAAATAAAAAGAAACGTACCTGGACCGGAAACACCAGCAAATTCTTCAACGGACATGAAAACAAGAAGCAACTGCAAATATTTTCGACAACAAAATGGTCGAATAACAAAAAAGCCCGCAGTTTCTGCAAAAAAGCATACTCGACGAGCATCAGGTATTATATTTTCATGTGAAAATTAATTATTTTTTAATAAAAAATTGTTTTAAAGCAAAAGAAATAATTTCGTGTTGACAACTTTCGCTGTTTTTTGTGCAGACGCACAAATATTTTACAACTAAATAAATACTTTTCGACAATTGTCTTTTTGAGCTTTTCCATCGAAATGTCATCAGCACTATTAAAATTAAATAGGCAATTTAAAAAATATAATATAAAATAATACAAATTCATCTTTTAAAGGCCTTATTCACAAATATACATTATATTATACTTATAAACTGCTTATAACAAAAATTTCTTATTGATTTTTTTTTGTGAACAGTTTGTAGGCATGATATATTTTGTGTAAATACGACCTTAAGACTTTAACTTTGAAAGCTTTCGTTCCATCTTACAGAACGACCTAAACTAGTGCATTGCATCATCATCAGGACAGGCGAGAGAACATATAACCAAAAATCGAAGGAACAACGCTCGCATGGTTAAATGCGACAGAGTCCAAATAAGATGTGCACAAGCAAACTGCGCCACCACAACATCAGAAAGTATGGGATGGGAGGAGACAATTACAATAAGGACGAACCCCATAACTAACCTATATACAGGCGAGTCGAAGATTGGTAACCCATCGGGTGGAGGATTCTACGGCAGATCACAATACAGTATTTCAGACTGAGATCGCGGCTACAGCGGAAGAGATAAAATGGTTAAAGGAAATCGATAACAGACGGATGATAGGAAAGTCATTGAGACCCCAAGAAAATATGCGGTTCAATATCTGTGTGCAAAGATGAAATAAACTCATACACGCATTGTGTAAGTATCGAAATAATACGGGTTCCAGGACCTCAAGGTATACCTGGAAATATTGAGACAGATAAACTAGGTGGGCAAATTAATGGCAAACAACACACTAAAAACTCCTTAACCTTTTCAAGTTTTTAAAAACGAATTAAAGCAATGGGCTATGGAATTGCACACAAGATATTGGCAGTACTTTTCCGTAGGTAGAGTGATCCAAATTCTATGGGTTAACCCAAATGGAAACAAGACAAAGGAAATCCCAAGGTTAAGCAGGCCAGCACTTTGAAAACTGGTTAATTTCATAACAGGACAAACATAGTTAAGGAATCACCTGACCCGCATGGGTATCGAAGATGATACAACATTCAGAACCTGCATGGAGAATGACAAGGGTCTTCAGCGCTACTTGTGCCTTAAATTAAATCAAAAGACAAAAACATAATCAAGATATTATACTGGTAATGGAATGTCTTAGAGGCTCTAAGAGAGACTTCGGAAGATACATTGTGGAAACATAACCTATACAATACCTTGAATGTACTGCTTATACGTACATACGTGACCTACTGTTAAGGTTGCGCTAAATTTTCGAATTGAGGTTGAGCTATTGGAAGCAAAATTTATGGAATTTATTTATTGTAAATTAGCTTTTCGTAAGCATTATTGAGGAAAAACTTCACGTAAAATCAACTTCAAAATTATCATAGAGAACTGAATACTTTTCAAAAGTTATTGACATTACAAACATAAATTTGGACCAAATCGGACCAACAGGGTTAAGAGCTAATTGATTACGGGTAACGTTCAATTTATCTACCTTTTTATAACAAAAGTTTAAGTCATAATAAAAGAGGAGAATGTATTTCAAGCGTCCTAAAGATTAAAATATATGAAAAATTTATTTTCAATTAATTCTTGCAGCATTTGAGGCCGCATTTCGCCGATTGTTTGTTATATAACCCACAAGAAAATAATTCAATGAGGTTAAATCACATGGTCTTGGTGACCAATTAGTTGGGCCATTACGTGAAGCTATGCTTTGTGTGTCCATTTGCAACCACATATCAGCGTAGTTGAGGTACGAAAAAGTTGCGAATCATGTTTCTATACCGTTCGCTATTGACAGTAACATTCTGACCATGATCGCTTTTGAAGACTCCGCCAGCCGATAATTCGCACCAAACAGTAAATTTCTTTAGATGTGATGATGTTTCGACAAAAGCTTGTGGATTCTTCTCATTCTAAATGGGAAAATTCTGCCTATTTACGTAACCATTCAACCAGAAATGGGCTTCATCGGAATATAAAATTTTGAATGAATGAGTTTGAAGAATAGAATAATTATTTTGATAAAAAATATCAATAATTTGTATGCGTTGCTCTAGTGTAAGTCGATAAATAATGATACTTCAAACTAAACAAAAAGCATCTATCGGCTGCTAAATGCATGATCAAATCAAGCAGTGATGTGAACTCGAAGTAGTGATCCCTGCTTTCAATACATGTTCTTCTGTGGCATTGCCGATTGTCGCTGCTAGTTAATATTGTATCTTTATATTTCTAAATATGTGCTACTGATGTATCAGTATCTGCTGGAAAAATAAGATTGATGACATGTTGCATTAAAGTTTAATAAAAACAAGTATGACAACTTTATGTGGTCATACATAAAAAAAAATCTATATATATTTGGCTTAAAAGTATAGACCATCTAAACACTGACATTTATGAAACTATAAAAAACTATAAGTCAAGCTGACTTTGTTTTCTTGTATTAATGTGGCCTTTTGCAGACTACCAGCCTGAACAAGGCGAGACCAAGTTGAGGATAACAAGACAAGAGAAAACTGTTTCAATGATGACACAACTGCTTATCTTCACTCATCGAATTTATTTCAAATAAAAGCAAAAAGTGCGCTTGAGCTTATTTTAAAAAGGTTGACTGAATAAAAAATATATATAAAAATTTTTTTTTGATATTGTGATGCAGCCATTTTCAATAATTTTCAATAAAATTTAAAACAATACAAAAATTTAAAACGGCAACAAAAAGTTAAAGAAATCTATTGTTTTGCAGAAAAGCGAGAGTGTCCATTTTAATAGTTTCTTATTTATATTTTAAAATTCAAATATTAATGAAAAAACAAATTAAATAGAACAATTTTTTCGCTCACTCCTAATGTTTACAACTTCATATTGTGTAGACTAAACTTTATATCCTTTTAACATAAATTTTTAAATAATCTATTTAAGCCATCAGACATTTTTATAGATTCCAGAGTTTGTTGCCATTTTATTCAAAGCACCATTTTACGTCTTTGTCTCTCTATCTCTCTCTCTCCCTCTATCTTTTTCTCTGTGACATCCTTTGGCTTAAATCTTGTTGCTCGACTTTTTCTATTTAATGTTTTGATTTAATGTTGTGCGTTGCTGTTGGAAGCAGAGAGATTTTCACAAAACACCAGGACAGTAAAACTAGGCTATAACGTACGCCATGAGAAAATTCGTAATAACCGTGGTGTTATATGTGAAGTCATAAATATTATATTTTATTATTATGCTAAAATATATTTTTACACAAAATAGTTTTATTAAAACAATTCATGTTATAAAAAACACAATTTTATTTATAGAGCAAAAAAAAAAAAAAAATTAAAATCTACAAGAGCAACATAAATTAGGAGCTGTTTTGAACGAAATCGTCAAAATTTTTATAATTTCACCAAGAAAAAGTGGTTCATCACAAACGAGAATTCGTTATAACCGACACCAAATGGGAACTGTCTTGAATAGAGTTGAATTTTAAAAGTTCGCTTAAATAGGGATAAAGTATATAAAATTAATTTTATGCGACCGTAAATAGTAGTTCGTTACAAACGAGAATTCGTTACAACTGGATTTCACTGTACAATATTATTGCATCTTATTTTAATGTTTTTTATCCAACAGATTATTTTATTTTTAAATGATAAAATAATTTTTTTTACAAACTATTGTTCTGCTGGAGTCAGAAGAGCAAAACACATTCAGATAGCAAAAAGCGAAGGAGTAAAACTAAGTAACAAACAAAGTTTGTGCTTTTTGATAACCACAAAAATCTATTCTGAATAAATGTTCAACATTTAATAAAAGTTAGTCCTTGTTATACGATGAGGACATGGAGGATAGTTTCAATAAATCCATATGCACACATGAGAGCCAAACTATTGTCTACACAAACTGAATAAAAACAACATGAGAGGAAAACTTTAAACTCTCGCATTTGAAAATCAATAACTGAAAAATGCATTGGTAAAAGAGATGTTAAAGTGCAGTATCTTTCAACAAAAAGGAAGTAACTGAAAAAGTGTTTCTCCTCCCCTTGGTTGACAATATAAAGTCAAGCTAAAGTTTTCCAGGCTGCCTGTACGGGAATAAGCCACTTCGTTATATTATCTTTAGCTTTAAGTTTGACTAGTTTTCACTGCAAGTGATTTCAACAAATGTCAAATGCCAAGTTCTCCTCCGAAAATGCGCTAAGAACTGTATCACTGTCAAAGACGAAGGTCTTGGTTACGAAAGACTGTGGAAGTTTTGTATGATTTCATAACAGCTTTCTAGTAAAAAATAAAAATTAAATTTATAAGTTGTTTGCAGCAGTCTCAAGACTAATTATTTTCCCATGGAGTTTATTCGAATCTGGTGAAGTGGAAATTTTAAATACAGGACACTCTATTCCGCTTATACGTGGTTTTTAATACAAATAAATTCGTACATTAAAAATTGTTTCTACTTTGGAAGACACTAATTTAACTTGTCAATTTACACACCCGAAAAAAAAGTGTGTTGGTCCTCAGTACCCATGAAGTATCAGCACTTATTAGTGGCTTAGTCGGATGTGATAACAAAATTTCTGAAAAAAACGCCTGTTGAAAACAGATGAACGATATGCAGGGACTCAAAATGGATTTCCATCAGTTTGAAACTGCTTTCGTTTTCATAACATATTATCTGGTTTCTAAATGCAAAGGAGCTAAACAAAAAACCACAGATAATTTAATATGGTAAAAACAGCGTTTTTAAAGTGTCACAACTTTAAGTTGGAATCACCCATTCAACAGCTGATAATTGCTTTTTGTTCAGTTCGCTTTGAAATTTCATTATGAATTACACTGGAGCAAGGACAGCAAATTGTTGATATTTTTAATCAAAATAATTGTTATATTTATCGAACTCATTCTTTAAAAATTTCATTTTCTGATGGAGCCCAATTCTGGCTGAATGGATACGTAAATAAGCGGAGTTGTCGCATTTGGAGTGAAGAAAACAAACAAGCTTTTGTCGAAATACTACTGAAAATTTAATTTTGGCGCGCTTTATGGGCTAACGAAGTCATGTCTCCAAAAACGATAAAGGTCAGAATGTTACTGTCAAAAGTGAACGGTATAGGATTACGATTCGAAACTTTTTCGTACCTTTAAATACGTGGCATTAATTTCGCTGATATGGTGTTCCAAAAGGACGGAGCCACATGTCATACAGCGAGAGGCACAATAAATTTACTCAAAGATGCTTTTGATGGATAAATAATTTTACGTAATGACCCAATTAATTGGTCACCAAGGTCATGAAATTTAACCCGCATGGATTATATTCTTTGTTGTCAGTTGTCTACGGCAACAAACGAGTTATCGCCGATTTACGGCCTCAAATGCTACGAAAAGTCGTTGAAAATCAGTGTCCAGATTGCATCTTATACGCGCCAACTGTGGCGGTCACATGGCAGAAATCAAATTTAAACATTAATTTCATAAAATTTTCTTTCATTGAAATTGAAAATATATACATATTTTTCTATTTTATTATGATTTAAGCTCGTGCCTCTAAGAAACACCCATTGAATTGAAACATCATTGAATTAGTTTTATTTTCGGCTCTTCCGTATATTTTTACTTTATTATTCTTGTCGTTCGTTGTACAGGGCAATTATTTTTCGTTGTAAAGAATAATTCGGTACATCGAATGGGTCTCACAAGAGTATGATATGATGGAAATTTTGTATTCATCACTTTAATTTTATCTAAAATCGATTTTAAAACTTCTCCCCCTACTTTAATTATTTTAATGACTGAGCAAAAACTGCTACATGCCAAATGTCATTGCGACACATTTGATTTTTATATATTAAAAAGTTTCAAGTGCTTTTTATTAATTTAAATGTGTAAAAACTGCTACAACTCACGTGCCATTGCTAAGACACTTTATGACATTAAATTATTTTCTGATATAAAGACTGTGACAGTTTTTTTTTTCTATTTTTCCCATTTGTTAAGTTGCTGTAAGAGCCCAACTTTGACATTCACTGTTATGATTTTTCAACATGAAATAGAAACACTGGAACACAAGATAAACATTTTGGCAGTATTTGACACAACACAAAAAAACATTTCTTCTTAGAGGACAACAGCAATTTGTTTTGCTGTTTTAAGTTCAATGAAAATGGGATTGAAAAAAATATTTGCATTGTGTTTTAGACGGAGAGACACAATAAATCTTCCGAAAACAGAAAA
Source organism: Linnaemya vulpina (assembly GCA_963675445.1). Lineage (NCBI taxonomy): Eukaryota > Metazoa > Arthropoda > Insecta > Diptera > Tachinidae > Linnaemya > Linnaemya vulpina. The sequence goes on along the minus strand of OY776276.1, from coordinate 87,171,486 downwards.
GGTTTCGAAATTAGTTGCCCAATATACACAGCAGATCAGAAAAGCTGTTTTCGAAAGTTGCTACATGTACAACAACAGTACTCACGATTTGCTTATTGCAATTTATTAGGTCTCTTGATTAAAGTTTTCCCAAAATTTTAATTTTTAGAAATTTTATGAGAAAGGAGTATTATTGTATATTATTTATTAATTGAGATTTATATTCTCTGTTGATTAATTTTTTATCATTTCGTGTCGTGCAGGCTTAACGACATGATAACAAAAAAAATTATAAAAAATTAAAAACAATGAAATACTGTACAAAAAAAAAAATAATAATATAAAACATAAAATGAAATGAAATAAATAAAAACAAATAAATAAATATATAATAATGAATAAAATATAATAAATAATAAATAATAATAAGAAGAATATATAAATAAAGATATAGTGAATACAATATGAAATTTATTTGTTGGGTGGTTAAGCAATGTCTATATGCATTTCATTGGCACTTTTTACCAAATCGTCAGTAGATTTTAACCACAGTTTTGAAAAGTCTCAAACTTCTCAACTTATTAAAAGACTTTTATAAACCATCTGAGAATTATGTTAATAAATTAACTATAACAATTCACAAATGATTTCAAAAAATTACATTATAGTAACTGTAGTAGGCAATGAAACTAATACAAACCAAAACCCAACCAACAACTTTTATTCGATATGACTCAATTTAATTTAAGAAAATTTTGTTTTTAATAATTAAATAGGAATAATTAAATATGAATACTTAAATTCTAAGTAGCCTTGGTATTAAATTAATTAAATTATGTTAAATTAAGCTGAAAATTAAAAAGAAAAATTATTTATTTGAGATATTCTATCAACCAAATGTAATAATTTTCGCATGAGCGCAGTGTAGGCTTATAGATCTGCTGCAACAATTTCTTACAGTTTAAAAATTTAAGGTTTGATTTTTGAACCGTAGAAACATGATATTTAATCATTGAGACTCTTCGTAATATATAAAATGTGTTTGATTACAAAAAAGTAAAGTAAATATTTATCTATGTACTTTGATACAAAAACATAATACCAGTGTTCCACCTCTGAAGTTGTATTTCTGACTTCTGTGATATAGTATCAATATTATTCTTTAAATGAAATAAATTCAGTTTACAAAGAAATAAATAAACAATTCATTTAAGTTTGTTATATTAATGTTCCTTGAAAAATTCAACTATACATCCCTGGAGTCGAGTTTTGGATTTTGTTTGATTTTTAATAGTTTTAAAAAATTTTTTATCGTATAAATAATTCTTTTTATTGGAATACTTTAACCCTTAACTACCCAGTATGCTTTTGTAACGTAACTGACCAGTAGTTTCCAACGGACTCTTTAAAGTAATTAATGGAACCTAGAGAAAAACAAAAACGATATACATTGTAAAAATGTTTTATTAATATTATTTACTCAATTAGTTTGTTTATTTAACTTTAATTAATTATTTTTACTCAAATATTATAAATAATGTTTCAACATAATGTTTAGATCAGACATTCTGTTTGCATTTCTCGCAGCACTGTTTGGAAGTACTAGAGATATTTGAAGGGCTAATGTGACAATGCTTCTTTCGTTTCGAATCAGGTTCAGATGATTCACTAGCTCCTTTATTAATGGTGGGATCAGATGATAGCACATCTTTGATGGCTGCTAAGTGATAGCTCGTTACCCCTTTCTTGTACCGTCCTCGTATATGAGGCATTACCAACTCAATTGCTACTTCTCGCAAAAAATGTTTTTTTTTTGCTTATTCTTTTTATGTTGGTTCCAAGAAGGATATAAGTTTTTCCATATAACTAGTAATGCGGCTCTAACAACATCTACTACATTTTGAAAAAAACAATAGGCCATCTATTTGTTTTGCGTCGAACTGGTACTCCTGAACCATTTGATCAAGTGTATCAACACATCCCTAGGTGGAGTTATAGTAAAAATTTATTTCAGAAGCGAATCTATTTTTTTCCATTGTGGCACGGAATATCGGATTTCCAAATAGTGGATCCTAGTACTACCTAAAATAAACACCCTGTTTGTTGACTCCTATAGTCAATAAATGCCCTATATATGCCCGCATTTCGATTGTGTCTGTTGGCTTCCACCGATTTTGTAGGGCACTATGTGATTCAAAATTGGCATATTTTACTATAAGGAGGAGTTCTGCTATGTTTCTCAGGTTCAGATTTCCATTTTGTTCTATCACTGTCCTTATATGTTTACACAGACATGTATTCCTGCAGCGGGGCATCGTCATCCTCACTTCATAACTGTACATCTTCACTTTCAGATGCTGTTTCTGTACCGGCACTATCTGAAAAGATGACAACAGCAAAATCCTCTTCATCGCTAGGGATTTCGCACCCAAAAATATAAGAAGAAGCAATGGTTTCAACAGCGACTAAACTGTTTCAGAACGGCGGTCACTTGTATAGAACTTGGCCGCCTAAATTCAAACAGTATGTTAATGTGTCCACTGGACACTTGTTAGTTAGGGGTTAATAATCCTAAGCAATTATCAGTCTTCCAACCCTGGAATTAAATTTAAATTTATTTTGATTTTAATTATCTGCTAGTTCTTTTTTCCCAAAATCTTATTAAAAAATTCAAATTGATCAGTTGAGGGGTTTTAGCTAGTTCCGACCAGTTTTGGAATAAAACGTAAGAAAATAAAAAAGGAAAATTGATCAGTGAGTTCTTGTTAATTTATTAAATTAAAATCAAAGAGTTTAAAAAAAACCACAAAATATAAACTAATTTTATTTTGTTTGATGCATAACACGAATTGACTGATATCTCCTTCAAAATTTATACCATATTTTTCTCTACAGATTTCCTGCTTTCTTGTCGCCGTTTTAGAAGAAAGCATGTGGGATAAACCGGAAGAAGTTAAACATTTATTTGTATTTCATTATACATCTTCCTTGAGTGCTTTCTTTGTGCTCATCTGCATAGAATTATGATGCGCACGTTTGCCAAAGGAATTCTTTCTTCGCATTCTTCATTTTTCCAAGTCAGGGGCTTATTTTTCAGACGAAGTCAAACATTGATATTTTGCAGGTTCCCAGAGCACAGATTTTCAAAATAGGCTTTACATTGTTCGTCAGTTGTGAGACTTTCATGGCAACTGTGAAATGGCAAAAGGTACATGTATGCACATCCTAAGAATATTAGCAAAACTGTTGCAGCAGTTTTCAAACAGGGTGTGGTCGCCTTTATAATTTCCATTAACGTGTCCAATCAAATTACTGTTTAAATTTTGAAGTCTTTCGCGTCGATCAAATGGTTTGTCTCTTCATATAAGATTCGCATATTTTTGTAATCCAAAATATGAAATTTTAAGATAGAAATCGCTTTATTTATAAAATTTGTTTCTTATTAAATTTTCTTTGAAACACGCCATCATGGAAACAAGTAAAATTGGTGAATTCGACTGTGACGAATCTTACGTACCCTTCGTCTGGAATATGAACAAAAGTTATTGATTTTCAACAAAACCTTTATCAGTGATATTTACAATATGCGTATCTATTACATCTGGGCAGTTACTGACTTAAAAAAATTTGGTTATTTTGCATTTGAAGAGATATTATTTTTTAGAATTCCCATGAGAAACACCTCTAAAAACGTGCTAAGCTTTCTGGGTATCTATTGAAGTGTGTGATTTGGACCAAAGTTTTCTTAGCCCAAGATTCGCATTTTTTTTTAAATAAATTAATGAGGTTAATTCGTTGGTATATTCTCTTATGATTCAATGGAACTGGCTAACATTCCCTCGATTGATCAATTTGTGCTTTTTTCAATTTGGAAAAAAACAATCAGCACTATTAAAATTTGGTAAAAGAGTTAAAAATTTTTATAAAATTTTACATATAATATTTGATTCCTTGACTTTTGTTATTTTGACTCGCAGCAGTTAACCAACTTCCTGTAATTAAAAATCCTTTTGTTTGTGAAGTTATAATATTTTCGTTTCGTGAGATAAAAATCTATGGTTGCCCATACACAACGTATTGGCTTATGAACATGAAATAAACGGATTTAACCAGCAGGCATGCCAGAAAGCTATTTATGTTGAGTAGAGTGAATAATTAAAATAATAATACTTTACTTCACTTAACTGACCCTTCATCACTGTTATTGTATGAAACTTTCTTAATTATGTGATTTTTAAAACAAATTTCAAATTTATTATTGACTTACGCAATACGATATAAAACTACAAATTGTAACTATCCAACGTACCTTAAAGAGAAGAAAAGGAGAAAGATAAAATAACAGAAAATACACTTGCACAAACAAAAATCATCGAGTAAAACTATCTTAATATCCTTGAAATAAAATTATTTATACGATGACCCACTTTAAAACAACTTGGAATGTTGACTTGTTTCTCTATGACAATTGCATGCAAGGGATTATTAATTTGAAATAACTTGAAGACCACATTCATTCAATACTAAGAAATAGTACTTAATTGAGTCTCTTATTCCATAATAATATGAACGACTTATTCGGAAGAGATTATTCACATTATCCAGATAATTGATTGAGAAGTTATTTTACTTGCACGAAATTGAAAGATCTTACGACATTTTGCAAGTATTAAATTTTTGTTTATTTTTAAAATATAATAAGAAAAAATTTATATTAAATAAAATCAAAAACAAAAGTTATTATTAATAATAATTATTTATATATATGAGCATATGATTACAAATTAATCAATTTTACAAATGACATGGAAATGTACAGTGTGTTCTCGAGCTTGCGAAGACTTTTTGCAACTCCGCAGAGTTGCAGCCACAATCCGTTTTAAAAGGCATGGGAAAATATCCAGACTTGCACTTTTTGCTGATCATTAGTTCGGGTTTTTTTTGGAAGGTCTTTGCTGGGTATTTTATCTTACAATAATTATTAAAATAAAATATTTCCCATAGTGCAGTAATTTTAATACTCAATTTAGTAAATAATTTTTCAACTTCTCTTTAGGAAAATTAAAGAGTTTCATAACGTGTTGAACAAATCGAGTTCGCATCAGATCTCTGCATTTTGAGGTCCTACAAAGCTGACTTAACTAATGCTGAGAGCCCGTTCCTAAGTCTGTATGTGTGTGTGTGTGCGTGTGTATGTGTTTGTGTGTCTGTAACTTCTGAATGGCATAACCAAATCCAACCAATCTGAAGGTGTTTCATGAGTTTTCTCAAACTACAATTCCCCTGTATTTTAACCGATTCAAAACGGTAGATTTCAAGATATAAAATCATTTTGTTTATTCAAAAGTTATAGAAGTTAGAAAATGAATGTGATATTGTTTTACTTAAAGAGTTCAAAAGCTTTACATGGTATAACAAACCACGTTACGATATATTTAAGTTTAATATTAGCGGGAAGTGAGAAATTGGTTCGATTCGGTAGAAATTCATATGATATCTGAGTTCAGTAGATATCATATGAATTTACTTACATATAGAAACACATGTACAAACACATACATACAAACATAACGATAGGCTCTCAAAAGTAGTCCAGGAAGTTCTTACGATCCCATAATATCGGCATCTGATGAGAACAAAATTTTTGGTTTTTTGTTTTTATTTTTTTTTATTTTGAAAGATGTAGAAACTAATAACCGATTTTTTTAATTTAAAACTTTCTTAGTGGAAGTTAATAAAATAAAGTCTTCAAAAAACGTTAACGTTTCTGGTATTTTTATTTTATTTTTGTTTTGTTTTCGATGTCTTATTACGCTTCCTTGCAGAAATTCCTTTGAAATTTCTCTAAATTAATTTAATTGTTTATTTTTAATTTTGTTATAAATTACTGAATGTATCTGTTTTCTGCCCACCTCCAAATTATATAAAAATGTTATTTAAAATGTAAATATAATAATTTAAAAGCGAATGATGGCAAATAAGTAGTCAATATTTTCATGATGGTTTTCTGCTGAACTAAAAATATATTATCGTTTATTTACAGTATTTCATTTCGTAACAAATTAAATATTAATAAACCTGCGCTTATATAAATCCGTTAGATGAAAATGTGTTTTCAAATAAATTACGCTGAAGCATAATTACTAAATAAATATGCGTGGTGTAGACCGCGAACATAAATATAAAATGATGGAACTTAAAATATTTGCAATTTCAACCACAAAACGGGGCTAAACAATAAATATCATTACAACCACATTAACGAAGAGGAGGAAAGAAATAAAAACCATGTCGACTTCTCTCCAATCCGCTGCTGCTAAAAGGGGACACGGTATTATAATCAGGTATTAAACGCTTAAAATATACATCCATCTACATAAAATCTGATTTTTATGCAAAATAAAAACACTAACGAAAGCACAAGTAAAACCCTCGACCGTAAAATAAATAATTTGCAACGTATTGTGTAGCACTACGACGAACAATAAATTACCGAAAGCCTCGTTTTGTTAGTGAAACATTTTATGAAGAATTAATTTACAGGGTAGTTAGCTTTAGAGGTGATGGGGGGTTTATTTGGTCATGGCAACCAAACAACGATAATATAATTGGGGCCGTCAAATATGTTTTAAAATAATAACATGAACATATAACGTTTTCTATTTAATGTATCGCTTAGCGCGATTTTAATAAAAAAAAATTCTATGAAAATGGGTAAACTAGTGACATTAACAGCAAAGCAAAGAACAAAAATTTACTGTAAACAAAAAGATTGGGGCTATTTTTACAATATAGAACAATAGCGGGCTAAATCTTAAAACTGTTATTTACAATTTATTTATTTATATCATTCAGAGTCTATGGATAAATTCCTTACATGCGGTTTAAATGTAAATACATACAACGTGTTTTTTAGAGTCCCACAATTTTGAGTAGACATCACTGCTTTGCTGGAGCTGATAGTGGCTTTTCCTTAAGTTTGCTTTGCAATTTCATTATCAATCGACTCACACCAGAGCCAACGCATGCAATTTGTTAAAATTTTTAATAAAAATAATTGTTCTATTCATCAAACTCATCCATTCAAAACTTTATATTCCGATGAAGCCCATTTCTGATAAAATGGGAATCTAAAAGCTTTTGTCGAAACGCCACTACATCCACCAAAAATTATTGTTTCGTCCGAATTATCGGCTGGCGGGGTCTTAAAAAGGATGTTACTGTCAGTGGTGAACGGTATAGGAACACGATTCGAAACTTTTACGTACCTCAAATACGTGGCATTAAACCTGATGATATCTGGTTCCAACAGAACGGAGCCACATCACATGTCACTCAACGGGCGCTACAAATGATTTACTCAAAGAAACTTTTGATGAAAAGTTAATATCACCCAACTAAATGGCCACCAAGATCCCCTTCGATTACTTATCTTCGGGTTATCTGGAAATCAATATGCGAAGAGTTATGGGCGAAATACGGTCGCAAGTGCTGCGAAAGTTTGTTGAATGTTTGTGTTTCAGATTGCGTCTTGTACAGGCCATCCATGGTAACGACATGACGGGTATCATATTTAAGCGTTAAGTTTCTTTCAAATAAATCCCGTTTCATTCGTATAAAAAACACCCACATACACAAATAATTAAAATCGAATTTATGAAAATAAATTCCTATTATTGATGTTGACATAATATAACATTTCTTTCAATATTTAGTAACAAATTTATAAAAAAAACAAGCGCATAGTTTTCTAAGCAGGCGCGACAAGCTTAAGCGGCAAATTCAAAGTTATAGCGGGTTGAAAAATTCCAATAACAGATGTGAGATAATGAAAATTCTATTATTCGTCAAAAATTTCGAATTGACGTTAGCATATTTAATCTGAAGAGACTCCCTAAGCACAGTTTTCCAGCTTCTCAAAGTTGGTAATTTCACGATTTATATAATTTGAATATATATTTGAGTTTCTCAAAAAGCGCAGTTTTTTAACAAAATTTATTTAGATATTGTTTTGTTTGATTTGCTTCAAAAGCATTTAAATATACTCACATATAATGAGGAGATTCAAACAGAAACCACACAACCGGGTCAAAAACGATATGGGAGAACTCGAAAATTTTTATATTTTTCATGCGTCCAAATCAATAAGTCTGTAATTCGACTTAACAACAACTATTTAAAGTAACGATTATCTGGTCTAGTAACTTGTAGTAAATTATATTGCTTTAATTTACATCTCTAAGAATATACACGAATAATATAAAAGAAATGGAAATAAATATACAATTAAAAGTAAATTGAGTTATACTGTTCTATTTTAAAATTTATAAAAAACTAGAAAATAACTTTTTCTGGTTTCTCATAGTCCATTTAAAAATGTATCAAAGTATTGGTTGTTCTATGAAACAGTGAGCCATTGAACAGGAACATTTCGCCACCAAATCTTGATTTCTATCTTCCATATGTCATATTTACCATTCGGCTTGAATAGTGTTCCTGTATGTTATTTGAACAGTATCACTTAACCTTTTGTTTTAGTTATATATTTATTTTTCTACTTTTTGGTCTGATGTAGTTTCTTATATGATAAAATTAAGAAGAACAATTTTAAATTTAAGTCACCCTAATGAAAATGCGGGCCACTTCCATTGACCACTTTAATGATACCAAATTATTGTACTGTAAAGTGACGATATGGGCGTTCTAATAAAAATTTGTTTCTCAAATTGTAGAAATCAAAATGACAGCATGGGCCATCCCAATGACACTAATATATGGTATTGTCATGGGTCAAAAATGAGTTGGCAGATTTTAATTTACAAACAAACGAACACATTTTAAATTTTAGCCACCCTTATAAAAATACTGGCCAGCCTAATGAAAATATGGGCTACCTTAATGATATTGTTAAACGTAAAGGTAAAATTTGGCCCATCCTAATATATATACGTAAACTACCTCAATGAATATATGGGCCACCCTAACAAAATATTGTATTGTCATGCAGGATTGACCTGTTGTCCAAATTTGAGCTAAATCGGTTCAGAGGAAGTGGGTAAAAAAAAAAGTTTACAGATTTGAACGGAATTACAAGTAAACAAGAAAGCACATTAAATAAAACAGTATAAAATAAAAGTTTTTTATCAATTTTAAACAACATAAATTAGGTAAATTAAAATAGAGAACAAATGAATCTGCATCAGTCTTGTATTAAAATATGTTAGCAGGACTAGTTTGGAATGTGGTTTCCAAAGGAAGCTCAGCTAAGAAGAAAGAATTCAGTCAAATGGTTGTTTTCCCTGTTGGACTAGCAAGAGAAAAATGATCGTCATCGATATTAAGGAGATAAGAAAGCAGCTGACTTCAACCGATATCGAATATCGTTAAAAATCTAATAGTATAGCAAAATTGGTGAAGTATTTCAATATACAATTTCGTTACACGATTGTCGTAGAGAAAGTTACTCAATCGAACTACTCATCAGCAATCGATTATCACATGCAAAACGGTTGATTTGATTATTAAAATAATAGTAATTTAGAACGGGTAGCTCTAAAGCAAGAAATAGCACAAAAGCACTGATAAATTAGCGCAAAGTTACTGGGATGGCCTTAACACTTTGCAAACTTCTTTACATACTCTTTAAACTTTAAATATAAAAGCATATCACATTCATTCGTAAATATATAATGAAACATTCACATAGCTCTAGCCCAGAACATCAATATGGGAGAACAAAACCCATAATTTGGGACCCCATGACATATATATACATATATATATATATATATATATATATATATATATATTCTGGATCCTTAAATATAGCGATGCCGATTGAGTGATGCCCGTCTGTCTGTATGTGAAATCGGTTCAGACAGAAGAGCTAGAGACTTTGTTCTTGAAATGAACTAAAATAGAGTGGTAGTGAAATTCAGAAAAATCCGAAGTACGGTTCCAGAGCTGGGAAGCTTACAACTATTTTTCGATGCAAAATTAATACAAAAGACAAATTAGATTTTTGTTTTTTGTAAATTGAACCTATTTCATGGTTTAGGAAGCCTCAATTGCCTATTAAAATCTTCCATCCCCGAAATTTTTTTCGGGGATGGGAAATTACAGGTTTTTTCTTTTGCCACAATCAGTATTTTTTAGTACATGTATTAACTAAAATATTACAACATATTAAGTTTTTCTTACATAAAGCCGCTTTATACATCATGAAGTTTTGCACTAAAATTTAAAACCTCCCTTCCAGGTTTGGGAAATTGAAATTTTTTTATACATAAACCTAACAAAAAAGGCAACTGCAGTTAATTTCTTTTTTGCTAACTAAAACTATCTTATAACTTATGAAAAACAAAATTGGCACTTATGATACGTTGGTGAAGGGTATATGATATTCGACAAATCCGAATATAGCACTTTTACTTGTTTTTTTTTATAACTGGCTAATTTATGAAAACGTTTTCTTGCTGTTACTTACAACACGCTTATGCTGCTATAATCTCTTTAGTATTTTTTTACTAAAGTAATATGATGTTATTTACCATTTTTACATTGCAATTTACTTATTTTGAGACTTTTAAAAATTTCGTAGAAAGAAATGAGAGAAAATAAGAAACGATTTTTTCAAATAATATAAAAGATTATTATATGAACAAAAATGTTATGTCATTACTCTTTAATTTTAAATGTTAAACTGATATTTTTTAAAATTTTAAAGTGATCAACTGAGGGGTTTGAGCTTAATCCCCCGAACATTTCAATTGGGCTATTGCATGTCATCAAACATTTCATAGAATAACTTAAGATATCGTAGAAAAATTAACCACTTTAACAAATAAGAAGCCTAAGCAAATGTTAAAGTTATAACAAGTCAATTAGTGATCAATTCACTTTTTTTTATTTTCTTAAATTTTTATTTCATTTTAAAATTAACGAGCTTTTTCCAACTCTAATTTCAGTTGTAAGATATATAAAGAACAACAACAGTTTTCATTACAACTACTGTTTTCATGTAAGAACAATTTGTTGCTTTCGTAATTAAATAATTATTAACAAGAGTTTTGCATTATATTTCATAACAAATTTATAAGCCTAAAAGTTTGTACTAGTGAACTTGTTAAAAACTTTTCCTGTTTAGATTTGGTTTCATGGGAATATAAAATGCTTTTATGAATATAATTGCAAATTAATATCTTAAAAATAAAGCAACATTGCTTTTAATGCACGTTTCGTTAAAAATCTATAGAGTTATGGAAATCATTAAGTCAAACGCGCAGTCTTGTAAGCGAGGATCACAGTGTGTTAATGAAAATTTCATAACTCACCGAAAATTTCGATTTGAAGTTATCATGCAAATAAAAGAAACCCTAGGTTTCACTAGAAATTTAAGAACTTTTCAAAGTTGTTATATCCACTCCGCTAATCTCATTCGTAAAATCAGAAACTGTTGCCGAACAGACTCAACACGGTCAATGTGAATATTATGGAGAAGGTACCGTATTATGCAACTGTATTGGGAGTTGCAGGATCATTAAGTTTATGCGATCAACTTTTGATGAAATCCAACACGTTACGAGACTTATTAGCAGTCCTCCCCAAATCCATTATTGCATCAACTAATTTGAATTTATACCAAGAAAGTGGGAATAGTTCATATTCAATATTTTTGGGAACTGCATATATGAACACTTGCTCAAATTCACTCCCATTAAATTAGCGTTGCATCAGTTTTAAATATTCATCAGATCATCAGAGCACATGGAAGTTGAATACCCAAAATTATTTCAGCATCATCTGCATTTATAAATACGTTGTTGAGTTTATGCATCAGTTAAACCATAATGGGATATATAAATAAAGTTTTTCAAAGATGCAGATATCACATTTTGCAACAAGAGTTTTCCTTGAAAAAACAGAATTAATTTTGACTGACTGAGTTCTACCCAAATGATATAAATTAAATAATTATTTTCAGAGATTCAACTACAATTTTTTCAAAGCCATTTTCGGCCACTGTTCGCCAGTACGAACAGTAAAATTACCCGTTTTCATCGCCAAATTCGAAAGCTTTATGCATTAATTTTTTAAAATTTAGAAATTCTATTATGTAATTAGTAGTCTAGGCCTTAATTAACCGTAAAAATAATTTATAAACTTTATCTCATATTTTAAGTGAAGAGATATTTCTTGGGGCGCGATTTCAGATGATTTTTTTACAATAAAAAATATGTATTATTAGTTCAAATATGTTATAACTTATTATAGGACACTTATATAGTCAGTTCAAGTGACCACATATTATAAAAAAACTTAAATAAATCAAAACATTTCTATCATATTTTAGCTGTTAAAGTTACTGTTCGCAAGTGCGAACATTGTCTGCTATTTGGAGGATAAACTTCTTTGATACAAGTTTATTGTTCTGTATTCTTAAATAAATATGACAATTATTTCCACTCCAAATAATATAAAGAAAACCATAATTTGGTATTTGTGTTCTTCTCGCGCTTATATGTTTAGTTGTATACGATATTCTGGTTCCAGTGACAACTACGATCGTCAAAATGGTTTGGGTGAAGACGTAGTTCTAAGACTACTGGAATGCGTGAAAAATCCCATTCTATATCAAACCTCTTTGACAAATTTTTTAAATCATATTATTTGATGTGGTTTTTAAGTGTGAAAGGGTTTGAGCCTCGAGAACCCAAATCGCATTGCGAAAGCCCCACTACTCACAGTAAAGCACCTGAAACGGGGAGGAAGTGATTACCAATTTGATAGAACAAATTTGGTATTGGTTTGTCATAGGGCAGACAACAAAGAGGTTACGGCTCTTACAAACTTCGAGCAAATCGAACCGATGTGGAGCTTAAAGTCATGGAGGGCAGAACTGGAAAAAATATGAGAATGTGCCACAACCGCCGCTTTCCAGCTTATATAACAAAGTTGTAGGTGGAGTAGACCTTCACGACAGTGCTGCATCTAACTACAGAATATATATTAGGTCAAAGAAGTGGTATTGGCCTTCATTTATTTCGGTTCTCAGCTCATCATTGGCTAATGCATGGAAGCTAGTTTGTTTTTGTCAAAATCAGCGTCAGCAAAGGTTTGCAACTGAGTTCTCAGCCAGATGCTGAATCTGCTCAAAAATATCCGACAGAAACGTTTCATACCAACTGCCTCATATTGTTGGCGAACATATTTCAATAGTTTAACCACAAGGAATACCTCGAAGGTGCCAACTCAAGGGTGTGGCAAACCAATCAAGTGGATTTGCCAAAAATGCAATGTGCATGTGCATCCACTATGTTTTGAAAAATATCATAAAAAATAAATCCTATTATTTTGATATCTTAACAAATAAATTACATAAGCTTCTCATTAGTTATTATTTGTATTTTTACATATATAAGAAAATTTTTATTTACAGGATAGCGCTAAACCGACAACGGATTTGGAATCAGAAAACCGAAATCAATATAAAAATCATTCATATTTTGAAAAAAAACTCCCGTTTGAATTTTCTTGGCCGAATATGGGTTAAAAAAAAGGATGTTCATACTAGAGGTTTTAATAACGATGATGCTTGATGGAGAAGGCAACACATCCTACATTTCAGAAAAAAATATAGTTTTGCTTTACCCCTGTAATTGGTAATATCGCATATGTAGCCAGATTTAAACAAAGGTACGGTTATATGGGTCTTTCCATAGTTTTGGGAAGTAACCTTAATTTAAAGAAGCATTAAAAATAATGGATAAGGTTGCGGATAAGCAACTAATAATAACACAATTTGGTATACCCCCAGGTTCAGAAAGAATTGAAAATATTTGGAAATATTTTAATTAACATTAATTTCTATTTAAATAGTTTACTATTTAATTAGTTTACCAAATATATTGAAACTCTTTAATATATATATATACATATATATATATATATATATATATATATAGAATTAAATATATTAAAAAAAAAATTCGCTGCTGGTAATGTTGACCACAAAAAAATTATTAATTTCTATTAAATCATAATATTATTTTATGTGAATGAGAAGAGCGCTGCACACCCGATGTGGCTGACGTTATACAAACAATGTGTATATTTACATGAATTAATGCAAAAAAAATATTATAAAATTTAATATTAAATATAGCGAATGCAAGTCATAACATAAAAACATTGTTTGTATGATAATTTATTCGATGGTTAATTAATGGTTGAAATGAGATTCGTTCAGCATCATTTTAAGGTCAAATTGAGCTTAAAGCAGATGATAAAAATATATATGGTTCATTCGAATCCGTTATAATAAAGTTTATTTTATTTAAATGAAAATATTTAATTGAAATTCTCAGTATTGGTAGCATTCATGTAATGAGAAAAGTTTAAAACAAGTTCAAATAAAAGTATGTCCTTCGACAGAAGTAAAATAAATGTGAATAAAAATGAGTAAAAAAAGGATTCGGCTTAATATACCCTTCACCGCAGTACGACTGAAAGTTATTGATTGTCTGGCTAAATTTCATTATAATGTCAAAACTGGATATTTATACAAAACTTCTGAAGTAAAGATGTTTCCAAATAAAATGATAATTAAAAAAATTGTTTTACTTAGTAACAGCTGATGCTAGCTCCTTGAGTTCTATCTACTTCAAACGTAACTGTGAGGTCACGTGGCAATTTCGTACTTTTGTCTTGCTTGTATACTTGACTTGGGTGCTGTCACATTTTCAAAGTTTTGAGTATCCAGTAAATATAAATTGTGTTTTGAAGTGATCATGTAAAGCAATGGATTGCGATAAAGCTTCGGAGTTGGAAATTGTTGGTATGGTTGTCAAAAAATCTGCTAGATTCCAGCGTCTTACATCAGCTGAAATACAAGCTGCTGAAAAAAGAATGAAGGAATATTTATGAGATAGCGATGATGAAGAACCTTATTGTACGACTGAAGAGGAGAACGATTATATTTTAAGAAATGATGACATCAATTGTAATTGATGTCTACCATCATAAGTTTTTGGATTTTGGGGGTCTTAATTAGTCCAAGATTTTGAAGTTCAAAAGTGTGCAACCGTGTTATGCGTCTGAAAAAGAATTTGTCGTATTCGACATGGAACAAGCTGACGAGTTTGATGAAGATGAATATGACGATGATGCAGAAGCCGAAAGTAATGAAATATTTTCGAGCAAAGCAGGCATACTATGGAACGCAAAGCTACCAGCAGCTTTGCGGGATACAAATCGAAAAGAATAAAATCAAAATCAAAAAATTAAAACTTGTAATATGGGAACCTACAAACGAAAATGATATTTATGCTTTTGCTGGCTTGTTGATTTTTGCTCGAATCTTCAAATGTGCAATACAACCTGTCATGCCTTCAACATGGTAAAGAAACCAAAACGTGCATTTGCTATGACTCTTTAAATAAATAATATAAATATTTTATAAAATAAAATGTAAAAGTTATTAAAATATATAAAATAAAAGGAACAAAGCCCAAATATTCGTTTAGTTTACTAAATTGGTTAGGATTTTCAACCGTGGTCTGGCCAGACCATGTGGTGCACTTAGTGGTGTAAAGGTTATAGAACATCGTAGGGTTAAGTTTGCAATATCTCTGCTAAATTAACAGACTTATTATATTGCAATTACACTATTTCTGTTTTTCATACAAAAGAAAAGAACCGCGCACATTTATCACTTTTATGGCGAAGAGTACAAAAAAAATAATAATAATAAAATCTGAACTTGTGGAAAAAACTGGAAACTTTTATGGTTAATAAATGACTGAATTGATGTTGGCGAACGAGTGCATCAATGAAAATTTAATTTAAAAAAAATTCAGGCGCGAAAATGTATACAATTATTGTTCATGGGAAAACAAGTGAATTAGTCAAATCAAATAAGTTTTTATATTCTTTTACTTTTGATGTGATACGTTTTGCAGAAATCAATTTTATATTTTCCGAAATAATTAGTAAAAGTTTATAGAAAAGCTCACAAGTTATTATTACCAAAATCGTTTTTTATTGCTCATATAAATGCTAAATTTTGCGAAGATTAAAAAATTGTATTTTTAAGTAGCTTCACTAAGGGGATGGACTCCACTGGAATGCATTGAATTGCAACTGTTAAAAAGAGTGTTGCGGTTAATTAGATGTTGAAAATAGAATAGAGGGAGCTTATGTTAGATGTTTTATTCAATATTCTTCGCAGGTTGACAATACACTGATTAGCATCCAGTAAAAATGTGTATTCCAAAGAAATCAATAAGATCTATCCATACCTTATGATTGAGAAGTGGTGCAAGTCAGGATCACTTCATTTGCTTTTACAACAGGTAAGGAAGAAGTCCGCGGAAATACTGCTGGGTAGTAGCATAAGAAGGTTTCCAAATTAGTTTTCTGTGGTAATCCATGGGGTAGTGACAAGAAGTAATTTCAAGATTAACCCCGTGTTAACAACGTGCGAAATAGTTACTTGGACTAGTTTTTGGACTACTCTGGAATATTGTTTTGTTGGATTACATGGTCCTCTTCTAGGACATTGTAATATAAAATGGAACATGTTTTCCTATATATTTCGATTAATTTTGGACTTGTCCTGGTCCCTTGTGGAGTACTCTTTACACGCATGTAAGGAGTAGCTTCGATTTCTGCAGGGTAACTTAATTATATATACAAATGAATCTTGTTAATAATCGTTTCCTGATAATTCGAAAACACAAAATAATTGGAACTTTAGTTCAGTTTAGCTTATTAGGATCATTGTTGAGACAATCCACTTGGGTCCGTTAATTTGGTCTTACTGTGATACCCTTAACCCATTATAACTCACTGTACTCAATTGAGTACAGCTCAAGTTTTTCCAGCAGCTAAGGTAAAACAAAAAAATTACAATCATTGTTCTGGTATTTTGTTTCACTAGAATATTATTAAGAGCTGCTGAAAAAAAATTTGTGTGTGGTTTTTAATTTTATATGAAAAATCATCAATTTGATTTGGGGCCCAAAGGAGTGTCTAGCTAAGCCAGATATTTTAATGATATATAAAAATGTAATAATTTTTTTTGGCTCGTTTTGAGTTATTATGATAAAAAAATACATCAGTCTATCGTACAGCCAAAAAACATTGCTATTTTTTTAAAAGGTAATAGAGCTAGAAACGTAAATTTTGGACTGTACTCGCTTGAGTACAATGACAACATGCATAAGTAAAAATTTGTTTATTTTTGTTAGATTTTTTCCATGAATAGAAATCATTTTGTGTCCAAAAATGCTTCAATAGCCTTCAAGATGCTATTGTTAGCATATTATGTAATAGTTAGGCCGAAGAATTTGTAAAGGCAATTATTCTACTTGACCCTAGCGCACTAACTGACGAAGAAGAAGGTGTAGATGAAGACATGACGTAATTTGTAGGCTGGAAGGACAGCAGTATTTGTATAATGGAAAGCAGTTATGGCACAGTTGTTCCGCTAGAAAAGGTTAAGCGATGGTGCTCAAACAAGCGTGAAAGTATTGATGCGGTGATACCTCAATTATTCGAAAATGATATCAAAACATGGGTAGTGTTGACGAGATCGATCAGTCAATATCATTATAAAGGATTGCTGTACATGGCAAAAAGGGTGGTGGGTCCTATTTATCTATATGTCAGATCTTTTCATTGCTAATGCTTAACACTTGCTAACGAGAGCCCCATGGATCAACTAAATCTTCGACATCATATGACACGCTATTATCTACGACAAGGTTGGAAGAAGTTGCGACAGTCTGGATGAACAGTTATAGGCTTGTCTCAAAATGGAGCTAATATTGAAAACCAGCTACGGTGCGTTATTTGCCATTCAAGAGAGTGCTGGCAGTGTAAAAAGTGCCTAAGAATTCTTTGCGTGGAAAAAATATGTTTCGAAAATTTTCGCACAAAATGCCTGTTATAAAAATTTTTTTTTAATTTTTATTTATTTTTATGTTTCTTTACACCTATTTCAAATATATAATAAACATAAATTTAAAATATTATAGCCAGTTTTCGTTTGACCTCTAATGGGTTAAGCAGATTACTTCTTATGACATGTCCTCCACCGCGCTAACCCAACCTGTGGTCACTAGGAACGCCTTTATTCTAACAAGCTCCACATTCGCTAGACTATCTATGTCTAGCAGGAAATTGGAGAGCAGTGCTACTTAAACTTTGGATGTAAAGAAAATGGAGGGAGCCAAAAAAGGTCTTTAGATATATTTTGAATACAAATTCATTTATTTAACTTTATTTTTCAAATTATCTATTAAAAATATGAAAATATTTTTACGCTAGATGCAGAAATGAATTTATTTAAGTTACTCCTGTGCAGCCTGGCAGTTTTAGGCTCGTTGAGGGGTATTTTCTATAGGAAAGCAATTGCAACTTTGGAAGTAAGGAAGAAGTTGTTCCCCAAAAATAACTTATAACACCCAACAACCTGTTCGAAGTGTGGACCTGAAATAATTCTATTAAAGGGAAATAGAATTTTCAACCGGATTTTAAACAAAAACAAGAACCCTTTTAAGAATACACTTGAGCTGTAAATTGCAAAAGCAAAGACTATTTGTCTTTCGTTTGATTTCATTAGAAAATGTATATAAATATCACATTTAAACTGATTTTTTTTCATTCACATACTTTTCAAATAGTTGCATCTCATGTAATAAATAAAAAAAGAATTGTTTTCAATATTCATCTTGTAGAGTCTTGAGAGTTTTGTCATTAATTGAGGAAATGTGTATAATTTAAATGAAAAAATCGAACTACAAAGATAGAAATGAGCTTAAAACATTAACAAAACAAAGTACTAGATTTATTATAAAAAAATGGGTCGTGTGCTCGATATACAAAAAATTGGCTTAAAATGTTAACGCTTTTTCTCACAATAACACTTGTATTATGCCTCAATTAAAAGTTTATTTATAGCGTTTTAAATCGATTTTAACCTGTTGTTATATTTTTTTTCAACTCAATTTAATTCTAATTTTTTCAAGTTCAATGTGCTTCGAAGGCGCTTAAATATATTTACACTGAGCATGATAAGATAAGAACATGAACCTCCTCCTTTTACGAGTGCAATATGACGTATGAGTAACATATTAAGTATGTAATATTAAGTATACTCATTGAAGCACAACACAAGAGGGGAGTTAGAAACATGAAATTTAAAAAATATACTTGCAAAGCTAATAAAGGACGTATAATAAGGATTTGCTGCATAGTTTTTTATGATCCACACCTTGGCCTTAATTATGGTATTAAAAATAATAAAAAATTTCTCTTCATAAATTTTGGAGTTAATTTTGCCTCGGTCTGATATATAAAATTGTCTCTGGATGGCTTCATCACAGATGCCAAACACCCCGCAGTGATATATTTAGCAATCACTCATAGCAACGGTCAGACAGACTTAGTATTCATTGCGTGCATACAACTAAGCTGAAATATATGGATTTCGTGGTAAGAAATACACTCCCTGTCCTGTTGAGGTTGAATGCATGAGTGAATTATTATTTAATGAGAGCCAAATGACATGCGAAAACACAATGAGGTGAGTTAATCACATACGTGAGGGTATAAACTTGCTGTTTTAAAGAACGAGTTATATATTCAGTGGTTTCAAAACCACAATACTGTCACTGTTCATCGGAAGTGTTATTGATTTAGCGATATATTCCAATACGCATCGCTTACCACGAGAAGAAGGCGTGGAACTACATACATTTTTTTTTTAGGAAAGTGTTGCAGAATTAACCGCATTAGGTCAAAGTCCTGGGCTCTCTACTGTTTTTTCTGTACTTTAAAAATCTGTTGAGCAAATTGGAATATTGATAAATCATGTGCCATTTAAGAATAATAAAATGTAATTAAAAGTTGTGGATAGTTTAACCGTGAATCACCTTCTTAACAATCTTAACACTCTGGAGCCAAATATTTTAATTGTGAAAATTGGCTAAGCGACAACAGCTCATCAAAAAAAAAACTCCTCTTTAGGAGGCTCTTATATAAACAAACAATAGAGGAATCACAATATCCAGAAACAATCCTTCAAATATCATGATATTCTAGGAGAATGACGTATGGAGCAGTTTGTGGTTACATGCCAGCATCGGCCCATAAATTTTTGAAAATGTACAAAGAAATGCTATCATCGTGGATTCTCTGCACAGCAAGCCAGGATAATGAATTTTTTTGCGGTGAAATTTGTTTTCAAGTCGGCACTACAAGCCACACAAACAGTAAAAAAAATCAGATATTGCATGAGAGTTTTCCCGATTAGGTAACTCATCACTTTGGGGATAGCAATTGGCCGCCTGGCTGTGATGTGAATGAATTAGTGGTTGGTGGTCTAAACACATAAATTTAGGCCTTCACTAATTTACGTTTTGTTCCTTGCAAGCACTTGGAAACTTGAAGGGCAGTGTTGAACAATAAAACAATAGAATTGCCGTATCATAAAACACTAAATAAAACTTTATTTTACTTCTCTTTAAATATAATTAAGACATTAAAGAAAAATGCTTAGTTATACAAATTGGACTAAAAATGCTTAACTGATTTTTTAAATAATTAATATTACATTCTTTGTTGGCATGGAATTGATACTAATATGAATAGTCAATAGGTTGAGTAAGCAAATAAATAAAATTGTAATTAAAGCTCATTGCCAGTTGGCCTATATATGAATAAAAAATATATATAAGCAAATTTATTAGCTAAAGAAAATAATTACTAGAATAAACAATAACTACATGTCTTAACATTCTGCCGCGCGTTGAATCTTGTTCGCGCGTTGAATCTTGTTGAATTACAACAACGTCCTCAGGGTTCTGCAACATCAACCGTGACTCGTGGAGCTGGTTTGGGTGTAGATTGTTTGCCGTTATAAAATTTTTGATGAAATTTCCAGAACAATAGACCGATTGCAAATATTATGGTAAGAGTTAGTGCGGTGTAACTCACTGCGTGATGATGTTAGCTGTTAGAACTGATTATTTGCGGTAGTTGTACTAGCGTTGATTCATTTAGTTGCCTTTGTAGCCTGCTTAGCTGTTCTAGTTGAGTCTTGTACTGGTGATTTGTAGTGTTAACCAAGACCTTTTCTATTTCTTGCGGTTTACTAATCAAGTCTATGTGTTTCAGTCTTGTGTATGACGTATGCACATAATTTGATATGCCAAAGTGTCCTTGTATTGTTATGAAGTTATTTTTGATTACACAATTAGGAGCAATTTCCATCAACCCAGTGTTTTTTAGTATGATAAATGTGGTTTCCGTGCCACACACCAGCGATGTCTCAACGTCTGTGGTAGTAGCAAAAACCCATTTGTTTTGATCATACAATTGGTTCCACGCTGTTGTTTCTGGGATTCTATTCAAGTTGCAATTAGTTGTTGATCGATTGTTGAAAATATTGATCTCGCATGGATTGATATCAGAATTCTTTTTTAATTTTGATTGCTTATTTTTGCAAATATATTCGTCATCTCTTGTTTTGATACAATTTGCCAATTCATCTGCTGTAAAAGGAATATACTCATCTCTATGTGCATTGGTAGCCAGGTATGATATGTCCAGTTTGATGGCAAGTAATGTATTATTTTTTATTGTTGGGACTGGCACTATGTTAAATATCTCGAAGAATTGTTGATCCACTAGAGGTATCTTCACTTCGAAAATTACTCCATGTTTTGTCACAGCTCCCTTAGCATTCATAAGTTTGAACAGTTCGATTATATTGTCATCTCCTGTTGGAAGTACGTGAGATGATGGAAGGTGAGCCTTAATTAGAGCTATCTCATCCTTTAGTTAGTGAGGTGATAATAGCAGGGGACTAATTTTTCCATTATGGGCGTCAGTCAGTACGTTTATGATTTCAGCCTCTATTCTTTGAAGATTTATTGCTGTTAATGATAAATGAGTTGATAGAAGTCCAACAACTTGCGAGTTCCTAATTGTTGACGAGTCCTTTCCTATTTGATTTTTGTTCAGATCAACCATTCTTAATATATCGTTTATCCTTTGCTCTGTGTTGATCTCATTTTGTTTAATAATATTAATGGTTGAGTCAATTATTGATGTTTGATTTTTTAAAAGCATTACGATATGATTTTTTTCTATTTTTGCATCGTTTATTGTTTTTGACATTTCTTCTGCGTAATCTGCATCAAGAACTCCAAACAGTGATCTGGTAATGTTTCCGACTATATTAAATGGTGATCTTTTAATTCTTTTGTTGGTAAACAATTCTGTTTCTTGCAACAATTCATTCCTGATTCGGTCTAAGTTGTTCACTAGGATATCGCACATTGGTTCTTTAAGGCACAGTTCCTGTAGAGCTTGCAAGCCTGAAGATAGCGCATCTATCTCTGACGAGAATGGAGTAAGATCGTAATAAACCATTATTTTCCATTCTGCCGTGTTTAGCTTTGCAGTTCCAATTCCTTCGAAATACAGTCCCGGATAATCTTGGAACCTTGTTATTAATAGCTTTTTGCATAATACAGTAGGAACAAAGAGAAGCGCTATTAACATAGCGAGCATGAATGAACCTTTTGAGATCTTGGGTGTTTTTGATGGAATGGGATCATCATTTCTCGATTTCGGGTGTACCAATGACGGTTCTTCTTCCAATGGTATTTGATTTTCGTTTTCTTGGAGTAATGGCGCCAGTCTGTGAATGGGTCGTTTCAACACTCCTGTTGCCGTTTTAACTTCAGCTACTCTCACAGCCCCGTCATCACCAGAATAAACGTGAACAACTCTCCCCAATGGTCACTTCATTGTGGGTAGATTGTCTTCCTTGAGAATAACCATGTCTCCCTGTTTGAGGTTGCCAGATTTTTTTTCCATTTGAAACGCTGTTGTAGTTCGGTTAAGTATTCTGTTGACCATCTTTTCCAGAATTGGTGCTTTATATGCGAAATCAACTTCCAATGAGACAAACTTGACATATTACGAGTTTCAGCTCGACTGTCTACTTGGGACGTAAGCGGCTCACCGATGAGAAAATGACCAGGTGTCAGTGCTTCAAGGCTATCTGGATCTTTCGATATTGGCGTTAAGGGGCGCGAATTTAAAATAGCTTCGATTTCCACAATTATTGTTTCCAGTTTTTCGTGCGTTAAAGATTCTGTTGATACACTGCGTATCAAAAGATGTTTTGCTGATTTCACCGCAGCTTCCCATAAGCCTCCAAAATGGGGTGCTCTCGGTGGAATGAAATTGAAGTTTATACCCTTAGTGCTGGAAGCGGAGATTATTGTTTCTTGAGCCTTAGCGGAATGTATGTTTTCAGATAATTCCGCTAATTGATTTTTTGCTCCGACGAAATTGGTAGCGTTATCGGAGTAGATATTTTGACAGTGTCCTCTACGAGCAATGAACCTTTTAAGGGCACCAATGAATGCCTCAGTTGTTAAGTCAGACACTAGTTCTAAATGAACTGCCTTTGTTGTGAAACAACAGAATACGGCTATGTAAGCCTTGGTTGGCCTTTTACCCCTGATTTTGTGATGTATCCAGAATCGACCACAGTAGTCTACGCCGGAATTTATGAAGGGACGAGCAGGAACCACTCTTGTCTGTGGTAAGTTTCCCATTATTTGTTGATGTAATTGTGGTCGTGCTCTAGTGCATTTTACGCATTTTTGAATCACTGATCGAGCTGTTATCTTTCCCTTTATTGGCCAAAAACGCTGTCTCATCATATATAACAGTGATTGTGAACCGCAATGTTTGTTATCTTCATGTGTCATAGTAAATAATAATTTTACAAGCGGATCATTGTATGGTAGAATTATTGGATGTTTTGCATCTGCTTGTAGGTTGGAATGTTCTAATCGTCCTCCTACTCTAAGAATACCTCTTTCATCCAAGCATGGCGCTAGGCTACTAATTGGGCTATTTTTACTAACTTCCTTGCCATCTTGAAGTTGTTTTATTTCTGTGGACAAATCTGGCAATTGTATTGTTCGAATGATAACAACGAGAGAGTCGTCTAGTTCCTTTGGAGCTAGCGAAGTATGCTTTGCTCGATCATTCATAGACTTCCTTGAGTTATTTATGAAGCGAAGTACGTATGCCAAAATTCGCTGCAGGGTTTTAAATGAATTTTTGTGGGGTAGCATGTATATCATGTCGCTGTTAGTCGCTACCACCTTTGCTGTAATTACTCTTTTCCTTTCAATGCTGCTTGTTTCGGAGAGCTTGGGCACAAATTTTGACGGCCATAAGTTTTCTTGTCCATGAAGGAAAATTGGTCCATGAAACCATAATTTATTTGTGGGCAGTCTGCTTGCTTGAAGTCCTCGCGACAAAATATCCGCAGGATTGTCCGATGATTTTACATGGCGCCATTGTTCAGCAAGTGTTAATGAGTGGATCGTTGAGACTATTAGCCACGAATGTTTTACAAGAGGATGATTGTGAACTTATCCAGGATAATACAATCTCAGAATCGTCCACAAAAGCATAGACTGATTTTGCAATTTTAAGTCAACTTTTACTCTTTGAGCGAGTTTAGCTACTACAACTGTGGCACATAACTCTAATCGAGGAAGTGTTTGTTGTTTTAACGGAGCCACCTTTGATTTTGCGCATAGCAACCGCACGACTATTCGTCCGTCACGGAGAACTGCACGGATGTACGCTGCCGTACCGAAGGCCCTCTCAGATGCGTCAGCAAATACGTGTAATTGTGTTTTTACAGGAATCTCACCATTGAATATATGTCTTGGTGCCTTGAAGTTGTTCAAAGTCTCCAAATCCTGTCTGAAGTTTTCCCAGACCTTGCGAAGATTTTCAGGTAATTGTTCATCCCAGTCGAATGGGTGTTGCCACAACTGTTGAATAAATGTTTTCGCCTTGACAACAACAAGAGCTAGGAGGCCAAGAGGATCAAACAATCTTGCCAACTCAGAAGTTGCTGTACGTTTCGAAATCACTTGTTGTTCGTTAGATTTTACTTTGATGCAAAAATGATCGGTTTTGGACACCCAAGATAAGCCTAAAGTTTTTATTGTTTTGCTCGTACTATCATCGAGATCTAAGTTGACTTCTCTATCACTATGTGGTATATCCTTTAGTAGCATTGGGTTGTTTGAACACCATTTTCTTAAATTAAATCCGTGTTTCTTCAGAATAATTCTCAGTTCCTTTTGAGTTTCAACCGCGAGATTCAGGCTATCTGAACCTCCAAGACCATCATCCACATAGAAATTTTCTTTTAGCAGTTGCGCACCCAGTGGATATCGATCTGTATTTTCTTCTGCAATTCGTTGTAGACATTTGGTGGCTAAGTAAGGAGCTGCTCGTGTGCCGTATGTTTCCGTATTAAGCCTATAATAAGTAATTGGTAGTGATGGGTTTTCTCTCCAAATGATCAATTGGTGTTGGTGATTGTCTGGGTTGATTAATATCTGCCTGTACATTTTTACTATGTCTGTTGTAAAGACAAATTTTGACAGTCGGAAACGAAGTAGAATTGAAAAGAGTTCACTCTGGACAGTTGGTCCAGTGTACTTGTGGTTATTGAGAGAATGTCCTGTCGATGTTTTCGCAGATGCGTGGAAGACCACTCGAAGTTTTGTAGTAGTACTGTCAGGTTTTATCACGCAGTGATGAGGGATGAAATATTTTGGATTCGGTAAAGTATCAAGCTGGACTCTTTTCATGTGTCCTAACTGTTCATATTCTTTCATGAATTGAATGTATTGACTTTGAATGTCTTTGTTCTTTTGAAGTCGTTGCTCCAGACTGATAAATCTATTGTAGGCCATTTGATGTGAGTTACCCAATGCTGCTGGATTATCTCTGAATGGGAGACTGACAACAAAACGCCCATCTTTGTGATTGTAAACGTGCTGATTGAACTGCGATTCGCATAACTGTTCTGCTGGAGACATGATTTTTTCGTTTGATTCTACGTCATCGAGCTTCCACAGTTGTTCTATTGCTTGTTCCAATGAGTTTTCACCGTCAAATACTGCGCATGTCTGTGTTGAAGATGGACGAGAATCAGAGGACTGCTTGATGGAACCGCCGACAATCCAGCCAAGTGCAGTATTTTGAAGTATTGGATGATCTTCAGTTAGTTTTGTTGTCCCAGGTTGCATAAGACTGAAGTAAGATTCTGCTCCGATTCTGCCTTCTCTGGCATGTTGAATTTGGGATCTGCTAGGCGAATGTTGTTTGGAATCTTCCAAGTAGAAATATCAATATCGCGATTTGGCTGCACCGGGATAATAGTTGGTAGAACAAACGCTTCTAAGTTTGTTGAAAAGTCACGATGAAATGCTCTTTTTTGAATCTTTCCAACTCCGTCAATGCACAGATAGGCTTCTGCTGTTGAAAGGGATAACTTCTTGATGAGTCGTTCAGTCACAATGTTGACTTGTGAACCTGAGTCTAGTACGGCCCTGAATTCCTCTGACATGCCGTTTGCAGCCTTGACAATGACCTTTGCTGTGGCTAACATGACGTAGTTCTGATCTTTTGTTGAAGCTGAAGAAACTGCCACTGTATTAACGGGGGATGCTTCGTGCCTAGTGGTAATAATTTGGACAGACGTGCTCGATGGGTTTTGTGCACCTCGCGGTGTCTTTGGCAAATGCAACAAAGTGTGGTGTTTATTGTTACATTTCTTGCAGCAGCCACGAGTACAAATTTTGGCCACATGATTGGCTTTAAGGCAATTCACACATAACTTCTGTTGTTGTATCCATCTTAGTCTTTCGGATTCTGCCATTGCCAAGAACCGATTATATTGATAAATGAGGTGTTTACCATTATTACATACTTTACAATTGTTATTGCAACTTTCCACTGCTGCTACTGAGGACGCAGATCTTTGATGGATAGTCGATTTCTCTTTATACCCAATTGATTCCATAGCTTCAAATTGTGCCCCTAAGAATGACAAGAATTCTCTAATTGTTGGGACTTCTTTTGGTTTTGCTAATGATTGTATAAACCGAACGTAAAGGGATCGGTCCAGTTTTTTAACCATTAGCTGGATCAGCATAGCGTCCCAGGATGTCGTGTTGACGTGTAGGTTGTTTAGCGCCAGTAGACATTCTTTCGTGGTGTCATGAAGTGCTTTTATTGATGCACTAGACAACGTTCCTGTTGGTTGGTTCAGAATTTTGTCTACTAACGTTGCCACTATGACTCTTTTGTTATTGAATCGCTCCTGCAATAGTGTCCAGGCCGTTTTGTAGTTTTCTTCGGTTAATGATAGATGACTTATGAGTCTTGCTGCTTCTCCCGACACGTTTGATTTAAGGTACCACAATTTTTGTACCTGAGGCAATAGTTGTTTATCTACCATTTCAGTGAATAGTTCGTAGAATTGACACCATTTTAAATAATCCCCATTAAAATGCGGAATTGTCACTTTTGGAACAGGCAGTGTGCCATATACTGCTGAATTGTTTGGTAAATTCGGTAAATTATCGGTCACGAGTTGATTGGCTTGATCTCCCATTACGGCCAAATTTACTAAGGATTGTTGAACTAAGTCTTCTAAAGTATAGTATTCATTCTGATCAAATCCCAATGTTGAGGGAACATTGCCATATATCATCAGATAAATTTTGAATTTGAGACCACAAGTTTTTTATACCTTCGCTTTTAATTTTATAAAATTGTGATGGTTGGTCATCATTTACTGATGATAACCCGTTCACCAAGCGTGTCAAAGCCGTCATACGGGCCTTTAGCATCCTAATTAAGCCCATGTTACAATTTGATACATGTTGATTACCTGTAGCATGTTCTATTTGCTTCTCTCTTGTTGTTGGTACAGGTTTGGGGTATTTTTTTTTTTTCGCGTAGCTTAGATATCTGAGTCTGAATTAGTTCAATTGTTGTGCTATATATATTTCCAATTGTTTTGTGCAGATCTTTAGTAATATATGGATCTTCATCTGCCAATGTTGGATCTCTTCTTATTGTATTTTCCGTTTTATCAAAAGCTATCCATAATTCCCTTAATTCCTCGTGTTTGGTTTCGTAAAATTCTACCGTCCTCCGATCTTGTGGAGCCTTTCTAATATTGGAGACTATCCTTTCAATCTCAATTGCCCTCACCTCCTCTTGAGACAATAGATTTTCCAAACTTGACATGTTGACTTTTCCTGTGCCAAGTACTTTGTTGATGATGGGTGGTAAGCCAATGTCTTGATATATTACTGCTTTGCCTTGATGATAAACAAAATGTCCTTGATGATGAGCAAGATGTCCTTGCCGCCTTCAAAGATGGTTGCGTATTTTTAAATTTAGGGGTCACCAAAATGTGTGATGTGAATGAATTAGTGGTTGGTGGTCTCAACACATAAATTTAGGCCTTCACTAATTTACGTTTTGTTCCTTGCAAGCACTTGGAAACTTGAAGGGCAGTGTTGAACAATAAAACAATAGAATTGCCGTATCATAAAACACTAAATAAAACTTTATTTTACTTCTCTTTAAATATAATTAAGACATTAAAGAAAAATGCTTAGTTATACAAATTGGACTAAAAATGCTTAACTGATTTTTTAAATAATTAATATTACATTCTTTGTTGGCATGGAATTGATACTAATATGAATAGTCAATAGGTTGAGTAAGCAAATAAATAAAATTGTAATTAAAGTTCATTGCCAGTTGGCCTATATATGAATAAAAAATATATATAAGCAAATTTATTAACTAAAGAAAATAATTACTAGAATAAACAATAACTACATGTCTTAACAGCCGCTGTATTATTTTTTCTGGATCAATTTTGAAGACCTGATTTACGTAAAAAATCAACAAACAGCTGATACTATCAAAGATGAACTTTGGGGCAGTATTAACGTAAAGTTTTGTTATAAAAAAGTTTGTCTGAAATGTGCGGATGTCTGTTAGTGTGCTGGAGGTATACATTTGCCTGGCCTTAGCAATTTCCATATTTTTACTTTATATTGATGTCACTAAAACTGAATTTGAAAAGAAAAGTTTCTGTTTTTGGGACAATTTCTTTCCTAACCTTTCATTTGTCAATACTTTGCAAATTGTAGACCAGTTGGTCGATGAGTGGGAATTTTAAATGAATAATGGGCTCCCGCTACTAGCCTGGGGATAAATAATATTTTATCTAAATAATTAATTTTTAAGAAGAGTCTAATTAACACTTAATCGCGAATTTGTATTAATCTGAACTAATCAACCAATAATATTGTAACTGTTGCTGAAAGTTTGGAAATGTAGGGGCGTGTTTGTTATTTTCTATTGATCCCCATTCTTAATACCATCATATCCTGTAAATATATCCCCATTCTTAATACCATCATATCCTGTAAATATCTAAAACATTTATAATTTTCAGAGCCTTTTGTACTTTTCGTAACTGTAAAATACAGTTTTGTTTTATTATTATTAAATATATTTCATTGAGTAGGATTATTTTAATTCAAAGTTTATATAAAATTCAAAGCCTCAATATAATTTCATTTTGAAATTGTGGTTTTATTAGAAGTTATTTTAATATAAATATAACGAAAATTTAGTTTTGTTTTAAAATTATTCTGGTTATATTGAACACATATCTCTAAGACTTTTATTTACACGTGGAATGTTTAAATGTATATATCACAAGTTTTATTACTTGAAACTAGAAACTTATGTTTATTGCGACGACCATTTTCCAAAAAGTTTCAATATTAAAATTAATTTTGTGTAGATAAAACCTAAATAATGATTTATATGAATAAATGAAAAATATAACTAACATCTACTTTTATATAGTTGCGGTCTCTCTTCTACTTTCATGGTATTAAAAAATCAAAATGATCATATATGGCGTCGCCCAAGGCGCATTAATAAAGGTGACCTTATCGCAGTTCGCCTTATATCAAAAACCAATCCTTCAAAAATGTGCTTAGCAATTATAATTGTTTGAAAATTAAAAAATATTTGATGTTTATTTGAAAATCGTATAGTACACAGTCATATATTACTCAACCAAACATTAAACTGTTCAACATAAAATTTTAGATTGCTCGCAAAAATATTTATGAATGAAAAATCAGTGAATTTTGAAGGATTGGTTTCTTACGGCTCAAGGCGAATCAAACAGCTGAGAATAATCTGCGCTAATGAGGTCGCCTGTATTAATTCGCCTTGGCATCCCCAACACTAAATTAATTTTTAAACAACATTTATCAAGAATTTATATGGAATAAAATATTATGGAAAACGTTTAACCCTAAATCCCATCCCTGTAATATCCAACTATTTTTCCACATGATAAGTGGCAATCGATTTAGTTTTCTGTTACTATAAGAGATTTGAAAACACGAGAGAGATTTGATCAGTGGGAAAGTAAGAAAAATAAAATAAAATTTTTTTAATAACTTCAATGATTGATGAAGTCTCTTAAAATTGCTTGTTATTTTCTGAAATATCTTGAAATTCACTGGTTCCAATCGGTTCAAATTCAAAGAATATTTAAGTTCAGTAACGCTGTAGTTTATTTCGATTGATCCAAACAAAAGTTGTAACAGGGTCACATTCTTACACATACACCAACACAGTGACATGTGATGATGAACGCAAAGAGTTAGTTCCTACGGACTCAAAACGTGGAGATCGAATGAGAACTTGATTTTTTCAAGGCGGGATAAGACCCACAGCTTCCCGATTCTTAAAGTTTTCCCAGCGGAAAGTTAAACCACTTTTTAATTGATTTCTAACTCCTATTTAACAATGGAGTTGTAAATAGCTTTCGGAATATAACGCAATCAAATATAAGCTCGATTTCATTAGTTTAACTTTCGCAATAAAATAATTGTATTATGAGTCCTATTATTTTTTCATCCCATTGTGTATGTTTTTGAAATTGGCAACACTGGTTGCAGGATGTGAACTCATTTCGGCATTCCACTAGGAATCGTTTATCTCTTATCGATAATGCCAATGCACGCAGTACTTTTTATGCGAATATTTAGTTTTATTTATTATTTTAGATTATTAAAATTTAAAATGTTTAATGCTGTATTTTTTTCTGAAAAATAATGCAAAATTGTTTACACTTTTTAATAGAAACCGGCAGTATTATGTGATTTGAAAATAACGAATTTATTAGAAATTAAGCCAAATGTTTTACGAAAAACTATTTCTGATTAAGAGCTTCTTTAAATTGTTGCTTTCTAGAGAAGAATTGAAAAAAATGTTACACGTTTTTCAGAAAAGAAAACGCTAAAAGGCAATTAAAAAAAGCACCATATAAAATGTTTACGTTAAATAAGTATTTGCTTATGTTGTGCTTACTTTCAGCTACAAGCGTTGGAATTTATTTGCATTTTAAAATGTACTCTGAAAGTTAAGTGTCAGCTGGTTTTACAATAATTTTCAAATGTTGTTCGTTATAGCCACGGTATTTATTTAAGCGAAACTTAATATACTATTTCTGCAAAAAGGGAAAAAACTAGCATCTATAGGAGAATTAACATTTATTTTCTTTTTGTACTTCTGCATGAATTGGCAAAAAAGTATGTGAGAAGGAAAATAGTAAAAAAATTATTAACCCACTTCTTTAGTTTGTTAAAGGACACACATCTCAATACAGCAAAAACACACAACCATGTGCACACACTTGAAATTTATTTACAAACTATTGCAATTATATTTAGAGTTCCATTCTCGAATTCACAACAAGTATTTTGTAGGAGTTTTTGCACACAATTGTTCAATACATAAATAAAAGTTTAAAAGTTAATTAAAGAATTGTTTCATATTTATTTCTAAGAAATTTTCGTTGCTTTAAAAGTAGTTTTACTGCCATGGAAAATGTGCTTTCACTTCATTAGTGCGAGAATAGCAATGTTAGATGAACAACTAACGAATTATGATATTCGCCATTCCAAAATTTCACATACAATTTTATTGTTTCCGACTTCGTTTTTATTTATCTAACGATTACTTCTACGGAATAATGATTACAAGTCCAGTGCTTTCGGAATATCACTTTTCGAATATAACCAGACATGTCACAGACTCTTTCGGAATAGAGTTGTGCCGAATTTCATCAAACGCTATCAAGCTCTCGTTTTTGACAACAACCTTTAATCAAACCCATGTAATTTAAATGGGTTTGATTAGAGGTTTTTGTCAAAAACGAGCGTTAAAGAGCGTTTGATGAAGTTCGGCACAGCTCTAGTTCGACACAACTTTACTTCTCACTTATTAAGTAGAATTTTGTAAAGCAGATTCAAAGATTGATTTGATTTATGTTGCTTAACATGAATCAAATAACAGTTTTTGTTTTTTATTCGTTTTGTAAAACGATTTAATTAACAAGAAATTACTTTAAACAGTTGTAGTTGTAAACACATTTCTTCTTCGTCGAATCGTTAAAAATTACTGAGTCGCACTGCAGATATATAAAGTTCAGATTTTATTTACATATTACAAATTTTTCGATTTGTTTTTCGAGTATGACCGGATTTAATTTGAACAAAGTGGCTTTCATATGTTTTGTTTTAGCTTCACTTGTAATTTGTGTGTTTGCAACACTCTTTTTTTATAGTGCATTAATTAAAATGTTGCTCATACGTTACACTGTACTCGTTCAAAGATGTTGATGTGGTTCATGTTTTTGTCTTCTAAGTATTTTTACAAACTTTCGAAGCACATGGAACTAACTGCAAGCTAACAAGCACACAAGTGAGCTAAGAAAGGCGTTTATATTGAAAATAATTAAACAAAATGAGAAGGATTTTGGATAGAAAAATAGTACTTCTTATGAAAAGTAAAACTTTTCTTTAGAGAAAAATTAAATGTTCTATTTAAGAGTATCATATTTCCACGGACAAATAAAAGTTTCCAAAATAGTTCTGTTTTATGATGGCAAAATAAAACTCACTTTTTTTTGAAGTTTCAGCTCATAAATTTGCGAAATAAATTTACGCAGAGTCCTGTTGGCCAACAAAAAATTGCTTTCGTTCTGATTTTCATTTAAAGAGTTAAAAAAATGGATTTACCTTTAGTTACTTTGGTCTGCATATTAAAGACCAAATCTACAATATAAAATTTTTAAAATTATTGTTATAAAAAATTGTCTGGAAACAATTTCACAGTAACTTTTCGTTTAGATTTTGAATTGATTAGCAGAATATGAATAATTCAATTGACATAAAGGAATAGTTTATTGCCATAACGCTTGTTTATTTATTCCACACACAACGAAGCTAATTTAATAATCCCTCGCTACTCAGTCCAAGAAATGCTAAACAAACACTAAAGTTGGTATATGAATAAATTTAGTCCATTAATTAAATTGAATTAATTATGTAATCGCTTTTGTTTTATTTAATCACTATTCGCCATACCACTCTGTTTATTAAAATTAATTACGAAATGCTGTTGTCCTTATTCGCAATTGTTATTATTATTACTGTGAACTTTTTATTGGGTGTGACAAAAGGCTTTTGAACAAATACAGCAGATATTGTAGTGTGCTTGTGTGACAATAACTTATTGTTGAGTTTGCGGTCGATGCTCTAATTATGCGCAAAATATCAAGACAACCTTCAAGCGAGATGAAATTATAAGTCATGAACATAAAATGTTCAGTCCACAGAGAGAAATAATCGTTCTTATTGTGGCTGTAGTTGACTATATTTCATAGTCAGAGATGGGCGACTTACATGTAGTAGACGATTTCGTATCTCATTAATTTAATAGAATTGTATGTGTGGAAATGAATACCATCTTCTGGTAGTTTGGATTTTCTCATAAAAGTTTTTATACATCGAATTTGTTTTCACACTCAAATGAACCTCCAAATCAGTGGTGATACACAAATGCACATGACAACTGATGAAAAAGTGTAGTGGCTTTCGAGAAAAAGTTCTGGCCTGCTGTGCTGTGTGAAATGATTAATAATTTTTTCGATCATCAGCCCAATATTTTTATACCCTTCAGAAAAAAGTGAAAGGGTTTGTCATTCCATGTGTAATTTCTTCGATATTAACATGGGACCCATAAAGTATATATATTCTGAAGCCTTATGAATTTCGATGACGATTGAGCGATGTCCGTCCGTCTGTCCAGGGATGGAAAATTAAAAGTTATTTTTGCACATGCAGTATTTTCTAGTACATGTAATAATTAAAATGTTTACAAATTTTAAGTTTTTCTTAAATAAATGCAGATTTGCATTGATCAATTTTCCAGGGGTGGAAAATTTATTTTTTTTAGTCATAAAAGCAGCCAAAAAGGCAATTAAATAAAAATTGCAATAGAGCGAAGAATAAATGAACCATGCTTCCTTCACAAAAAGCATGTATGTATTTAAAAATATATGTAACGCCAGACGTACTTTGGTGAAGGGTATATAAAATTCGACTCAGCCGAATATAGCACTTTTACTTGTTTTAGTTCAATTTGAAATACCACATTTTGTTGATTCAAATTTTTTTATTATAAAAATTTGAGAGAAAAGATGGGGATGAAATTTAAGAAAGCAGATTGTGGAATAGATGCCCTGGAACACTTGTAAATATCATCTGAAATGAGTTTCCATGTAGTGAATGTTTTGGCTTATCACTCACTACACGCACTCTTCCTAAAGTGAAAGCAAGAAGCTGCTGTTACGGTGAATTTTAGCTGAATTGTGATTTCCAAAAATTAGTCAGCTAAAGGGCTGATGACATAAACGCTTACTTTCAAGAATACCTTGTCAAAGATAGTGGCGATGAGGCATATTGTGAATCCTGCACATTGTGGTGACCTTCATAATATATTTTAATCGGGCATTAACTCCAACAAGACCCAATGCTGCATGCTAACATATCAATGCTTGCCACGCTCTTTCATCTCTATCCATGGGTTGTATTGAGGAATCAGAAGGTTTTTGTATTCTTGACATATATCACCTCATTATTTACGATTCCTGCATTCAACTGAAAATAGAGTAAAACTTTCAGGTATGGGGAGCTGCTTCCAAGCAGCCTTTGAAGCTCAAAATAGATTTTGACCGCGTGTAGGAGAGACTAAAGAAGGTCATCGGTGACAGTTGGTTAGATAATATTATATCTTATGACTCAAATTGGCTCAAATGCACAGCATGTTTGGAAACGCTCCACAGAAGGTTACTAGTTTGTTTTGATTTGGCACAGCCCTACAAAAGTTATAAGCGGGTTACGTACTTGCACGCACACATAAAAACACAGATACACTCTTACACTCACCCATAAACACATCTGTTTACAGACAAGGCGAAGGGTTACCATAATTGAGCAGGGAAGCTTCTTAGAATCTCAAAACGTGGAGGTCTGATAAGAGCTCGAGTTTTTCAAAATGTGGTAGAACCATTAAACTTCCGATTTTAAAAAATTTTCAATAGTCCTAGGTTAGGTTAGGTTATTAGGGCCATTGTCGGGACTATGCACTTGGGTCCGTTAAATCAATCCCGTTGTGATGCCCTTAAACAGAGGATTACTCATGAGTTATTCTCTGCCCTACTGGGCCATCCTGTGGTACTGATGAAGGCCGAAATTCTGACCAGCTCCACACACGCCAGACTATCCAGGTCTGGCAAAAAGCTGGAGCGCAGTGCCATCGCTCATGCGCTGTTCAAGGCAGTGCACTGACATAGAATATGGAGCACAGTTTCCTTCTCTTCCTCATCATTACAGCTCCTACAGAAGTCGTTGAATTCCAGACCCATCCTTCTTGCATATGTCCCAAAGTTGCAATGTCCAGTTACGACATTCACAAGTTGCCGCAGACGGACCTTACTGAAGGTAAGAAAGTCGCGTGTTCTGCTTGGGTGATAGCGGGGTCCCTGCCATGCGGCAGTTGGTCGCATCTTCCCACCTTAGTTGGGGGACCTTATATGATTCAATAGTCCTAAAGGGGAGTTAAGAAACACGTCAACAACTTCTGGTTCCAAGAAGACCTATGGAAACCTGCCATAGAACGCACTTAACAACCGATTGACTACAAAATCAGTTGGGTGACAATTTAATTTCCAAAAGTTGACCCACTCACTGTCACTATCGTTCATGCAATTTAAAGCTTTCTTAACACTTTTGTGGGGCTGCACTATGCCAGATTGAAAAAAACGTGGTCGAATCTAAGTGATCGAATAGATCTGGTGGTTTGTATTTGGAAAAGTGCACCCGATGCAATAATTTTCAAAATTATGAAAATCTTATCAAATAAGAGGTCTGCAGTAAGATTTTGCTGCATAAAAATGCTTTTAAAAGTAAATAAATAATAAGAGAGTTTTTTTTTGCAATAAAAGTCTTTCGGGTATTAGAAAACAAATTTCCTTACCCATCATTATTCTGGTTAAAATCTTTCAGGTTTGTATAATTATTCACAATTAGGCTGATTATCAGGCTTTTATCGGCCACTGACATCGTGTCGTAGTCACCGCCAACACTTTGATGGTCTGTTTTCTATTAACGTTTCCATTAAAATTATCCTTGAGTTTGTTTCAACTTTTTATGTCGGTTGTTTTCTGCTACATTTCAAAATATTTTCTAATTATCGCCCGTTGGAATTGTTCCTGTGAAATCGAAGCCAAAGTTTCCTTAGGCTGTCGCTAAGAATGAATATCTCGTCTTCATTCCAGTTGAGTTTTTGTTTCATTTTTCTTCAAATGATTTTTACTTGTTTAGATCTTATCGTCTTAAATAGATGTTTTATTTGAAAAGAGAAACAAAACTAAATTCTTTTTGCTTTTGGTTTTTATGATTGTCAGATGTTTTTATTATTGCAGTCTAGATAATGAGTGCCTTTACTGTCATACTTGATGAGTTTTGTCCTCTTCTTTTTTCTTTTTGTTAAGTGATGATAAAGAAAAATGAGGAGACTGTGTTTTTTTTCAAGTTGAAATAGCAAGATGAATTTGTGTGCCATTGGATTTCAGCCAAATGATAATTGATGTCAGCCATTGTTCTTGTATTGGACTTGGATTTGATTATTATTGCGATTCTAGTCCAGAGATGTTGATGCAAATTTAAGTGACATCAATTTTAATATTCTGCAATTTTACATGAGTAAAGAGTAGGGGATATGCTGAAGCAAAGAGGAGAAATCTAATATAAGCCAAGAGAAAGTGGCTGGTTTGTCCTTAAGATTGTTAATAACGCCTTTAAGACAAATAAATAGAAAATACGTTTTACACAAGTCATAATCAATGATAGAATAAGTTAATGCTAATAATAATTAATGACCAGGGAGGAACATTTTGGCACAAACACTGCTTATTGATGGTAGTTTTTAAGCTGAGTAGAACTTTAAGTTTTGGAAAATATTACAAACAAATTTAACTTTTTAATTGTGAAATATACGAAAAAAGATATTAACCCATTTGAAGGACCTCTACACTGCATTCAAATCATTTTTATTTTATTTTCTTTTATTTTACTAGGAGCGGAACTCAGAGTATGAGCCCTACTGATGCACTATATTTTGCTGCAAAAATAAAAGGAAGATATAGACAGCTGGTGTGAGTTCATCTATTTCAGGTAAATAAGAGTTGCTAATTATCTTCTTATAGATATATTGACATTAAAATTTAAACAGCAAAAGCAGAGTACTCTTTGGTTTATATCAGGAATTGAAGACAGTATCGCACCACAAAAATACATTCCAAAGAAATCAATAAGATTCTAAGCTTATGGTCCAGAAGTAGTGGTAATTTGAATCTCTTCTAATACATATTTCAACAGGTTATCATTGAAAGAAGTTTCCTTTCAGTGAATCCATACTCTTCTTTTTATAAGTTGTTTTTGATAATTTTTCAAATTCCCTGCATAAATCAAGACTACTCCTTACACGCGTGTAAAGAGTACTCCACAAGGAACCAGGACTAGTCCAAAAATTATCTAAATATATGGGAAAAACGTGTTCCATTTTACATTAAAATGTCCTAGGAGAGGTCCATGCTTGCATTACATCGGACCATGTTGTAACTACACCTTTTTACTTAAAACGAATCTGTACTCAAATAATATCTGCAGAGTTAATTACGAAAAGTCGTCTGTTAACAATCTCTTCCTGATAAGTCGAAAAAACACACTTACAGATACTTTAGAAGTAAAGAGATATTTCCTCCTCAATATTTTATAATTTTTTCCTAGGTTACAATGCAATAAAAAAAAGTAAAATATATATTATAATTATAATATGAAATTTATTTGTTGGGTGGTTAAGCAATGTCTATATGCATTTCATTGGTGCTTCTTACCAAATCGTCAGTAGACTTCAACCACAGTTTTGCAAAGTTTGGTTTGTATAAGTTTCATAGCCTGCTACACTTATTATAATGTGATTTTTTGAAATTGTTTGTGAATTTTTATAGTTAATTTATTTAACATAATTCTCAGATGGTTTTTGGAAGTCTTTTAATAAGTTGAGAGGTTTGAAACTTTGCAAAACTGTGGTTGAAGTCTACTGACGATTTGGTGAGAAGCACCAATGAAATACATATAGACATTGCTTAACCACCCAACAAATAAATTTCATATTATAATAGTACAATGACAATATGTCAAAAAATTTGTTTATTAACTATTATATATTATAATCATAGAAATATAAAAGAAATCGAATAATATTTTGTGCCACATACAGGCCGGTGCAGAGCTAAACAACCTATCGTTATATGGAATAGCTCTTCGAACTGTCGTTCTACATTTTTTATTTCAAATTTGAGAACTAAACAGCCGCAGAATACAAACGGACAAAGAAATAGAATGCTACACTCCGAGAGAGCGTGGAATCTCTGTAACGATCTTTTATAATAATAATTGAACGATTTCGAGATTAAAATGATCATGAGCGACAAGACGATTACGTCAGTAAACGAAATTGCCGCTTTTGTGTTTGTGGTGCTCGAAAAGCATTACATCCACTGAAGACTACTCCATGACGCCGAGTTCACACGAGTGGTGTAATTGAAGCGTATATGTTAAAGGACGTCACAGCCGGGTGTAAATAATTCCGGGTCGCTTAATCTTCCATTTCGGTATGGCCAGGAAGATGGCTCAATGTAACCTACCGAAATTTCTTCCGTTCGGGCTACAGGAAGTCGTGGGATTGTGCAATCACAATTTTCAAATATTAGCCCAAAAAAATTAAACCACTAACAAACAGTGAAAAATGTTTTAAGTTAGGCAAATAATTCTCGAGTTAAACAGCTTCCAATGATATTGCGGTCCATGGAACTGATTCCATGACTATTGTGTTTTAGAGTTGTACCCATGTAATTTAAATGGGTTTGACCAAAGGTTGTTGTCAAAAACGAGCATTTGCTGAAGTTCGGCAGAACTCTACTGTGTTTAGTGGTTACGCTCTATCGGATAAATATTTGACAAGTTTGAACGTGCCAGTGGTTAGGTTTCTAGCAGATCTCTGCAAGATAAAGACACTAGACATTCTTTTGCATTTCGGCAAGATATATGTACTATTCATTTAGATTCAATTAGAATTCCATTCTAGAGAAAAAGGTCCGAATGTTGGCCCAATGATTGGAATATTCCTTGATTCTTTATAAGATTTTAGTCAGACTTCAGAATCTTCCACGACATGTCTTTCGTGTTCGGTGAGAAATCAGACAGAACTCGCATGTAATTTTTCCTCGACATTTCTTTCATGTTGAACCATTTTGTTGACTGCGGCTTGAATTTTTGTTTTTAAATATTAATCAGTGAGTAGTCCGACTCACTAACTTTTAACGATTCTATGAAAGATAAATTTGCCTACAATTATATCACAATTATCTTATTGAATTATCTAACTTCTTGTTAATTATATCTCTGTGAATACATACAAGAAATACAAACGGAATAGAAAAAAATAAAAACTGTTTATTAATTTTTAAATAAACCATAAATCAAATACATATGAATATGTATCAGTCTTGTATTAAAATCTATTTGTAGGTTTATCTTAGAATGTTGCTGCCAAGACAAGTCCAGCTACGAACGAGCAACTCAATCAAATGCTTGTTTTTATGCCGGATCAGCAGAACACAAATCATTACAATTTACAGAACGAAGATTATTGTCGTTTGAATATCGATTAGTAAAAGTGTAACAAAAGAACAGACTTTGACTATCAACGGATACCGTTAAAAATACGACACAATTGTAAAATCGGTGTTTAAAGTTTCTGAGTCGCACCTCAGCTGCTGGAGTATCCAAGCAATTATCGTGGTAGAATTATTATCTTATGATTTATTTTATCTTTAGTAAATATTAATTTGTAAATATTAAATGTTAATTTGTAGCCCACGGAACCACGTACATCAGACAAACAAGACTTCCACTTTCATAAATAACTTAAACAATAATTCGTTTAACAATATGAATATATTTAAAGTAGTATTCGGCCAGTTTGCAACAGTCTAATACAAGTTTTAGCATGAATATCCAGTAAAAGCTTTTCTAAACAAAATATATAAAAATTAATTTTATTACCCACAACTGCTCGTACATAAATTTTAATGGGATGACAAACTTTTAATAAAAAAACAGCCACCGTAACACTCACCCAACCGCATGGAAATAAATAAGCGCATAATTGTCAAATACAACCAAAAACCACGGCAACAACATTTTTAGGATGGCTTTGACCGTCCTTTAATATTTTGTGATGATAAAATTTAAAAAAAAAAAAACAATGCTTGATGTAATCAAGATTGTTTTTATTAATAATTTATAAGTATTTATGACGTAGTTTTTTTTGGAAATTTAAATTCCATAAAATTTGTGGGAACGTGACTAAGGATGTTCTTAACACAACAATTCTCATGGGAATGATGCTGGAGGACGAATTATAAAATTTTTTATAATTTTAAATTTAATTAATAAAATTTTCCTACATCTTTCCCCTCTATTAATGTCATGTATTCGCATTAGAAGTTTGTTTTATGAAAGCAACTGTGCAAATTAAGATTAATTGCGGTATCAAAGAGCAAACCCAATAACATCATTAAGGCCGTTTGGGCTTGCAAAAAAAAAAAGTTTACGCAACTTGAAATTTATTTACCAGATAACAAGGGCGACCAAAAGGATATGACAAATGGTTGTATTCCTCTATGAGCTGTGGAAAAACGTATTTGTACATCCTGTATCATCTTGTTATGCTTTAACAAGCTGGCCTTTTCTTTGTTAGTGGGTTAACCTGAAAGTTATCAGAGCAACAGGAATAACAAAACAAACCACTCACTCCTCATCGAAAATAACTCTTGCAAACTAAATTTTAGAAAAAAAAACTCCTTTTCGTGTACTACAGCAAATTGCAATACACAACGTCACTGGAAAGTAGTGGAGGAAGGATGTATGCAAAACCAAAAGAACGAATGGGGACTTATTTATACAGTGAGAGACCTGGCAATTAAAACAAAACATACTCCAGCATTACTTACCTCTGATTCTGTGCTGTTGCTCTAAAGTTAAGTAACAAAAAATAAATAACTTTTGAGTTCTCAAAGGAAACTTTCGGTTTAAGAAATAACTGAATAATAATATTCATAAGACAAGTTGGCTTTGATTGTATGTGTGAGCTACTCAGGTAAGTTTTGGGAAATTGTTTTTATATGAAATTGATATCTGTTGTGACCGGTTGACACAATAAAATGCGTGTTTTTTAAGAGTGTCACAACTTTGAGTTAGCATCACTGCTTTATTTAAGATGAATATTCTTTTTCTTTAATTTGCTTGGAAGTTTCATTATGAATCGACTTGTTGATATTTTAAGCAGAATAATTGTTCTATTCGTCAAACTCATCCATTCAAGATTTATTTCCTTGGAAAATTATTTGTTGGGAGACAACAATATGTAAAATAGTAAATATATTAAAATATATTTCCTGATGAAGCCCATTTATGATTGAATTGGTATATCAATAATCTGAATTGTGGCATTTGGAGTGAGAAGAATCCGAACATTTTTGTCCAAACACAATTATATCCACACAAAATTATTGTTTGGTGCGCTTTAGGAGCTGCCGGAGTTATTGGCCCGCATGTATTCAAAAACGATGATGGTCAGAATGTTTCAGTCAATAGCACCATGATTCAAAATGTTTTCGTAACTCAATTACGTGGCATTAACTTGCTGATGTGTGGTTCCAACAAGACGCAGCCATATGCCACACAGCGGGCGATACAATTGATTTGCTTAAAGAAATTGTTTATGGGAAAATAATTACACATAATGGAGCAAGTAATTCGTCACCAAGTTCGTGCGATCTAACCCCCTTGAGTTATATTCTTGTTAAGTCGCTTGTCTACGTCCATAAACCACAAACAATCGATCACCTCGAAATTAATATTCGAAGAACTATCGGCGAAATACGGCGTCAAATGCTGCGAAAAGTTGTAGAAAATTGGTGTTTCACATGACAAATATTATATTTAAACACTAATTTCATACAATTATCTTTCAAAGATATCTTCTTTCAGAGATATTAGAAATATATTTTCTTGTTTTATTATGATTTAAACTTGTGTCACTCTATAAAATGAACACCCATTACAAAGCGATACCCACACTAATGAAAGACACTACCGAAAGGAATTTTAATTCCTTAAAAATTTGTATTTAATATTTTTGTTTATATATCTTTGAAGTACATGGTGTAAAATATTGAGGTTAGAAAGCCAATTAGCTTTAAGACACATTATCATTTTGGCAAATTCAGTTTCATTGATGACGATGTAGAGTAGGAATATAGATAAATATGATAAAATATATCGTCAGGAGGCTTTCTATTTCTAATACTTCAGAACTCTTCCGGTTATTTTACAAAGTTTTGAGCCAAATTTGGCTATAAAACCTCAGTTGTCACG
Source organism: Linnaemya vulpina (assembly GCA_963675445.1). Classification (NCBI taxonomy): domain Eukaryota; kingdom Metazoa; phylum Arthropoda; class Insecta; order Diptera; family Tachinidae; genus Linnaemya; species Linnaemya vulpina. The sequence goes on along the minus strand of OY776276.1, from coordinate 87,128,629 downwards.
ACAATGCTGCTTATAATTTCATCTTTTTAAAGTGTCAGATATTTGTGGGTTTTCCACGTTAACCCGATCGTTCAAAAGTCCCCAGGGAAAATGATGACAAGAATGAGGTGGTCCATCAATATATTACTGAGTTGTTTAGCTGGCTGCGTCACTTGTAGATACCAAAGGACACTGATAAATCACTATTCAATTTAGCCTTAACAGAATCGGTTAACGTGGTTTGGTAGTACACAGATTTAACAGTAACAGCGTTGCCTTGCACATTTTTTAACAAATACGGGCCTTGGATCTAACGATTTTTAGAGGAGTGCCATAGGTTGCAATATATTTCATTTATGTCGTATCAGCTTTCATGATTTTCATGTTTTTCTAGTGTAACACTCAAGAGTTTTATTTTTGTTTTATAAGTTTGAAGTCCATTGATAATATTAGAGCTATGCCGAACTTCATCAAACCCTCTCAAACGCTAGTTTTTGCCAACAACCTCTAATCAAACCCATTTAAATTACATAATTTTGATTAGAGGTTGTTGTCCAAAATGAGCATTTGAGAGCGTTTAATGAAGTTCGGCACAGCTCTAGATGATTTAGTGTAGGAGCTACTGAAAAGCATTCACATAGAGGAACTTAACCAACAAGAGACGAAGAATATGATTATCAAACACATTTCCATACATTTTGCATTATAATAAAAATAAATAAATATATAATTAAAATAAATTAAGTTATACTGTTTTACTTCAAAATTTATTAAAAACTTGAATATACATTTTCTTTTGGTTTCTAATGGTCTAATTAAAAATGTATGTTAAACTTATATAAATTCAAAGTACTGGTTGTTCTATAAAACAGTGAGCCGGTGAATCCGAAGTCACCATTCTGATGTGAAATAACTCTGATTTTTGCATGTCTTTTCTAATAACTTTTTAAATTATTTAGAAAAGGTCTCTGAAGGTTCGGGGACGCCAGAGATTTTTGCGTGGAAATTTAAATATATTAATTTATTTTGTAGAAATCTTTCATTTATATTTTTCAACTAAATTATATCTCTATATATATAAACATATTTATAAATAGAAAAACATTCCCGATGAAAACAACAAATAACTTCTGAATTTGTGTAAATAAAAAAAATGCTTAACAAATTAATTGGTTATAGTTAATACTCGGTTCCTGCAAGCTAATAGAAACTGGGGAAGTTAAGCAAAACTATATCTCCATAAATTAACTCTAATTTTTGTCACTGTACAATTTTTAATAAAAAAATGATGTGCTTTAAAAACTCTACTTTCAGCAAAAGTAATTTTTGTATCTTTATAAATTAAACACATTTATTTCTTTTGAAAGAAATTGAGTCTAGAGATCGGGACAGCTAAAGCGACAGCTCTGGAACACTAAAATTTTTTTAACTTCACGCTAGGAAGATTTAAAGTTTAAGAAAATTGGGAAGTTATTGTTTTTACCACGTTTGAAAAATCGAGTTCTCATTAAATCCCTACGTTTTGAGATCCTGGAAAGCTTTCCTGACTAATTCTGAGAGCCCGTCACTATGTCTGTATGCTTGAATGAGAGTTTGTTTGTTTATGTACGTGTGTGTGTAAGTATATATTCCGACTATAAGTTTCAAACAAACTAAAAGCATTCTTAAGGGTTCTTCTTCTTAAGGGTAAATCTTCTGCAAGCTCAGATTTCTGTAAATATTCGATTTCCAGAAATATCTAAAAAGTCTAGGGAAAAAATTTATTTCTAAGTTGTTACTGAAATAACTTTTAAAGGTCTCTACCGATCTTTTTTAAAGCTCTTTAATTTTAATTATGTGCTAACTCTTTTTTTTTCCAAAATTCTACTAATCAATTGAGGGTTTTGGTTAGTTCCTATACGAATTCCACTGGGTTTCAAGATTTCTTAGAATAACTAAAGACATGTATTTCAAACTTCCACATTAATAAATGAGAAGCTTAAAAACAGACATCAAAGTCGTAAAAAGAACTCACTGATGAGTACTGATCGTTTTAAAAATTTGATCAGCTCTTAAAACCGGGTCAAAGAAGGTTTATCCATTCGAAAATTTCATGAACGCAAAAGTTTCAAAAAGCTGATAGAAAAATGACGAGCTGAATTAAAGAAAAAACAATCTGCAATTAACATTGTAAAATCTTTGGTTTTCAATCATTAATATATGGACAGCAACATTTTTGTTCTTAAATTGAAGAATAAATTCTCAATTCATAGAATATATTCTAGAAACTAAAAATGTTATCTTACTTTATAATTGTATTCTTAATTTGTACCCTTGGTTT